>CM037793.1:22321873-22371873 GCA_021229015.1 Solen grandis
CGTCCAACCAACAGTATTCTGCCATTTGTCTTCTTAAGACAGTTATAATACTGCTATAAAGCAGTAACACACCTTGGTCATGTGGCATGATACCACGTCCAGTCATGTTATACTGACACCAGATTAATCTTTGGATTACCCTGTATTTATTCTGAGCGCCAAGCAAGCAGTTACTAGTGCCTTTTTATGGCCGGTGTGTTACGGCTGGGTATCGAACTCACTACCGCAAGTTGATTTAAAGCAAACATGTGTTGATTTTTCTCAGAGAGGAGATTTACATCTAAATTCAGCTACGGTAATTGGAAATCAATTCAAATATTTGTACAAATGTAGAGGAAGGAGAGTCTTAAAGGATCATTGACAGCGTTCTCAGACCGAGGACTCTTCAAAGATTTAGTCAACTACGTATATGCGTCAGGCTTAAAACATTAGAATTTTTGATATCAATCGGAAAAAAATACTTTACAATTTATGCTTAAGCCTTCCAGCTGTCTTGTGATTGGTCAGTGGTTCTACCCGGGTGCATCTGAGCATTCTTCCTCCGCCTGTAATTAGCCGGACGTCGCTATTTGACTGAAATACTGTCGCAGCGACATTGAACTTCAACACAACAACAAATTATACTCAGTCACTTTCGTATACCGTAGATCTTTGGATTGGACCAGTGTTTTGTGCCTAGAAAGGTCATTTAAGCACCTTGCCCTAACTTGGTTCGAACCCCAAACCATCGGACCCTAAAACCTTAGGATCTGCCACTGGATTTCCGACAAAAGTTAAAAATATACATAAGAAAAACAAATAGCAAAAGCGTTGAAAATTAAGTCAGTCAAGAAGAATCTAGAATTATTATAAATATATTGCATTAAATCTCGTTGCCTTACCGGCCTCTGAAAAAAAACAACTTTTGCATATATGATTATATAATATATCACAGACATATACCGGTATAACCTTTTCCAGATGTATATAATCCTTTCGGATAACAAAGAAAACGGTCAAAGGCAATGCCATTTTTAAAAGAGTTCTGGGAAAAATGATGATCTACTTTCATTTTTTGAAAAAGTAAAATGTTTAATGTTTAATGGTCTACCTATATCAGCCTCAAGCCTTTTTTCTCCTGTTTTGACTGATTAAACCATTCTAACATTAATTCTATAAGACATTGCCAGAGTCTCAAAGAAAAACTTCAGCGCAATTTCTGTATTAACTCAACTTACTCGAATCACTGTTAAATTGCACGGTCATAATTCGAGTTCAATTTGAAAATTCTTTTAAGTACAGATTTCTCGAAAGCATTGGTCATGTGTGTAGATGTTGAATCGTTCTTGACATCTCGCTTATGGGTGATGATTAAGATAGCCGGGGTCCAGTGGTTGCGGCCATTGATTGTAGATCCGATTGTCGAGAGTTCCATCCCCTGTGAGGTTGAACATTTATGTTAATCTTTCCAGGCAAAATACAAGTACAACCATGGCGCCATCTTGATAGAATTGCATGGTTGCATTACAATTTATAAATATATAATAATTAAATGCAAATTATATTTTCCTGATTTATTCACCTACAAAAAATTAAAGGTTTACCGAGATTGTATTTGAATATGATTCGCGTGAGTGTTGATTTCAAGATATCACCAACTGGTATTTCAGTGATAGAATAAAATGAATATTATCTTGATAAATAACTATATATCAATTCAGTTACAGTTCATATGATCATATATTTTGTTTTGATGTAAATTATGGAAATGTAATAAAGCTTTTCTCTCTACATACATTAGGAAAGCAATATGAATTGAAAATATAGTTCTTTTTCAAATAGTATACATGATCGTTTGAAGAAGGATTGACAGAAATAACGGACGATATTTTGTTTTATTATTCAAAGGCATTAATTAAATCCTTCCTTCCTTCCTTCCTTCCTTCCTTCATTCATTTTGTCATTCATTCATTCTGCCACTTAATGAGTTAAGTTTGTTTGTTTGTTTGTTGGGTTTAACGTCCCACCAACAGTATTTCAATCATTTGGAGACGATGTCTACTTGAGACAGATAAAGTGCTGCCACATTGCAGTATCACGCCGTAGACATGTGGCATGATACCACACCTAGTCACATTATCTTGACAACAGGCCAACCAGTCCTGGAACTATCCTAATATGCTGAGCGTCAAGCAGGGGAGCTATACCAGTACCATTTTTTTACGACTTTGGTATGTTGCGGCCGGGGATCGAATCCACAATGTCCCGCCTCTCGAGACGGACGCTCTAACCACTAGGCTACCGGGGACGGTATGTAATGAGTTAAGAATGCGATTAATTATTGATTACTGGTTAATTCTGACAGAATGTTTCCGACATTTTGTTAAAAGTCTTATAAAAATATTATATATTATGTTAAGACATCTTTGTTAAGATGATCAATATTAAGACAATGAGCTTTGTTCCTGATCATTAATCATTAATATATATGGCGAATAAAAATGTTAATATATATATATATATATATATAGAGAGAGAGAGAGAGAGATAGAGAGAGAGGGGGAGAGAGAGAGAGAGAGAGAGATAGATAGATAGATAGATAGATAGAGAGAGAGAGAGAGAGAGAGTCAACAAAACTTTTTTGACAATTAATATGACCACGTAATTAAAATGTGTTTCGTTAGAGAACATGTCTTGGTATATGAAATGTATCTTCAGATTTTTTTTTACATGATATTCATTCGAGAAGTCGGTATCCCAGTGGCTTCGTGAAAAATTGACTTGTCTGCCTAACGCGAACCATGTCTTAAAATGAAGGTCAGACGATCGTATTTGAACAAAGTCTTTTTTATTGATATATTTTTCATATTACGAAGCGGCTCAAATGAATTAATGAGTTTTTGATAAATGCATAAGATACTAAATAGCCAAAGAATCTCATAAATTGTTACATTATACCGCCTGTTTACCTGGGCTGGTTTTATTTAAACAATCAAAATACGATAATTGTATCCTTCATTCTGACTGCATATTGTATTGACAGTATAATTATGCAAATTTTGCTGTACAACATTTAATATCTTTAGTGGCGTCATGCTAATCTTATAGGTTGTATATACTACAGTTACTATATATTTATATACATTAACATGTGGCATATCGTACTTCTGGGTTGTTTAGATCTTAGACGGCATTTGTCCTTTAAGGTTGAATGTCTGATAAATTAACAAACATGTTTCATAATGTTTTCGAATATTAAATCAAATCCTACATCTAAGATCTAAGATGAAACATAACAAACTTAAGACGGGAATAATTGCTACTGCTACAAATGACTTTCAAATGTTAAATGTTCAAATGTATATTTAGTGTAACTTAAATGTCCAGTATTTCATAAGAATTATACTCTAGATTTCACAATGTATTGTATTTATAAAATATCATTAACCGATCTCAATGACCCAGTGTTTGGACGATCCGCCTCGTAACCGGAAGGTCTTAAGTTCAACCCCATACCGTGACATAGCCAACTTGAATCTTAAAATGGTATAGGTGTATTTCCATCGTGCGTATAGAGAGTCCCAGGACTGGTTAGCTCAGTGTCTTGTCAGGATAATGTGACTGGCTGTGACGACATGCCATTTCCTTAAGGCAGAGATATAGAAAATTTCCAAATGACTGAAGTATCATTTGTGGAACGTTAAACCCAAGCAAATAAAATTTAAAATGTGTATTGCTGGTTTGAGTCATTATATTGACGTGTTTATTTATTTATTTATTTATTTTGGCGATTCCGATTTATTTAGTCATTTATTTACTTATTTTTTTTCACTTCCTACACATTATGAAAAACGTACAAAATGTAAATTAAATGGATTGTATATGTGATAAATGATAAATGCATATACTACAATAAAATATTCTCTTAAAGTTAATTATAAAACTAGAACTTGTTCAAGAGTAACAACACGGTATAAGGCTCTGAAAACTAAAATTTGTGCCATTTAAATGTATGCTTAGAAGTCAGATATCTGCTTAACCCTTTCCCTCATATAGACTCATTTTGACGCACTCAATAAGTACCACATAAAGCCTGATCTGCAGAAAGCCACACTTAAACCTTACCAAATTTAATTATAAAGTCCTCATTTCCTGACCACTGAGGAGCATCGAACAGCATAAAACCTGATCAGCCTGCGAGTTACTCGCAGGCTGATCTGGTTTTATGTTGTTCGCATAGGTCTTGTCATGGTTTCCTCTATGAGGGAAAGGGTTAAATTAAAAGTACTGTTCAGGATTTTATCAATCAGGCTGAAATCGTATTTGTAATTAAAAGAAAACAAATATGTTTAAATAAAAGTGTATTTGTTTTAATTAATAACTAACCGTATTACACGGCTTTAAGCAAGTTTTGAACATCATCTGGAAATAAAAAACATATTTGTTGAACATTATATCTTACAAATTATTAAGTTGTTAGTCAGAGAAAATTGTATTGCGATGCAAAGCAATTAAATAATAATATCTGAAGTTTGTCAGGTTTAGAGTAGACAACAAACAATACATTGCAAAATAAATTGATACAAGTTCTGTTTAGATTTATGTGGAATTTCGATTTTATACAAATAACTTATAATTAATAAAATTCATTTGTCTTCAATTTGAAAACAGAAATAATCTCATTTGTTTTCCTATCATTTTAGACAAGAAAATACGTTTGAATATTCCATTTAGAAACATAACCATTCAGTTTACCCATGAAGCATTCGCCAAAGGCAAGAAGTGATACACAAAGATAGAATGACGTAATCACTGGTGTAACCCTAATTATTCAACATACAGTGAATACATGTGAATTATATGGACATTAAATACATTAAACACAGACCTACAGAAGTATCTGCACAATTCTATCATAGACTCATAAAGAATTACGGTCGGGATATTTAAAGTTTTAGAAATATAAATGAAAAAAAGCTGCTATTGTGAAGAAGAAGAAAAAATGATTCATAATATTTCACTTTTTGATATTTTTTTTCTCCACAGACCAATTCCAATTTACGGCCAGCGCTTGCAGAGCGGTGTTGGCGTGAGAATCACTGCAGCGGAGGAATCACACCTCTCCCCGAAGTGTCTAGAGGCAGGCTACTCTCTCACCAAACATCTAAACATCATCTCCCAGATGAGCCATCTCCGGTCACTGGGGGACCTTCAATATGGACAGCTTTGTCGATATGGATCTTTAACACATACCCCAGTCCTCTCGGATATGAATAAATTCAGCGTGAAAAAGTTTGGCGATGGTGAAAACAAAGAGGTCTCACACGCGATGTCGTTTTCTAAGGAGAATCCGGAAATGGAACACCGAAATGTGTTTGAAACTAGGGAAGCAGCAAAAGCTCCCTTAGAGACTCAAGTTAGGCAAGCAAAAGAGCCTGAAGTCACGGAGAGAACAACAGTTTTAGAGAGGATGCAGCAGTACCCGTTGATTGTATCTTGCGGAAGCCCATTTGTATCGCAATATGGTTATGGTCGCAAAGTGTTCCCGTGTCCGCAATGTCGCTACACGACGGACAGACGGAACAACTTGAAACGGCATATGCTCACCATGCACCAGGCCTGCTCTAAGACTCTCGAATGTTGCGGGATTATGTTTGCAACCAAAGCTTCTCTACGTGAGCACGCCATGATTTTTCATTACCATGGCTATACATGTTTTTATTGTGGGCGACGGTTTTGTAGAAAAGCTTTACTAAAGCGACATCTGTCGGTTCATAACGGCCAAAAAGATTTCGTCTGCCCTGTCTGTGATTACGCTACAAGTCATAAAAGCAATTTAGAGCGACACCGGAAGGTGCATTGCAGACCGGAAGTTGATGAACAGAAATCCCAAGATGGCGACCAACTTGCGCACGAGACGTTGTCATGGGCTGGTGATAATGCACGTGCTGATCACGAGGACATATCAAATCGCATTAGCTCGAGTGACTCTGACGCTGAAAGTGAAGAAATAAATGTAGATTCTGACTAAGCTTTCATTTTTTTATTTTTGAAATGTGTTTTATAAATTTTTCTTGATATCGAATTTGATGTTGCTTTATAGTTTAAACATCGTTGCAGCAATTCTTTTGAAAGTCTTCAAGAAATAGACATGAGTATGTAAAGATATAGGGAAAACTTTTATTAAATGGAAGAAGTGATATAAATTTTGCCATTGATGCTCTAATGTTGATGGGGTTTATCGTCGGTAATAGTTATATCAGATATGCAACATTTCATAAGTATTTATTTTGCCGATAAGCGACAAAATTCAGCCCGGAATTCCGTTCTGTGTTGCATTCCCTAATATTCATGAAAAACATTAATTGATTCAAATTTTATTTCATTATCTTCATTAACTGATATTTGTGATTCATTTTGTTCCTTGTGCTGGTTGAAAGTATTTTACTTTATATATTAGATATTAAAACGTTGAACCTAAATGTCTTTTGTTGTTGTGCTATTGAATGCAGTATATTTGAGACTGCCGCGAGGCTTCAAATACTCTTGGCACTCAGCATATAAGGGTAGTTCCAGGATTGTTGGCCCGGTGTCAGGATAATGTGACTGGGTGTGGTATCATGCCACATGTCTACGGCATGATACTGCAGTGTGGCAGCACTATATCTGTCTCGAGTAGATATCGTCTCCAAATGACTGAAATACTGTCGATGAGAAAAAAACAAACAAACAAATATAACTTCAGAATGTATAAAAATAATAAACATGCATTTTCGAATGTCGTCTGTTACGCAATGGGCGAATGTGATTTATTTTTGCCATATTGTAAAATCCCTATGGCCCGTTAAAGTTATGTTAGACGATCTGACAAGAGCTAAAAATATAACTACCATCTTTTTATATCAATCATGAACTTTCAACGGGCTACAAGTTAAAGTCGGATTATTCCAAGAATAGTAAACAGCAGGACCGGTGGTTCTATTCAGTAAAACATCGTGATAATTTAGAAAGCCGATTTATACCCTAGATCGATTATTGCTACATTATCGATCTCTGATTAAGGATCAGTTTCGACAAAACATTTTGTATCTATTTTCTTTTTATGCAACTAATTTAATTGCTACCTGAATTTGTCCTTCTTGAAATATTTTCTACATCTAAACCATACCTGATTTTGAGCCTTTAAGTGCAATAGATATATAGTTTAAATTGCATGTCCTATATCATTTTGCCATACATGTACGTGTATTTCGCATGTCATATCTCGATGAAATATTTATCAAAAATACAAGGGATGGACATAACATGATGCCTTGTAATGGTGACCAGGCATTCTATAAGAAATAAAGAGTATTTTCTGACTGAAAAACGAGGAGCTGAATGTCATTGTTCGTTAACATAGCAACGATTGTGAATTTATTATCAGAGAGAGAAAGAGAGAGAGCGAGATGTAAGGAATGAACTTGTACGAATAGAGAGAGTGGAATTTCCAGAAAGAGGTCGAAAGGGACAATTTACTTTCGGGAGCACGGAAAGAAAAAAAAGGTGACTGCTACGAAATATCGACAATGTGATGTCAAACATGTAAGAAAAAGGACCATTATAATCAACAATAGATTTTACCGTGCGTTTTAATCATGACATGCAAGATAGGGTTTCTGACACAACAGCTTTAAACTGTTTGTACTGAGTGTTATAGACTGGTCGTAAAACTATGGGAATGTTACAAGGAAGTCACGATGATCTGGTCTCGCGCTTGTTTGTTGTTTTTTTTCTCTCTCATTGTTTAACCTAAATCTGATATTTTCCTAGCGGAGAGTCAAAATACATGTTAGAAATGGCCCCATTGATGATCCCTGGTTCAAATAGATGTATCAAGAAAAGCGTTAACGTATGACGTCATATACAGTATATGATAAAGGATAGATCTCCAATTTATCCAAATTTAATGCTGTATAAAAATTGCTCTTTATCAGATCACATTAAATTATACATTCTAAAAATAGGAATATACAAATTATTATGTTCTAATTTAATTTAGGTAAAGGATATATTTGTGATCGACAATTATACCATTTTATTGATTCCACTTATATCAGAAAAAGAATGTACAATTAAAGGACAAATTAAATCAAATCTGAAGTAATAAAACTAGTGGAGAAATTATGATAGATCATTAAGATTAACATTAAAATGTGTCCTAATCATGATAAAGGAATACACGTAAAATCATCTTCCTATAGTTAAACAGACTCTTATCTAACTAGAAACTCCCATACTATAAAGTTTTACATTGTTTATACATTAATTACCTTGGGTTAGTTTTTTCAACAGGTGGTTCTTTTTCTAACGCACAAAACACCATCTCTGGACAAGCGATAAAAGCAATTTTTAAAATGAATAAATATTTATATAAATTCACAAATATTTCTGTAAGTCACAAACTCAATCTATTTGATAAACTTGTATCTCCAATTTTGAATTACGCTAGAGAAGTATGGGGATTTGTGTAAGGAAATGCTTTTGAAAGAGTCCATTTACATTTTTGTAAAAGAATACTAGGCGTTAAAGAAATACTCAAAATGACTATGGGGAACTGGGAAGAACAAATTATCAATGTTTACGTTATATGAACGTAATTCGTTATATGAACGTAATTAAATATTGGGTAAAATTATATCATCTAGATGATAACAAGTTTAATAGTAAAGTTTACATTATGCTTAAAAATGATAGTGATTTATATCCTGGTAAAATTTGGTGTACCTTAATAAAACATTTATTACGTGGACTTGGTTTTTATGATGTCTGTCTTTTTCAAGAAATTGGGCATATTGAGTTGTTTCTATTAAATATAAAACAAAGACTGGGGGATCAGTTTATCCAAGGATGGAATGGTAGGATACAAGATTCTAGTAGGGCTCATTGTATAAACACATATCTTATTTCAAATACCAGCCATATCTAGATATTTGTCATATTTCAAAATTTAGATACTGCTCAACCAGATTAAGAGTATCATCACATAGATTGCATGTTGAAACTGACAAATGGGCTATTCATAGATAGAATTATACATAACAGATGTAATGTATTAGAGGAGGAATATCATTTCGTCCTTGAGTGTAAATTGTTTTCCGTTTTAAGAAAACAAATATTTCTTATTACAGACGTAGACCAAACATGTGTAAATTTGTAGAGTTACTTTCAAATGTAGATCAAAGTATTGTGAAAAACTTGAGTACTTTTGTTTGTAAAACTTTTGAAGTTAGACAAAATCTATTAATTGTGAGTAATCTTAACGTATACACATTTTAGTAATTGCTATTTGTTATAAAACATATTAAATAAACCCATATTATCCTAAATTTCGTTTCGTTAGGGTAACAAGTGTGTGGGGTTTTACATTTACTTATATTTATATATGTGTCTTTCATGATAGTTGTATACTAGTGGTTGTTGTTGCTTACTCCTTATCATTTTGATTTTAGGTTGAGTAACAAGATGATTCAAAGGTACTAGTGGTGTTAAGACATTCTGTAGTCGTTAGTCTTTCTATACACTTTACAAAAATAGGTATTATTTGCATTGCTGTCTCTTAAATGTTTATTCAGTGTGATAGTTTTTGCATTTGTATAGTTAATATATTTATCTATATACAAAGTTTTAAAAGGGATATTAAATTAAATGGCATTTGTCTATATATTTTGTTATACATAAACCTGTCAACATCAAACAATTTTATGTCCACATGGGTCATTGACCTTCTGGAATGAATTAAATATTGAATCAAGTATCAAAATACAAAATGACCCATCATATTAGAAATGCTCCCACATTTATAATAGTATAACTTATACATGTGTATGATAAAATAGTGATTATCATTTATCTTTATACATATATTTGTTGAAATCCACTTTTGATGAGTCAGTAGTTAAGTCGATGTCATGAGTATATGCATTTGTGAATTTAATGGGGAAAATGGAAGAACTCGTCATGTTCATAAAAAAAATCACTGGACAGCTATTTCCTGAATACACGTGTAGTCTATATCTACTTGAGACAGATATAGTTATTCCTCACTGTGATATCACGCCGTAGACATGTGGCATGATACCACACCCAGTCACGCCCAGTCACATTATCCAGACACCGGGTCAACCAGTCCTGGAACTGAATACAACTACCAATTTAAAGACTACCATCTTATTGCAGAAAAGTTGATTTCTTCTCGTAGTTGTTTAACAGCATTAAAAGTTGAGATGTTTGGCTTAAAATAATTTTCAATAAATAATGGGTTTCCTCTAATAGCTCTTATTCCAGGATGATTTTGTATATCTTTATATTTTAAGAAAAAAAAAATAAAAAAAAAAAATATGCGACATAACAGGGCGACAGATTTCTGACCCAGAATTATTTTTTGATCCTAACCAAAGGTGATCTAAACACAGATAGGAAACAAACAACAGACATGGCCGGTAAATCACAAAACATGATTTGGACCTTTTTCCAGTGTTTACAAATGTATTCAAATAGACATACAGATCATCCAGTAGCTACACTGGGAAAACAGGAGGTCAACGGATGACTTGGTTTACACACACACACACACACACACACACACACACACACACACAAAATGGTTGTGAGCAGTTGATCTAGTCAAGAATGGGAAGGTGGGGCTTGAAACGTTCCCCGCTACAAACTGGAGCTGTACATTTTTATGTGCTATGGTGTTTCTATGAAAAACATTAAATTGATGATTTTTCTTACAGTTTTGGAAACTTAGAACAGCGCCAGCTTTAGTCGTAAACTATTGCGAATAATATACACTGGGATTAAAGTAGAGCATGGTAAAAAATAAAATTTTAAAATTAATACAGTTGATTAATTTAAAAAAATAATATGAATTTGTGATTAAAAGATTGTTCAATATACATATAAGTTTACAGAGAATATAGTTATAACGATTCGAATATCGTTGAAACTCTTATCAGTACGCGTAAAGAGTAATATAAAGTTCCAGATATATTTCAAAGTGTGATAATCCTGTCTGACGCCATAGTTCAATCACCTGTCTCGGTATGTATTCCCCTTTCAATGAAATGCTTAGACCACTAGTCTAATTCATTGAGCCATTCACTTTAGCCATTCATTTATTTTTATTTTTTTTTTCATTTTTTTTTTCATTTTTTTTTATTTTTTATTTTTTTTTAATCTGTGGATATTTCAGTGACTACAATTACTTGTCTTTATATGTAAATGTAATAATTATACGAAATTCAGGTGATTCTACATATTCATTCATAATCAAAAACGTAATCATATTAACCGGTGTCAGGATAATGTGACAAAGTGTGGTATCATGCCACATGTCTACGGCAATTTGGGCACAGGCCCAGGCCCCGTGTTCTCGAAAATAAAATGGTACTTAAGGATGATTTTCATACTCAAACTCAAAATATGCCTATCAGTTTCAAAAGGAATTTCAGGATGATATTCATATTTCCTAAAATCGTACCTAAGTATTTTCGAGAAAATGGGGCCAGAACAACGCTATCTTTATATCGCATTAATCACGATATGATTTAATACAATAATGTCAAATCATTTCGACTTAATGATATGAATAACATTATCAATAACTGTATAGTTTTGATAAATCTAAAATGTATTTAATTAAATATTCCAGTAATATACATTGTCAACAGAAAATGTTTTACATGTAACTTTTATAGAATAAAATAAAATTTCAACATTATCTTTTAAAGAAATGTTTTACGTAAAGATGAAGCAGCGAGAACAGTATTTTGTTCTGTTGGTGGTGATGCAAAAGTAATAATAGTAGAAGAAGTGTTGTTGTTGTTGTATAACATACGACTGTTGCAAACCTTATATTTATTCCTTTTATATATCTTTATTTAAAGTCTTCTCGCATACTTTACCATTCATTAATTCATCTGTATTATTTTTTAAACCTTATTATGTTTGTTGGTAGAAAAGTACCAGGGTTTTATTTTAGTATTGTATGACAAATTTGCTGTATGTTTGATTTTGAAAGTATTGATAATTTGAAGGATTTCTGCAACCCAAAACAACACAAATTCACACAAATACACATGCATGCATGCACGAACACACGTGTATTTTCTATGAAGTGAGCGTATCATACAGAGTGGGTAATCAACTATACATGGGACTGAAGAAACTCTACGGGCATGACTCGCCATATTCCCCGGTGTAGCCCCCACTGACACTTACGCCGGATTACTGCTTTGTTGTGCTCCCTCCCTGTCAACCCGAGCACCAGTCCCTTTAGAATTACTCAGATTTATACCTTTTATATGTTAATTGTCCTTTTATACCAATTAACAGTGTGAGTGGACCACAATACAAACCTACGGAAAAAACAACAACATCCAAACTATTAAATGATATCATAAAGTTTAATGAAAGACGTGCGCCTTCAGGACACCTGCGAAATGGCCTTTTTATGCCCCTCGTTCGGCTCACGGAATTACTATGGTGTGTAATAACATAAAACCATGAGTCCAGCTTGTTAAAATTGCCAAGTATATTATTGCATGCTAATTCTACCAAATTAGTTTTTATTTGGTTTTATAGGAATTCAATCCAGTGCCAGGTGTGTGTCGGTATATGTTTTCATATTTTATTGCCAGCACCTGTACTCCAAGGAAGGTTGGGTTTTTGTCAGTTTCATAGAGGGGCCCTAGCCGCAATGACACATAATCCGGAGATGTTGCCCCTACACACGCAACAATGAAAGTTAAGTAAGCTTTGCGCTTCATTCCGGCAAAGGAAATCCGTGTGTGCGTCTCTCATTTATCAATTGTAGTGAACATTTACACATGCTTAAAGTGGTTTCTGGTGAACTTGAAGGTTGGTACTTACCGATACAAGCCGCATAACCTTCAGAAAGTCCAGTGTCATTACGCAGTTATGACAGCACGCTGGGGTATGATACTGTAAGAATTTCTCTCGCGCCACATACTTGTTGTTGTGACTTAATGTACTGAAAATTAATATATACCAAGAAGACATTTTTGACATTCTTTGATTGAGACTTCATATCCGTGTTGCTATTGGTGACCTACGAATGGCCACTGACTGTGAATTCTAACAGAACAGAACAGTACACGATACAGTACAATATAGCCTAGTTGACAGAGTAGAGCAGTGTGGTGTCAGTATTGGGAATTCATCAAGTTTTCAAAGTTCTCTCCGGGAGCGGGAGGTCGAGCGTTCGATCACCGGCCGCGACATACCAAAGTCGTAAAAATGGTACTGGTATAGCTCCCTTGCTTGGCGCTCAGCATATAAGGGTATTTGCAGGACTGGATGGCTCGGTGTCAGGATAATGTGACTGGTTGTGGTATCATGCCACATGCCTACGGCGTGATATACTGCAGTGTGGTAACACTATATTTGTCTCAAGTAGACATCGTCTCCAAATGACTGAAATACTGTCGGTGGGACGTTAAACATAACAAACAAACAAAAAAAGTTCTCTAAAAAATAAATCAGTTTTAACATGATTTCTATACTCAGATCTAATCCCATTACTTTTCATAGAGATTTAGGTATGATACTTAAATTTGAGCCTGAGATCGTACTTGAGTAAGGCCTGCCAAAGCGGTCAAGGATATCGAAGTGGTCTTTAGTCTAGGGTACTCTTTATATTATATTATATTATATTATATTATATTATATTATATTATATTATTTCCCAGTATTTCATAATTTCTATATTATTTTATATAATGTCATATCATTTTAATAAATATTATATTATTGTTGTTTTTGAAAATGAAGAACAGTGAAGAACCTAACCTGACTTCATATTTTTATTTTTACTAGCATTACAGAAATTGGTTCTTAAGAAGTATATATTTAGGATATCATGTTTGACCGGTCAAAAGTTATAGTAATACATATACGAAATATTAATCTGGGTTTGGTCGGGGATTGCCAAGGAAACCACATATAAAAACGACGTTTGATTCTAAATTGAAATATCTATCGAGAGAAGACTCGATGTCACGTGATCAAATTGAGTAGTTGTCTTCCATATACAGCGTACATGCATGAGATTTAGACATAACTCATGATGACTCTCTTGGAGTCCCTGTAGTCATAAGAATTACCAAAGATCTCATTTATTTTATTACCCCAAATTTTCGTGATTTAGTTAATAGAAATATAACACATTACACAATATGTAACGGGTTCCAGATAAGTGTATCTATAATTCCATTATGATCGGGACCTTTGTGAAAATGACTGAAAATATTCATAACAGAGAAATAAAACTAAACGAATTAATGATAAGAATATGCATGTACCGGCTTTGTTCTTTATGACAAATATAGCTGCCTGCGTTGATTTAACCTACTTAATCATTTTCTTCGTAAATATTCAAATACAAACTCATGACTAGATGAATATTGATTTACCGAACATTATATGGTACATACATGTATATAAATGTATGGATGTTTTATTTGCCATGCAGATGGGTATAGTTCTCACTTACTCGTACGTTAAAATGTAGATAACATACCCTGATTGAAGTGTTGGGAACACTATTTTACCAGAAACAAACAAACAAACAAAAATAATAATAATAGATGTGAATTTTGAGACCCTAAAACATCTTTTGTTCACAGCAAAAGTGTTGCAACAGTATATTTTTATTGTCAAATGCAGATGTTTTTGTACGAATACTTTATATCACTTACTGAGCATGGTTACAAAGATTAAATTAAACACACTTAATGCCAAAAACTAAACAAAAATTTCCGCCTGCATGGTAGTGAAATGTTATCACCCTAAAGCTTATGCCGGATGGCCAACTTCGATCAACAAGGTCTGAAATCGAGCAGCAAGATTTTTTTCTGCTCTTCGTATTTTGGTATGTGTTTAGTTTCTATTCGATTGCAAAGTTAAACAATATAAGTTTGTTTTTCGTCAGATACCTGGATTCGTATTACAATGCGACACCGACATTTGCAATTAACAGATTTTATATATCTTCATCCGGGTACTGTAACACGTCATTTGAGACTGCGCATGCACCGTCGCATGGAAACCAGATCCGGGTACGTACAATTGGAGCCCATCCAGAGGTCAAAGGTCAGTCCCAGTCGGGTTTAGTGTTCTATGTGTTTCAATAAACAAGTGAAGGTGGCAAGCGTGACTATAAGATTCATTTCCAGTCATCCTAACCGAGCAGTATGTGACACCGGTTGACGCATGCGCAGTTCTTAAAAGTTGATCCATCACAGCAAATATATAATTTTTTAGTGTTTATTTCCTCCAAAACGTTCAGGAAATGCGTCTCAATCAGGCATTTTTCTACATGTTTTCTGAACAATATGACGAACTTCCTTAATCCATCTATGATTATTTTTTAAATTATTACTAAATTATATTTCATCATCTTAAATATAAGATTAAAAGAGGACCACTCTTATTAAATTATAAGCCTTCGGTACACATATGCTAATGTACTCACTGACCATGAATTATTCTTTTACACAAAAACATACATATTTTATTTGAAAGCAATGACTTTATAATTCCATGCTTTATGCATAGGTGTGGAAAACAAATACTAGTTGAGCGTGTTTATTGGCCGTCATATTATACTGTGTTTTCAGGAAGCGTGGGCAACAAGGTGAATTCGAGCCAGTGATTTGTGAAAGGAACATCAACATTCTAGGATGGGGTTGAAAACTCTAGTCTGTGAAATTTTAAGAATGTTAAACATAGGATAGCTAGGAAATCCGATCAAGACAAACGTTGCATATCTAACAATACGTTAATATCAGGTCCCTCTCTCCCCTGTAGTTATAACCGATCTGGAAACATTAAATCCAGTGAAGTGACTCGGAGAGGCAGAAAATCGTCCATGTGAAATCCCAGCCAGCAGAATGAAATTGTTGCCGGGGTAACGGGTCGAGCCTCGTTCTCACTACGAGATACCTGGAAACCGATACCCCCGGGGAACAATGGCAGACAGGTCCGCGCGGTGACACTAGAAAGGGGTCGACTCGTGAAACTTTGACAGTTTGTTGTGTTCTACTGGATACTGTGACTAGTGATTTGTTTTCTTGATAAATTTATGGCATACCCAAAAGGTCATTTAGGAAATTCAGAGCATCTGATGTTATTGTCATGTTTTGTCTTTAAAACACCGCAATTTCTTAGGCTTGGCCTTGAATTTTGATATTTATCGTGTAGCGTGCACATTTTGATATTAAAGGAAATGTTTTCTGTTGGTTTTGTCAAAGATTGGCTTGCTAGCTATATGCCTCTAGTGTTGTTATAGTACCCCACCCTCATTTCTCACCCATCCCTACTCCATTCCTTTTATTATTGACTTCTTATTTGCTTTTCAATCTATATATGATTGTAAAGATATAATTGTGGCATTAACTTTTAAATTGGAATAAATATGTTAAATACAAAAGGAACTAAAGTAAATGTATATAAAATGAGCTAAGTAAAAGTAAAGTTACACTTTTTATGCAAGCTACTGTTTTGTGTTGTTGTTTTTTTTGTTAGCTTAATTTTAATCATAGGTAAACTAGCGTTTATCATTATTATATATAGGTTTGAAGACCGCTGCCACTATAGGCATGATGTGTGGTCTTCACAATTTTGAATATCGCTGATACTAAATTTTGAGGATTGAGCCAAAGGATCGTATCAGGTCTAAATATATCCTATCTGTGAATATCAAATAATGTATGTAATTGGCGATTATCTGTGTAGTGTGATGCAAGCACTCTACATAATATCGAAATATTTTAAACACACATATATATAAACAATCCTCAAAAAACATCATAGCCAGAATTCTTGCGTGCGGTCAGCCTTTAATAATAAAAAAAGATACCCTTGGTTCTGTAAGCAGCGGGCATGACAGTCATTGTTGTTATTCTATCAATCAGGCGACTACGTATGCATGTTTCTATATGTTTATCATTGTCACCTCACTGAGGAACCTCGCGTCGTTTCAACTTCCTGACCTCTTTAAATAGAAAACTCGAGTTTGTCTGCCGCTTTATGGGAAGCCATTTTCATTGAAATTTAAACCGTATGCAGTCTTTCTTTAATTTAACCCGACCAGAGGACAGAATCTCATCGTAGATTGTGACAATATAGAGTCATTCTTTAAAATTGTTCATTTGTTTATATAGAGGCACAGGCTCGATATTTAATTAGACAAGTGTCAAGTGTCCATAATTCTCTCAGCTGGCGGCCACTTTGACGGCCATATTGATTACGTATCATGCTGGGACGCTTCAATAGAGATTCGTCCCCCATTCTGATGGATGAGACTATGTCACCTCTCTATGTCTCTGTGACCCGGACCTTGGCTGGGAAACAGTGTCTGTCTGACGGACCAGTCTAAATGACAGCCATTTTATTCACTGTTTGATTGATTCAATATTAAAATTTGTCGTAAATAATGAAAACTGCATCATGTACAAGCAGAAATAAAGTTCAAGCAGAAATAAAGTTCAAACGTTTTTTTTTTTTTTTTTTTTTTTTTTTTTTTTTGCTATTAATTCCAAAATTTAGCAAAATTTCTCAAAATGACCAGCAAGAAAGTGTTGGCACTACAGCTAAAGAGATCTCTCTGTCCCTCTTTTCTTCACTTCTTCTCTTACATATTATATTGTTATTCTTTTCAAAATTCATTTTAATTGGTACTTTCACCTTCACTTTTTCTCTATTTGTTTAAAAAAATGAAAGTCATTATAGTGTGCCATTACCATATAGTAAATTGTATTGTTCATTTTGTAAGGGGAGGGCTTTATCTAAGTTGGAAGAACTTGTTGCCCAACCCAATTTAATACATTTGTGTTTTGATGTTTGTAATTTCATAATAGCCTTGATTTTATATATATATATATATATATATATATATATATATATATATATATATATATATATATATATATATATATATTGTGTGTGTGTGTCATTTAATTGCATATACATGTACTTACGTCAATTCTGTTGTATCTTCAAATGATGTATGATACACTCAGAGTCATTGGTAGGATATACTGCATTATATTGTACATTTTTATCAAATCTGAAAGAAGATAAAAATTAACTTTTTCTTATTCGTTTTTAATTTATCATTTACGTTTAAGCCATTTGTATTGCTTTTATAGCTATAGCTATATCCCTCTCATGAGGTCCGCATTATGTACATATTCCTTCTGAATGATAAAAAAAAAATATAAAAAGAAGTTTCAGCAATTCAAACTTTTTTGTAAACATAAAATAAAAAAATAATTTGTATTACTTTTTTGTTTAGAACATACTGCTTTTTCTAATTTAAAATAATAAAGCAATATATTTTTTCAAACAATATTTGATAGATTTCTATGCTTATGTCCATCGGCAAATCAGCCAATGGCCATTAATCAAAACAGTAAACATAGAACAAAACAGCTAGCCAAAGATCAGCTTTACATTCTATATGAAATACAAAGGTCATCAAATATACGTTTAGTATAATTTGAAAACATATGAATTAAGAAGCAGGTACCTCATCAATAATTTCCTGTCGTCTTTATATAGCAAGATATAAACATTTGCCAACATTTTTAGTATTTCTTCTATTACAATACATTATCTTAACAAAATTATGCATGGTAGGAAATTAAACTTTTTCGATTGCACATTGCATAAATGTTAGATGCGTATTGGGCGTACAACAACAATTACTTACAATGACACAGGGGGAATTGAATGTTGCGTTTATTCGAGCATTTTAATTTTCCTCGCCATTTTTCTGATTATTTCAATGTTAGCATATAAACATGCCTTCGGATATAATGTGCTTGGCGTGACTATTTGGGATAATTATATCTCAGAGAAATGCAAGGAGATAAAGTGTTCGGAAACAAATACATGTATATATTTTAGAAACGTGTATTTGAAAATATGGGTTTGCTCAGTCATGGGTTATATTATTATCAAGGGATTTAGGTAACGAATTGCTAAATATTTGAAAGAAAAATGACTTGGAGATTAATTTGTAATAACCTCAATGAGTGGTTTACGGCTAAGATAAAATCTTAAAGTAATCCATCCCTCTTTAAGATTATAATCACGGTCCTTCAAATGCTTAAAAAGACTTGCAGATGCAAGCATCTATTGGTTTGGAGTCGTAAGCTACATGTATATTGCTCTTAGTCTATAAAGTTTACTATAAATTTCCAACAATCACTTTTTTATAGAATCCTAAAAAAAATATGATAATAAAATGAAATTGAAAACGTGGGTCAACAACAATATCTTTTCATGCCTTAACTTATCTACATGTAAACAAATCCGGATTTAATGTAAGAAGCGTGGGGGATTTAGTAGCGCTGTTAGTAGCATTTTCTAAATACCTGATTTTATTTATACTGGTGACAACATATTATTTTCATGACGTCTCATGAAATATAATACGACCATCTACAGTGATTCAACCCGTGAAATAAAACACGATCTTACATACAGAGTGAATTCGAATATATCTTGAGGTTAATTTTACATACAATGTACCTACTGCGCTACTATTTGATACAGTTAAGACTAGTTTATAAACATTTTATTTCTACCATATTGTTCTTAAATTGTTACCATCGGACCGAAGGTGCGCCGGTGACACTGCAGTTTCGAACATTGATCGCTGTGTAGTTGTAGTTACCGATGGCCTGGAGCAACTACCGGTAAATATCAATCTTAACTACATCATATATACAGAGGTTTTATATCTACTTATGTATCAATGAACCATACCCTTCAATTACGGTATGAAATATAAGGGACAATATTGCACGTCCTACATACAAACATATACAATACATACCGTCTCTATTTATCCTTCAACTGAATCTTTATGTATATATTCACATTTATTATATGCACAGAATTTCACCTGATAAAATTAATTTTTAAGACAATAATTTAAGAATTGAATATAAGAGATGAATATCGGTTAAAAAGCCCCCCCCCCCCCCCCCCCCCCTTATGAAATGTTAGTTAAAAAAAATATTCCTGGGGTTAATCGGCCTTTTTATTTATTTATTTATTTATTTAATTTTATTTATTTATTTTTTGCCAATTCCAATGTACATTGACTCTGTATCAAAGGGTTGCGAATCCGATGTATGAAACCCATTTAAGGAAACATTTTTTTCTTATGTTTTACACATTTCAAAGCTAGTCTATGGGTTATAAATAGGAAGAACCTCTCAATATCTCGTGATATTTCACGATGATTCGTGCCTTGTATCAATGTATGCTGGCATTAATAGCTCATATCACGCGGTTTGGTATATACATATATTATTATATGTGAATATATATAGTTAAAACATACATGTATATATAACGCATTAAAGGGTATTTACAGTATCAGGTATCGTCTGTTTATTATACACAATCCCTTACTATACAGAAGCAGGCCCCATGTTAACGAAAATTAAAACTTTACTTGAATATAATTTATTTTCAAGCTCAAATTTGAAATATAGCCATTTGATTCTGCAGGAATTTGGTATGAAATCAGTCAGACAAGGTGGGGTTATGTCCACACTTTCCTATCTCATATACATTAACCAGCTTCTCTGGGACCTAGAAAATAATAATTTGGGTTGTACAGTACTTTCTACAAAAGCCGGTAACCCATCATATGCTGAGGACATAGCAATAGTAGCGATATCCCCCCTTAACCTGCAAAGATGATGGACATTGTTTGTAATAATTGTATAACGTGGAGAATAAATATAATGTAAAAAAAAAAAAAAAAAAAAAAACAAAAAAAAAAAACAAAAAAAAACAACAAACAAACAAAGGGAGACGCCTAAAGTAGCAATTATGTTTGTGGATAAAATAATAAGCCAAACAAATCCCGCTATCCACTATCCACTTAATTAGGCAGGATCATAATCAAAAGGATCAAAATGTTGCTATCGTACCCAAGAACGTTGCCAAAAAGCTAAAAACGTGTTCTACGCTATAGCCGCTCAGGGCGTTCACGGATATGGGGTCAATCTCATTTTATCCTGTGATTTGTAATTAAAAGTCATATGTCAATTATATTGCATGGAAGCGAACTATGAAACAATATTACTAAAACTGGTATATGCACGCTTAATAAAGTGCAGCACTTCATCGTTAAGAAAATTCAAGGTTTACCTATACACACCCGTTCAGATATGTGCGAGTCAAGGCTTGGGCTTCATAAGCTCTACACTGCAATCATTGTAAGGAAAATTCTATTTTTACATTTGAGCTTAACAGCAACTGCACTTGTAGAAACATTTTCTTAAATAGATATTTCCAATATGTGGATCACAAAAATGTTAAAATAGGATTTATCTCTGATATTTGTCAAATTTTGAGTGGTCTCATCATTTTATTGATTCAGTGTTAGTCCGCCTGATACTCTACCATCTAAACATCAATGGAAGCGTTTCATTAAAACTTCAGTTTACTCACAGGATGAGAGACAATGGAAAGATTAAAACTACAGTGTACTCACAGGATGAGAGACAATGGAAAGATTAAAACTACAGTGTACTCACAGGATGAGAGACAATGGAAAGATTAAAACTACAGTGTACTCACAGGATGAGAGACAATGGAAATATTAAAACTAAAGTGTACTCACAGGATGAGAGACAATTAAAAGATTAAAACTACAGTGTACTCACAGGATGAGAGACAATTGAAATATTAAAACTACAGTGTACTCACAGGATGAGAGACAATTGAAATATTAAAACTACAGTGTACTCACAGGATGAGAGACAATATAAAGATTAAAACTAAAGTGTACTCACAGGATGAGAGACAATGGAAAGATTAAAACTACAGTGTACTCACAGGATGAGAGACATTTGAAAGATTAAAACTACAGTGTACTCACAGGATGAGAGACAATGGAAAGATTAAAACTACAGTGTACTCACAGGATGAGAGACTATAGAAAGATTAAAACTACAATGTATTTACAGGATGAGAGACAATGGAAAGATTAAAACTACAGTGTACTCACAGGATGAGAGACAATGGAAAGATTAAAATTACAGTGTACTCACAGGATAAGAGACAATGGAAAGATTAAAACTACAGTGTACTCACAGGATGAGAGACAATGGAAAGATTAAAACTACAGTGTACTCACAGGATGAGAGACAATTGAAATATTAAAACTACAGTGTACTCACAGGATGAGAGACAATGGAAAGATTAAAACTACAGTGTACTCACAGGATGAGAGACTATAGAAAGATTAAAACTACAATGTATTCACAGGATGAGAGACAATAGAAAGATTTTAAACTACAGTGTACTCACAGGATGAGAGACAATTGAAATATTAAAACTACAGTGTACTCACAGGATGAGAGACAATGGAAAGATTAAAACTACAGTGTACTCACAGGATGAGAGACAATATAAAGATTAAAACTACAGTGTACTCACAGGATGAGAGACAATGGAAAGATTAAAACTACAGTGTACTCACAGGATGAGAGACAATGGAAAGATTAAAACTACAGTGTACTCACAGGATGAGAGACAATTGAAAGATTAAAACTACAGTGTACTCACAGGATGAGAGACAATGGAAATATTAAAACTACAGTGTACTCACAGGATGAGAGACAATGGAAAGATTAAAACTACAGTGTACTCACAGGATGAGAGACAATGGAAAGATTAAAACTACAGTGTACTCACAGGATAAGAGACAATGGAAAGATTAAAACTACAGTGTACTCACAGGATGAGAGACAATGGAAAGATTAACACTACAGTTTACTCACAGGGTGAGAGGGAAATATTAAAACTACAGTGTACTCACAGGATGAGAGACAATGAAAATATTAAAACTACATTGTACTCACAGGATGAGAGGCAACGGAATGATTAACACTACTGTTTACTCACAGGGTGAGAGGGAAATATTAAAACTACAGTGTACTCACAGGATGAGAGACAGAAAGAACGGACGATGACTGATGATGACTTCAGAATGTTTAATATACTGCACTCAGCTATTACCAGAGCAACGGTGTACTTTGTGTTTGATTGTAATCGTTTAAAACATGTTCGACTTTTTATTGCAATACTTAAGTGCAATTTATTTAGAGACTGAGCTAAACAATGTAATAAATGCGGAGAGTATACGGACAATGTGGTTATCTACCAGATTTAGGAATGTACATTTTTTTAACAAGAACGATGGTCATACATAATGTATGTTGTAAGTCTTGATGCTGACTCTGCGTACGCTCTATGTGCATTAGATGGACACCAGTTTTGCAATACTCTTCTTGGTGCAACACTCTATCTTGTTCCCTCGGATGACAAGCTCTTTTACTTCCCGAGGCTCTGGTAATTATATTTAAATAAGTGTCTAAAGCCAATGTTCTGAACAGTGTTTGGTTTCATAGCTTAAATGATTTGACTCAATACAGACTGTTTAGGACTCGAAGTTGATGCTGAAAATGTTTATGTAATATAGTTTATCTTTTGTTACTTTTCCTCTTTTTTTTTTTTTTTTTTTTTCTTGTTTGTTTGTTTGTCCTTGTTTGTCTGTTTGTTTTCCTTTTGCATATGTTTGTGCATATCATCATGTAATGGTGGAAAGAAAGATTTTGAATTTAAAAGTTGGCCCCATGTTCTCGAAAATTAAAACTTAAATATAATTTATTTTCAAGCTCAAATTTGAAGTAAAGCCATTGGATTCTGCAGGGATTTGATATGAACTTAGAGTTTAAGGCTGAAATAATATTTTAGTAATATTTAGTACTTTCGAGATCTTGCAGCCAGGATTTAGAGTTCATTAAGGTAAAGTACATTTTTTTTTAGATCAGAAAATGTAACAGAGTATAATTGTTATTAAAGCAGCTCGTTCACAGATGATCTGTAGAAATAAATGTTCTACTCTCCCTCGTTAATGTTGGTGAAGTCTTTGTTTCCTGACAAATAAACTCAGAAGGCGTAGGCCAGGAACAGGAAAAAGTTATTTTCGAAAACGTAACTTCGACGAAATAGGTTAAATGTAGAATACGATATCCCCGAGGCTGGTACTTGTGGTGCCACGTGTCTCCTTCCGCAACATGACGTCTTCACCAGTTCAGTGTAGCGATTTCGTAATTTATGAAGTTAGCGCATGCGCGAAAAGTGAATGAATCTTAATATAGGTTTTATAATTCTAAATATATTTTCAATACCGTCTGTGACAGTATTGCCTGTAATGGGGAAACACCACACATTTTTTAAGATCATAAATGGTTGCATTGAGTGACCATGCGCCTGTAGATGGGTATGTATAGACACACATTATAGTTAAAATCAAACTCTTAATCAATGAACATTTGTGAACGAGCTGCTTTAAAGTAGGTCCTTGTAGATAAATCTTGGCGAATGTCACACTACAGAAGGTAGTGAGATAATTTGATTTTCATTATAACCACAAGTACTAAAATCAAGTAAGCTCTGCTTCAGATAATCTTTTTATTTTAACGACTTGTTTATTTTTTTTTTTTTTTTACAAATAAATAAATATGTGTGGAAAGAAACACTCGATCCCGACTAGTCCGTCAGGCAACCGGTTTATTCAAGGAAAACTGTTACATATAGATATCACTGTGAAAAATGGATAAATATATTATTCATCATACATTTGTATGTACACGAGTGTTTATAAATAATCAGTGTTTAGATTGTTTATTTAACACTTAAAAATAATAAATACATTGATGACCAACGGAGACAAATAAATTATCCCTATCATAATGAAATATGCGAATTTCAAGTTAACGAAATATAACTCCTTCATATCAAGGGTTGACCACGGAACTGTTCCATTTCCTTCTGTTCTACATGCACTAAAATAGCTTATTGGTCAGCCCTCAATGCATCATTGACTTCTTTTTATGATATCATATATGTATATTAAAATCTAGGTTCTCGTGTCAACATACCGAGCCTAGCCATTCCACATCGAACTTGTGCCAGGATACTTGTATGATGAAATGGTAAATTGTACTTTACATTTATTTTAACAGCAGTATTTTATTTGAATGGACCAGATTTGTCAAAACTGACTCAGTAACGGGTGGTGACTTGTATACTGTAAGATATCTGATGTTATCTATTTATGATGGGAAACCTGAAGTTTTATTGGCCAATAAAATACAATATAATCTTCCTATGAATGCTCGCAATATAGCAGCGGAGAGACTCTCCCCACGAAGAGATAATTTCAGTCCGAGGACAAAATTTGATAATTAAATACATATTCTTATAGCCTTACCCCCACTAATTGATCTAAAGTAACAAGAAAAGGGCGAAAACGGCCTTTTACTTGTACATGTACATGTATTTTCTGATAGGGTATGTAGTGTTAGAAATTGATAATTAAATACATATTCTTATAGCCTTACCCCCACTAATTGATCTAAAGTTTTGATTCGAATGATCCAGCGTTTAAAACATTGTATGCTTCATTATATCTATTGATCATGTTTCATTGATACGGTAATGAAATGTGAATTCGATATTTAGTCGTGAAATATCTAAATTTATTTAGGATGATGTTAACACATGTAGGATCGGGTACTTCAACGTGAAACAATTCATTTTGAGGGACAACTGACCGAAACTATTAGTACGTGATAAGAAAGTTTATTGGTTAGGGGTTTTCTCGGTGCCGCGTACGCAGAAATTTGAACCTGAGAACATCAACCGGCTCAGCACGTGTTAAGAATGGCCCCTCGTGCTCGAGAACCATTTCTGAACTCGCTCTAGTGCCTAGCACTATTGTCCGCATACTCTCGTAGTTACGGCATTGAGACATGACACTGCAATATAAACTAGTGTCCGGCTGGTACACTAGTTTAGTGTGCGGGTCCACTGACATTTATGACTATGTCGGTATTACAAAAAGTGAACTAGATCCCTTAATAAACTGCCATAAAACGCAGAATAATACTGAAATGAATTTCCGAGGGCAAAGATGGTGTGATATAGGTATCAGTTTCCAACTCACAAATAATTGCAACGTCAGACTTTAACAAACGAATTTGAATATATTTATTTATGAATACACGTATATATATATATAGTAAAATCAATGTTTTAATTGTTGTTAAAAATATATCCTTGATTGTCTTTGTAACAGGCATGTTTTATAATCGTTTTAACAGTACAATATCTAAAACAATTTGAAAGTAACAAGAAAAGGGCGAAAACGGCTTTTTACTTGTACATGTACATGTATTTTCTGATAGGGTATGTAGTGTTAGTTATTCTCCATACATTCCTTATTTTGTTTGAAGACTACGTTTTCTTATATTTTGTAAAAGTAAACCTTAAATCAGCAACAATTCTGTTGATTAAAATTCTAAAATTTATTATTAGAAATCGTTCTTTTTTGGGGAACAGCTTGCTATGTTATCCATCAACAATCAACATTACAACTCTTTGATAGAGACATTCAATTTTTGACAGTTAACGACAGTTTATAATTTATGGTTTGAGTTATTAACTGAAGTCGTACACTATGTTTTTGTTGTTGTTGTTTTTAAAAAAAAAACATTACAGTTCTTTTGATTGTTGTATAACCTTTCAAAATGCGGAGAACACGGTGGATTTATAACTTGGTTCCAATTAGATGACAATGCCAATTGCTGGAATCACATTAAATTACTTTCATAGCTTGATAATTGAGCTAAAGCGTAACCGCTGAACACCGCAGATCCGCGCCGCTCGTGCACGCGCAAAATAATATTGAATGCAATGATTCGTTCGCTCTGCTATAAAATCCCAAACACAACTAAATTATTTCGTATCTTTGCCGCAGTATCCTGCAGTATATGCTCATTAAAACAATAATGAAATGCAATGATGTATTTTAGTGTTTATTCACACTGTATTGCATTTAAGCTCTAAAGACCCGTGCACGTGGTTAGCGCGTGCATTACGTGATCAGGTCACGTGCATTTACCAACAATTGGACAACGGACGACTTGTAGAGTGGGCGAGGTTTGCAGACGAACTTTTCGTACCTTGAATATTGGTTAATCAAAGCTGATTTTAATGGCAATAGAATCTTAATTATTTACTTTATATCTTCATTATATTGCTAATGAAGAAAGCACAGCAATATTTTACTTCAGAAAGTTGATTTATGACCATAAAATATTGTGATTTTCAGTGATATAATACCTTTTGTTTTATGATATTGTGATACCGGTAATAAGAAAAATCAAAACAGTGGGAAAATATAGCAGCTGTGAAGGGACAATAAAAAACACCAATTAGAAGCTAGCACGTGGCACTTGAAATGGTGTTTTTTGGTAAGCCTGGTTCAACATAGTTTAATAAGAAATGTTTTATTATTATTATTATTATTATTATTGTTGTTGTTGTTGTTGTTGTTGTTCTTGTTGTTGTTCTTGTCTATATCCTCTTTTCATTTTTGAAAGTAGAAACATATTTAAAAAAAAAATATTTAAAGTTTTTTTTCTATGAAAGCGTTATAATGAAAAGATTTCTAATACAAAGAGTGAACATATTTCTTATATAAAATTTCCCACGGAATAACATGGAAGATTATATTTCCTTTTTATTTATTTATTTAAAGAAGGACAATTTACAGTTTAATCTCGAGAACCACACATTTCAATATTCTATATTACAGAGAGGTACATGTTTTTTATTTGTATCTTTTGAATATTTAGATTACTTATACGTTTCAGATATTTATATGTGTATAAAGTCTGCAATGTGATGCAATCAAATAATAAATATATACAAATAAATGTATCCTGATATATTATAGAAGCTGTGGTGATTTATGGTAATTTCAGAACGTTCTCTTTTAGAACAACTTTGTTTAAACAGATATTTTCTTTTTCTATTTACTACTTTGAAATTTTGCTTAAAATATTACAAGAAAACTTACTTATTTCTATGTAAATTTAATCAATAACACGATGAATATTACATTACTGGACTGATAATTTATTTTGCTTGAAATTCTAAGTCAGATACTGTTTGTTTTGCAATGTGTTCGTGCCATTTGTATAAATTATTCAAATTTATATGTATGTAGACATTGCACAAGTCTTTGTAACATGCAACGTTCTTAAAAGAATGTTGGCCTATATTCACACCATATATGCATTGTATAAAACACTTTTTGTGTTAAGTCACATGACAGGGATAAATTATCAGTAGGAAAACTCTTTCCCTGTTTTGTATCTTTACCAGTTATTAATCATTTGATATTATGTGTCTACTTAATTCAGTGTCTTTATACAATACGTATAAATTTACCTGTATACACAGTCATTTATATGAATAAACTGTTTATTAAACTGCCTGGCCTGTGTGCGGTTTGTAAAAGTTGATTTTTTAAAATATATTCAACAGGTCAAAACTAATTACTTTATTTCACTTTCAATATCCAAAGGAAAATGATTTACACATACAAATGGCAAAAAAAAAGAAGTCGACATCAATAAAAACAACACCTGACCGTCTTCGTCGTGAACACTATTAGAGGAAATTAATAGTATGGAGCCGATATCGACAATTAAACAGCCATTTATCATCGTTACAGAGTCTTTTGTGCGATCCTAGAGAGTGTCGTCAAGTGGAAGTAAGCCGGTAATGGGGGGGGGGGGGGGGGGGGGGGGGGGGGGGGTTGTGCCAGGTTATAGTTTAGCACTGCATTAAGGTTTTCTTCGCAAGGTTTACGGAGATTTCTTTCTTTCGTTCTTATATATTTTCAACAGTGCTGCACCACTCCAGAATATAATTTATGCTATAACAACGCGCGAAAGACAAATTCAACAAACGTCCTCCATTTCCATGATAATGAAAAATAAATCTTTCTCTATAAAATTAATGATAATTGTGATTAACTTTTTTCTGGTTGAGGATAGAGAATACATTCATATATATGTTTAAACGTCGAATACATTCATATATATGTTTAAACGTCGAATACATTCATATATATGTTTAAACGTCGAATACATTCATATATTATATGTAAATGCTATCAATGACATTGTTTTTTAGACCACTATTAAAACAGGTGTTACGCTTGCACCAGTAGTCACGTGACTGGACCGTACTATACCGTACTGAGCAACTAATAACGTACACCGGCAAACCGTGCATAACTTCATTATAAATGCATTATGTTGCCAGTAAATCATCGAGAAATACCTCATATTCAGTTACGTGATGCAGGAAAATAAATATGAGTTGCTACAATAACAATGGCGTCCTGGAAAACGGGTCCCGCGCTTGAAGCATAAACCGTGGGAAACTATGCAGGGGTGGACAGTCAATTATAATATATATACGAGTTTTAGTTTTAAGATATTTCTTATTCACGTTGTTTGTGAAATAGAGGATCAGATACGTTTGTTTTTGAGTGGATATGGAAAATACCTCATCGAGAAGTGATACAATCTGATTTTTTCACGAGCTCATAGCGCGATTGAAAATGTTAAAAATATATCACATCGAAATGAGATATATTCCGTATTCACCCAAAGTGAACAAAATTTCTTTTAATTTCATTCTTATTGCTTTAACATAATCCATATGCATTTCCTTTATAAGTAAAAAAGTAGTTCCGCCTGTTTCGGCAGATTTTTATCACCCTCACTGTGGGATTACAAATTTTATCTCACTAATAGAACACAGTACTTCATCAAATGACTATATATAAAATAAACATGTATATCCCTAATCGGGACACCATTGTCGCCTAAACCGGACTTTACCGCGCATTTCCGAATAATGCTTATTTCAAACTTATCCTCTTGGATATGTTTTGCTTTTTGGGTCTCTGTTTTAAGAAAATAATCATACAAAAAAGAACAAAGAAAATTAGAGAAATGGAAAGCATAATTGAGAGAATAAAATATATTTACGAAATGAATACAGAAAATATGACTTCCTTATTCATTCAGCTTAACATCTTTAGAACTTGAAATTAAGTTCATTTGAAGACATTACATATGTTACTTAGATAAAAAATAAACATATCTTGAATTTTGTTAACTTTTACCCAAATAATATGCCAAAATAATTAATAAAACGATGTATAAATTATATTCCACTTAGACTGATTTTTCCTTTATATGTAACAATGCACTGACGGTACGTTAAATTCAGTACAGATAATAGTAAGTACAGATCTTTTTTTCTCTTTTATTTTAAATGCACCCGATAAATTAGCGTGAATACATTTTAATAGATGGATAGAATAAATAATTTTCAATTTTAGTTTAGTTCAAACTTATTTATGTCGATTTTAAACAAGTTCTTATAGCTTATATTTATCCATCTCGACGGTTCCTGTGTTGGACCAGTACTTTGCGCCCGGGGAGGTCATAAAAAATCTTTGCTCCCAACGGGGCTCAAACCCACAACTCGAGTACCACTGGACCGTGGCGCCCTTCCATTTAATTCCATAATATCAAGTCCGTTTTCTTAACTGAAGACATCAAGGAAAGATGAATTCTCACCGGAGATGTTATTTTTAGACCTGTGTAAAAGGCATCTCGGGACAATATTCCTACGCGGGAAGGTAGACTTATTTTGAACTTAGAGTAATTTAATGTTATAATGTTTGCAGACTGGGAAATGAAATGCGATCACGTGACGGAAGTTGCTTTCCCACAGTGCAATTTGCCGACATTTTACCGGTTGAGAGTTGCCTCGCGATCTCGTGTCGGACTCACTTTTAAACATTTCCAGCAATTATTCTACAATTAATGCTCTATCTGAAGCGTTTAAAGTCATATAAATGAACGAAAGTCAATTTATCAAGATTTTATCAATCGTTAACAGTCGTTTTGTCGATGACAACAAAAGTTGTACGTACAATGGGTTACAAAAAATACATTAATCATCTCCTAAACGAGAAGATTTCAGCGAGCATGCAAGCCGGAGCGTACCTGACAGCAGTCTAAAGTAACTGACTGATAACTTCCGGTTATTTTCCCATGACTCTGTTGTTTTCTAGGTTGTCAAAGAAAAAAAAATGTTGCACAAACCTTAAACGTTGCTATACTATATTCTTGCAAGTTGGTTTAAGTGATTTGTTTCCTTATTAGCCTAGTTTTACATCCAACTGACATAATTGTATTCATTTTTGAACCATATTCTAAAAGAGATAGATATAATTATGTGATGCCACATTACGGTGAAAAGTATGATATCACAGACAATTATGACACCAGACAATTGCCTTTATATTCTGAGTGCCAAGCAAGGAAGTTATTATTCTATTCCATTTTAAAGGAATACAGTATTCGGATGTAGCCACTGCGCAACTTTTTCACGCATGTCCTTTTCGTTTGTGGCTCATATTGTCGCACTAGTACAGAATTCGAATAAATTCGTGAATTCTCAATATCAAAACACTATCAGTTTTAACAAATTGAAATGATGAAAATCTGGGATGTATTTGGACTAGTCGTTCTAAGAGACCAGTTTCTCTAAACTGGTCTTAAATGCATGAACGCGAGTTGTTCTAAAATACGCAATGGAAATATTTTTGGCGCAGTGCATGCAGGGGAAAGGAGAAAATGCAAAGGAAACTATACTTCCAAAAACTCATTATTTAATGCATTAATGTATAAACATTCATCGTGTGATTTATGATTTTATATCATAACAGTGGTACTCATAAAATTTCCATTTAGCTTTAACCTTGTCCGACTCGAGAAATGTCAAGAGAAAATTGTTTTTGTTAGATGTTTCCCCAATGGAAGAAACATTTAAAACCGACTGATGCTTCGAGTCACTTGCCAATTTGGATTACCCGGGCGTTTTAAGTTGATAAAAGAAAGGAAATACCAGTTTGAATAAAAAAAATCCATGTGTTTATGAAGTAATGCTATTTATAGTTCTCTATATTACTGCCCGATATCATACCTTCCAATATTTGCAAAACGTTAACACGGTCGTTTCCCATAAAAGTCGCTTATTGCATCTTAATGATAACAAGAAAAGATTAGAACAAAATGATTAAATGGACGGCTTACAATAAGCATACTGTCCCCCTCTCTTTCTCTTTTACCTTATTGACCTTATAACCTAATCTGTTTAATAGGTCTATGATTTAAATCAAAATGAAGCAAATACAAATTAACAAACACAAAATAATGGATACATAAAAACTAGTATTTAGAATGTACTATTGCCCAATAATTTCCAAAAAATATTTTTTTTATAACTGCATTGCGTCACGTTTAAAACAACTTTATTAATACTTTAATTCTTTTATTTATGTATGTTATTTTTTATTTAATTTATTATCATTTTACTATTTCTATTGATAAAGACAATGAAACAAGGTTTGATAATAAAAATAAGAATAAAAAAAAAAGGTGCCAGCTGGAATAGAACTCAGGACCCTTGCATAAAACATTTGAGCGGCTCTCCTCCCGATTGAGCTACAGCTCTTGTACAAAGGTGCAAATGAGGTTATCAAGGTTATTAAGGTAATTAACTGTCTCGAAACAACAGCAGCACTACACAATTCTACAGTTCACATTTCATTAATTTACTGCATTAACTATGTTTTATCGATACCATAATTTACTTTTTACTGAAATTACTGACCGTCCTCTTTAAATGTTTGAAACAGTATGCCTTATTACACAAGATTATTTTTCATCCACTGGAAACCTGAGTTTAAAAATATTTGTTATGTATAATTCTTGTATTTATGACACATTTTTTTTCCATACGAGCCTATCTAAATATTATTTTTGATCTAAATATATTTACATGTCAGAATTAATGCTGTATTTTGTAAATATCAAATATAGATATGTGATTCTGACCAACCCTCTGCATACTGAAAAAGAGTTATTGAAATGGAAATACTACAGTCAAATTCAAATTTATATTTAATTAGTTTATTGTTAATCACTAATAGTATTTATAATAAAAGCAGGATAGTCCGGTAGCACAATCATAAATCTCACTCTTATAACTATCAGATGGATGCGAAGATAAGGCAGCATGATTTTTTTTATTATTATTATTATTTATTTATTTTTATTTCTTTATTTTTTTTTATTTTTTTTTTACTTTTCTTAAACTTTTCTCCCACATGTACTTTTTGTTTGATGATATATATTATTACACTCAATACCATAATTAATTGAAAACAACCGCCATAACCAATATATTTTGTTACTATATGCTTTGTCCAATGTTATTTACTATGTAAATCTTGGAAATAAACTATTGAACTACACCAAACGTTCTTCATATTACGGTTGTATATTGATAAAATGAACTTTACCCATTACTTATCCCACACATCATGTAATAAACAAACAACCATGTATTATTACATAATGCCCAGATCGAAAGTGAAGCGATAAGTAGGTCATGACCTACGTAGGTCATGACCTACATGTATAAACATCATTAAAATGCAAACATCTACTGACAAATAACTTATTAAACATTATCAATCACACGCGAAACCATTTAAAACAAACACATCACATATATTTGATACCCCCAAACAATCACATAGAAAATTATCGCTCACTGAAAATTATTTCAACATATTTGCACATGCGCCAACGAAAATGAAACCCCATTTCATTTTAATTGGACATACAATTGTATTAATATATTTGCACATGACTTAATAATAGTGATATATATACGTACTGAATACCGTCTAGAAGAAAAATCACCTAGAAAACCAAGGCGTACCGAATATAAAATAAAAACTGGGATTTGAGACAGTTCTCAGGAAAACTGACTGGATTTTCATTGGCTGATACTTGAGCAGATATGGAACTCCCTCGGTGAATATTGTACACAGTGATATATCAAGCCACGCGCTGCATAACTTGCTGTCCTTTACAACAGACATGGTAAATAATGCAATCTATGACAATTTGTGAAAAGCGTTCGTGAGAGAACGCCCCATATTTGTGAGTGTGATTCTATTTGGGAAATAAAGTTATGGCTGAGCCAGATGCTGGCACCAGGGGGGTATTTCTCTATCGAGAAGTGGCGAAAGTGAACAAGTTTACGCCTCACACGGAAACAGCAGAGGTGCGCTATTTACCACAACGAGGTTTATTTTTCTCACCAGACAGTTTGTGGGCATTTATCACGCATAATAATGTTTTGATCCTTTGATACAGGAAAATAAATAAACGGCTTAAAATAAATAAGGGCTTAACAAATGGGATTTATATGTTTAAATTTATTTATATTTGAAGTGAGATTGATCATTTCATGAGACCAGGGCCTCTATATATACAGTATACTACATATATAGTAATGTAGGTACCCTAATGAGAGCTGATACTCTGTTATAAATCGTGTTACCTCGTCTATTTCCGGAATCCATGACACCAGAGTGGTCTCGTTTGTTTCATTAATCAGTTCAATTCATCATTTTATTATTTCGTTAAATGAAGCATTAGCAACATAATGTGAAAACAAGAAATGCAACGATGATAAAATTACATTGTGAAGGGCATAATTTAAAGACGTCTGCAAATATTAGCTCTATATTTTAAAATCACTCCTGAAAAAACAACTTAACATTGGTCAGCTGCATACACTTTAGATATCATGCTAATATATATATATATGCATATGAATACTTGTACACGCCTATACAGTCATCAGTCATATTTTTTAAATGACAATCATTTTTTCTGGTTCAAATTAAAGTTATTTAGCCTCGTCCTATTGTGCACAAACACTCATTGAGATTGTATATAAAGTCAACAAAATACATGAAAGCGATCGAATCAACACATACATAGTCGAGTTATACATGTCATGGCTGCCTATTCTGCAAACATCGGTCATTTCTACGAAAATCCCCACAATTCCAAATTATCAGAAGTATTCCGAGTATTGTCCGCAAAGAAAATATAGAGTACGTGTGTCCTAATTAAGATGTATTGGTTCTCATTTTTCCTCAAAAACACTGGTGAATGCAGGGTGAAGGTCTCCAGTTCGTCAGAACTGTAACAATATGACAGGAATATACCATCCATGGTAATAAACACGTCACTTCTGTAGTCATGCCGCATGTCACATGACAAGGACCGGCTAGTGTCCTTTAAAGGGACATACTGTGCAACATGGTGATATAAAATATTACATATGCTTTATTATTCTTTAATACCAAATTTAAATATAAAAGCTTAGTTTCTTTTTATAGTTTTTGATAAAATATCTTGAAATTCTTAAACGTCGCGAAATTATATTCCCACAAAAAGAGCTAAATTACATGTAATTGAAATAATTCATTTTATTGCCATGAATGAGTATCATACTTTCAGAGAGAACGTGCTAATATTAACATGAATTCATAGTTCATTTCTCTAGATCAATATACTTTCAATCTTCAAAATTTTAAGTTAAGGAAAATCTGAAAAAGTGAGAAGATTTGTGAATAAAGCGTAGTTTCATTTAAAGGCCCGTTATATTTCATTATGATTCACATTGCATGGAAAAAAATAAATAAAATAACATTGATACATGTATATTGTAGACTAACACAAATGGTACTTATTGTGCAAATATCTAAATAACAGTTCAACACATTGAAAATGTTGATCAAATTACGCAATTTAGCATTTTGGATGGATGTCAAATACTCTTATTGTTTACATTTTACTTTGGCGAGTTTTTCCCGAGGACGGTCTGTTATCTGAAATAATATGAATTTGAAAAACCGTCGCCGAATCACAATTTGTTTATCTGCTACGTCATCAATTTATGCACTCGTGATTCGCTAACGGAGACAAACGGAAGGTCTATGGATTGACTATTCAAAGTAGTTAATTTTGTAGACAATTGAATGATATTTAGTATAAGGTTCTTTCTTATTTATGCATTGTGGTAACGTTGTCGTCAACAAATACGTACAGAAAACATCTCTTAACAATATATTGCACACTCCTTGCTTTTCTGATCGGAGACTATACACTGCCTTTGGAAGCATAATGGGACTTTAAGATGTCTTGGGAACACAACCCCTAAATTACAGTATGAAAATGCCATTGAACTAAAATTATTTTACCAAATATAAAGTCACGTTTGTCGACCAACATTTCCAACCCCTTGTTGACATCAGTCAAATGATAACAATTCCTCTCATCGCCCAATCAAGCATCTTCTAAATATGAAATATGACCAATTCTAAGTCATAAGATTAAATTCAAAATTCAAATGCTTGCAACAGTATGCATCAAGAATGGTTCCTATCGGACATTTTTCTGAATGACAAACCAATGCTGACCCTTTAATTGTCCACGCACAGCAGTACGACATGCATATCTATATAAGAAATAAGGTGGACTGAAGGGGTCACAGACGAGGACGAGGACAGCTGGAGTCCACAGTGACAGTTCAAGATGGCCTATACAACGTACAATCAAGGAATAATGGTGCTGACTGTGCTGGTACTGACATACCAGGCAGGTGAGTCTCCTTTTTTCTCCCCCCCTCTTGTCCCCCCCCCCCCCCCCCCCCCCCCCCCCCCTTCTTAATCTTTTCCCTCCTCTCCGCCTCTTTCTCCTCTACCTCCTTTCGGGGTTTGTCTGAATAAAACCACGTGAACAAAGTTGAAGTACTGATAAAGATGACTGCTACATGAAATATTAATATGTGTGGTTGTTTAAATGTAAATGTCAGCATGCAAATATAAGATGATTAGATAAGAGATAACGTGTCTTTATAATATTTCTACGTGTATGTCAAATTGAATAGAAAATAACATAAATAAATATTAACTATTACAGACTTTGAGCAAAAGAGCCTATAGCTCCTAATAAATGGATGCTTGCATCTGCACTGAAGTTTTTTTTAGCATTTGAAGGACCACGATTATGATTTAATGGTGGATTAAATACCATACGTATTTAAGTATTTTACTAAGTTACAGTATTGGTTTTTTTTTGTTGTTGTTGTTGTTGTTTTTTGACAGGGTTGACTTTCCTCAGCTGGGAATGAATAGTCATGTACCCTGTCAGGAAACTGTATAACGGATTTATTATACTGCAAAGTCATGTCCGATTTCTGCGTTAATAAATATTTAAAACGCGTCGTATATATATATACCCAGTGAACATGACGTTAGAAGAGAGAATTTGAGGTGGCAGTATAATAATGTATGCTCATTTGAGAACAAACTGTGTGTTCAGTGTTGATTTACCATAAATCCCACCAAAACTCAGGTATTATTAGTCTCTAAAAATCCTAGTTTAACTAAAATGGAGGAGGTCCCTAAACTGGAACTCCATGGTAAACAATTAGAATACCTGTCTTCGGCCAATTTTTTAGGCATGCACTTTGACTAGGGCCTAACATGGTACAAGCATATCACAGAACTAGTAATAAGGTGCGAAAAAGACTTAAATATTCTAAGGTGCATTTCTGGTCAAAGTTGGGGAGCAAATAAAACTACTCTGCTTATGTTATACAAGGCATTAATATTAAGTAAGATTAACTATGGCACCATTGTATATGCATCTGCATGCAAAACATATCTACAAAAGCTCCAAGTTATTCAGAATAGGGCCCTTAAGATAGCTCTTGGAGCATATAAATGCACTGAAACTCTGTCGCTACACGTAGAGGCAGCGGTTAAACCTCTACACATAATGAGAGAAATTTGTCAATTAAAATACTGGACAAGGTCAAGTAGACTGGGAGAAAGATTGCCAGTAAACAAAACTATTAATAATTCCAGTCTGATTTCCAATAGAATTAATAAAAAAGATTACAAGAAACTCAAACCCCCATATGCAGAAACTATTCAGGGCACCGTCAACGAATATGGACTTCAAAAGGTCCTAATCAAAAAACCGGAATATAGGAATATTAATGTAGAAAATTACATTGAGCCAGACCTATGCCTCACCTCCAAAGTTAGCAAATCACAGGGAATTAATGAAGAAGATAAAAAATACATACAAAATTACATCCAGGAAAATTATTCTGATTCTATTGAAATTTACACTGATGGTAGTAAGGATAGCCAGGAAATGGTTGCGGGTGAGGGTATTGCAATCAGACATAAACATTTGTTAATACAAAACATTGCATTCAAAATTGATCACAGGGTATCAATCTATACCTGCGAACTACTGGCTATCCTGAACGCATACAGATGGATAAGACAGAACAAACCAAAAAAGGTCACCATACTTACAGATAGCCTTAACGCACTTATTTCTATTCAAAAGGGCTATTCTAGTGATAGGCAAGAAATTATTAATGAAATCTACGATATTCATCAATCTTTATATTCCCAGGGGATTGCTATGGTGAGACTGGTCTGGATCCCAAGCCACGTGGGGGTATGGGGAAATGATCAGGCGGATGAGAATGAAAAAATAGGATCAAAAACAGGTCACCCTCTTTAAACTGAATTAAATAAAAGAGAGGTCTATACAATCATTAAACAAAAATCCCAAGAAAAGTTTTAAAAAATCTGGGAGGAAAGTCAGGCACAAATGAGATTGTTTGTCCCCAAGGTTAAAACTAAATGTTACAACTACAGTAGCAAGCGGAGAGAAGACATAGCCATAAATAGGTTAAAACTGGGCATTTCGGGTATCCGCACTCAAAACTATTCTGAAGAAACTCAATGCCGTTACTGTAACGGAATTGAGACAGTGGGCCATATTTTCTTTGATCCCACTGGACAATGTCAAAAACTTGCAAAATATAGAGAAGCCCTGCAGGATAGGCTGTATCAAGCAGGAATCCATAATCTGACTGTCAAATCCCTTTTATACCCAAGTGGCACCAAAAGTGACATCATTATTAGGAATGTAATCCTTTTTCTTAGGGAAACTGGAGTTTTAACGAAAATTTAAAACCCCAAACATAGGGAGAGAATAAAAAAAATAATAATATAGAGTAGGGCATCCCCCGTTGTGGTGTTTGGCGGGGACACGTTTGAGACCTTAAGTCTCTCCGGGTGTATCAGGCCCAACCCCTCTGGGCACCACAGAGGGTGTTTATAACAACCGATTTAAGCCGAATGATGATAAATATCTTTCCCTATCAACAAAAATCGTGCGAACGGCACCGTGGGGGCGTGTCGGGCGGGGGGCCGTGGTCGTGCACATAGGTCGCTTCGAACCTACTCGAACCCGGTTCCCCGACGGGCGTCAGTGGGGTGTTGGTTGGCATGACCAAACAGCAACATCGAGTAGAGGTCGGCAGGTGCTGGGAACGATGAAGGGGCCTAACCCGATAGTCTAGGTACTTTAACCTGAAACTGGCACCTGCAGGACGCTCAGATGAGGCGCCGGTAGGACGACCATTAGTACATCGCCCGGAATAACTGGGCGAGCGGCCGCGAATGTCGCACTTGGTCGCTCCTATTTATCGATGGCCTCACGAATGCGCGGAGGGGGAACCCTATGGACTAGCTTTTTAAACATCGCTTAAACTGATTTGGCAATTAACTTTTGGAATACAAAAATGTAAATGAAACCTATTCCAAAGTCTAAATGACCACAAAGTACTGGTCCATGGGGTTCATAGGGAATACGAGAAGGTGAACAGGACAGCCCTTGAGCCTTACAGGTCATCAGGAAAGAGGCGGGGGGCAGCCCTGTGTAGGGAGGGAGCTGCATTCGCGTTAATTTCGTGTAATAAATAAGAAAGACGAAATGGTTTTTTAAAAAAAGGCATAGAGATGTTGGTTTGGGGTTGGGGGAGTGTTTGCTAATTACGGTAGGCATTTTCAATGGTTTAAACCAACATGTTAGAGCTAGAACCGCGCGTTTGCAAATAAAATAGACCACCGCGACTCCACAGGTACCGCGAATCAATATCGGCAACTTTTAAAATATCTAAAAAAAATATACATTTGTATATATATATAAATAAAGAAAATACATTTTTTCTAATTAAATAAATGCCAATATGCAAAGTTCTGAATAAGAACTTATCTTTAGGCACTTTGGCACATTATTTTACCAAGGACCTTTATCCTTGCTAGCGCAATTTAGCTATCCAAATTCAAAACGGGAAATTCCCTTCTCTTTTTTTTCTTACGTCTATCTTTTTTTTTCTTTTTGCTTCTCTGGCAACCAGATTTAGAGATAGAAGGGTGTACATAGGCCTGATTAAGTCCGTACTCACTCTCTCTTTACTGAATACTATCCTCTATCTATAATATAAACCTACCCAAAAAACAGCCCTCTCTAGCTGTTGGAGGTCCCTCTGGTCTACACAATAAAGACAAAAAGTATTTTTCCCAATATAAGAGAACAAACTGATGATTAATTCTATCTGTAGTGATCATTTGACCTGTTTTAGCAAGCATAGACTATATCTATTATACATCTTATATTTAAGGACAACCCACGCATTTTTCTATATGATTTTGTTGTCAAAGATAGAATGATTGGTAAAGACAGGGTCTCTTTTATGCAGTAATTACAGACCCTGGTAAATACAACAATTTCTGGCCGTCTAAGACATGTAATATCAGAATATAGGCACATGACGTGACTGACTTATTTGTTTGATATATAACACTCAAGACGGGTTTTATCAGAAGAGGCAGTATTTTTGGCCATTTAACACAGTAGCCGATGACCGTTAAAGACAGGATTGTTAAATTGATAATAGAGGTGAAAGTCACAAATTATTTTTGCCTTTGCATCTGCAGTGAGTCAGCCGCTGATGATCGATCCAGTACAGCTTGAGAAAGAAGTTACATCCAATTTGACCCGGTTGCTCACTTTCGTCATCTCGCCTCAGGCAAAACCAACCCAGAGAATGGTTGACATGGCCATCTCTGCAGGAGACAAGCCGAAAACCGCCATGGAACGCCTCATGTATCTAGAAATGATGAAAGACATTGCAAAGAAAGACCCTATCATGATTAATCAGTTCTCACCAAACGGATTTTTGGACGAATTCGCCTTGAATGTACATATTACCAAAAAGGCACAAGAATACGTTGAACGAGAAAAAAATGGTACACTTTTCACAGACAGAACGTCAACGATAACCGCAGCGCCACAAGAGGTAGCTAAGGGCAACAGTACAGCGGCGCCACCTGTTGGTACGTCGGCCCCGACTACACCATCACCAGCTGTCCCTTCAGCTTTGGCAGGAACAGATCCCATCGCACTGAACACGTTTTTTCAACATAACTTTCAAAACTTCCCTTTTCAAGTAACCACATTAAGTAGCCTTTGGGTGTTGTAAGGAAAGTGCATTGCAAAAGTAAACAACACACATACACATGCATGGTGCTCAAATCAATGGTAACTGGATCATATTGTTTCCCGCCTTTGACATAGTAGAACTTAATACGTATATGTGTGACGTCTGCTATAATTTCTCATTACTAAGCGCGTGAATTACAGGACAGGAAATACAATGTAGTTGACGCACATGGTATATTTTTTCAAATAGTAAAAGAATTGCATAAATGTTCAGCTCTATATAGTTTTGTTTATGTGTTCAGACAATGTGTGTGTGTGTGTGTGTTATTAAGGCGTTATAAATCAATATGTTGGACTTTTTTCTTCTTTTTTTTTAATTAAATACATATTTTTAAATGAAACAAAGTCGTTGTCTTTTTATTTATTATAACAATACATTTCACAAGTGTACAATACAAATACAATGTCTAACTTTAAAAATAACGTCATGATTTTATGCGTACCGTATTTTCTCCCCTTATTCATAAATCATAGATTTCTACTTGTCTGAATATCATATACTCGCAAGTTGTAGGGGTAAAAGATTACACTTTCCACTTAAAAATTTAGAAAAAAATTATGAAACTTTGTTATGTATGTATGTATAATATTTCATTACTACTTTAAAGTAATTAGAAATCTTTAATACTCATTGCTATGTTATATCCAAAACTTACAATTTCATAATCAAGTGGTAGATATACATAAAACTGTTTGTTAATAAATAATTTAATAAACGATTTCCCATATACTGAGTTTCTTTACATGAACAGAATATATTTTCGGTATGTGCGTCCGTCCGTCCGTCACAGCTCAGCTTACCTTTGCGTTTAAGCTGTTTTTTTTTTCTTTGAAGATGACATTATAATGAAATTTGATACAAATGTACATCAAGATATAAAGTTTTAAAAATGCAAGCAAACATTTCACGGGTTGTGGCCAACGTATGCCAGCGGGGCAATAGTTTTTCTTGTTATACATGTATATACTTATACATGTATACTGATTTCTTCTTTCAATCTTAATAACCGCATAAGCGAATCAATAATTTCAGAGAAAGGAAAACATGGCAGTGGCGTATTTCAAAAGCTGTTGGCCTTTCTCAAGGACATAAAATCAAACTAAGATTTCTTTTTTAATCGACAAAGAGACATGTTTCATTAAATCAAAAACATCTCATACATGTAGTCAAGCACTCAGTAAATTATAGACGAGTAAACAATGCAAATTGTAACGACCCTATAATTGTATGTTTGCTATACGATTTCGCCTGTCAACGGGTCGTACTCATGTCAGTCTTCACCTCAATCTCACAATAAGCGGGATTCTTGTAAAAATTATAATATTTTACATGTATAAATGAAACTATTGCAGACTTGATTCGGGGAGTGGTGGTTGACAAGACGAGGGGTCTCGGATCATGATAATTTCTCAATATGGGCAGAGTTAACGTGCCATTAAATGGGTACGTCACCGGGTGAGGAGAGCCACGTAACTGGCAATTGTAGTATTTGCAACCCTTAACCCAGCAACTCATAAATCATGCGGCGACCCACCCCTGTAATTTGTTGTTATAAGGAACTTGTTTGGGGGTTTATTACCACAGAGGAAACCTCCCCCATCCCCCAGAAAATCGTTCTTTTACTTGTTCGCCGGTTTCCGTGAAGTCGTAAAGGTTCATCACAATACTTCACGGGGAAAGATGTTGGTGAATAATACAAGCGAAGTTTAGGGTGCATTCCAAGCATGGCAGGAAACGTTTGTGGGGAGATCTCTCCGGGAGCACCTGTAGCGGTGATCAAGTTTTACGACATTGTCGGCTGATTGCGTGGCAACTAAATACGAGGAGAGCGATCAAAAGATCAATTAAGCATAACATAATTCCCCTTTCGTATGTTTTAATATTTCTTTTTTTTATTTTTATTTTTTTCAAAAATAAAATAGTTTAAATGGACGAGAAAGCAGTACAATTCAACCTGTGTTCTCAGCTAAAACTATGATTTAAGCAGGTATCTTCCAGACAATGCAGTTTACTAGACCTTAAATTTACATTTAGTACAGGTACCAACATACTGAACCGCCACTTTGTCTTGCTCTTTTGACTGCTCAAGGAGGATTAAACAATAGTTTTAGAACAGTAGGATGCTTGTCTAGTTGGGATCATCATTATTGTTAATGAACATTTACTATACAAATTTGTTTCCACCCAATATTTAACCTCCACTCCAAATGACAGTTTCAATCCTAACTCTCAGCGTGTGTGACTCAGTGTCATGGGGATAACCCTAGTCCAACATCACCTCTAAGCCACCGTGCCTAATGGACATGTTTCACTTATCTTTGGACCTACTAGATATAAAGGGCGTGGCTAGCGTACGTCACTACGCACGTGCGGAACGTAAGTTATGATTTTTTTATATTAACATAAAATATAGGGATGTTCTGTATAATATGACAGGAAAACATAAGATTTAGGTGTTTTTGCTTAACTTCTTAAGTCCAGTAGCTACGTGTTCGTGATATTTTTCGTCTGTAGTTATCAACGAGCATTCTGATCTATGCATATCAAAGATAATTGTAAAATTGTGTACATAAGCTAAAACATGAATTGTAATGGTAAAGGTAAATTTACAGAATGAATCGCCGTGCAGCTATGTGTAGTACATTGTCTTGCAGTCAGGGTTGAGGTTATTACAATGGATGTGCTTCAATTACTTGATCAATAGTTTGGTTATAATATCTAGATATGTACATAATTCATATTTGATCATTTCACCAACGTCGATGATCTATTATTATTTTCAAAGATTCTCCTTGTTTGGAGTATCATTTAGTCGTCGATACAAACCGAAAGTTGAATATGTTGCAGGGTGAACACGTTAAAGGTAGCAGAATCCTGTTGTAACTTGCGGTTGTACTAAATTGTAAGAATTTTTACAATGTAGAAAACTATTCATATATTAAACCTCAAAAAAGTCTCACCTTTAACGAATCTTATCGAGAAAAAAAATGAAACTTTGTATTTATTTTGCCTTTTTTATTTTTGTTATGGTCTTCCCATCCTATTAGCCATATTCCAAATCTTGCCACTGGATAGTAATATTTCTATGAAACTTTGTCACTTTGAAGACATTCAAAACTAAAAATATTTCACCAAGAGTTTTTTCAAGTTTTATCTTATTTGGGGGAGATATTCGCATATAAGTTTACATTGAGAAAAACTCATAGAAGAAAGATGAATTGTATGATTTTGTATCAACTTTCGTGAAAAAATCTAAACTTTACCATAGGAAAATGGAGAAAATCACTTATGGTTTGACGCTTTAAAAGCTTATATACATGTGAATTGTTAAGTTATATGCATGGCTTTGATGGAATAGATCGCTATTAGAGTGGGAAGACATTAATTATTCCGGGCCGGCAAGACCCAGCACGGTTCCTGATACGGTTTTTTATTGCCGAACTGTGATGTGCGTTTCTCCGTATCTGTCTTCACAAAATATAATTTTGTAAAGAAAAAAACATAATATTATGTATGTCTTTCGCATTTTCTTGAAATTTTCTTTGATAATGATAATGGCAGATGTCTTACTGTTTTTACTATTTAAACATTTTGTTTTACTGTAAATGTAATTATTATATCATTGTAAATGAAGATCTTCGATATAGTCCTGTTGTAATTATGTTGAAATCACTTTCATTAGCGACTACGAAATGCGAACGTCAGTTTTACATACTGGTTATGCAAAAATCAAGTATACCAGTAGAGCAGCAAAATGGATATACACAAATAATATTTATATCATTCCATACAGAAATACAGTTACACCATTTAGCCTACGTAACAACAATCGGTTTGGATCTTAATAATCCAGAAGCTTGCATTAATTAATCCTAAATTGAGATGAACCAAACACTTACGGATACAATCTAAACGGATAATGTTTGTATAGATCTATTCTACGAAAAAAATAATCTCATTTTGAAGTTATAAATAGTACGCATAACGTCTGCACTTTCCCGCTTTTTTGACGTTACGTTATTCATGGTGACGTCGTTTCCGCTGTTTATGTTTGAAAGATTGTCATCCTGATGAAGGCGTTAGCCGAAACGTTGAAGTAATAACAATAATAATTTTTCCTACGTGTTGTCGTTGATTTTTTCCACACTATATCTATTCCACGAACACGAAGTTTGAATAAGTTTACCACTACATGAAGAAACCTTTCGATGGCTCAACTAAACGTTTCAACGTCGAGTGCATCTTCATTTTCAGAGAAAAATACTAGTACATTGTAGCTTTAATCATACGTTATTTCATTTGTTGTATAAACATTTCATGTGTGGTTTAACATGTATTTTCTTGAACAAAAGTCAATGATTTATTAAGTGAATTGAAACATTATCTGCATATCTTAAATGTCAAAGACTGATCTAAAAATTGAGAGAGTCCAATATTTATTCAGATATCAACATTTTAAATCTTGCATTAATTGTGTTGAAATAAACTCACAAAAAGGTCTTCCTGCAGTTACGACTCAGGACTTTTAAGGGGAAAAACCTGATATTGGAACAATACTTAGTATTGTATGAGTTATCTTTCTTAGCAAATTTGTCGCACTATCTGTTTATTGAACTTATCTAACACCTACTGCAAACATTGACTGATATCACTTGCATGATAAACTTAGCCTTTATCAGGCAGATATTTTTAGAACAACGGGACTATTTTTACAACTTCACGCGCACAATCTCGTGTAAACAAAGAGATATGTAAATGTGTATTGCATTACGTGATGATGAGTATAATGATTGAAAAAAATGTTTTTAAGGTGTTTTATTTAATAGATCTAGATCAATATATATTTTATGTCAATATGTCAATAAAGAATGCAAACAAATCATAAATATAAGCCAATAAATGCCAATATTTCATATAGAAAATTTCTAGATCTATGTAATCTCGCACTGTGTAAACACATAAAATGACGTATTTAAAATGACGTATTAAATTTGATAAAATGACGTTTTAAAATGACGTATTTAAAATGACGTTTTTATACTAGATCCATAATTTGTTTATAGCTAGACGGGGTATACATGAAAGAAATATATCGCTTTGAATTCGTTGTCAGAACATCTGACTTTTTTTTTCTTAAATATTTGTGCAAATAAATAAATAAATAAATAAATAAATAATAAAGAACTAATTTTCCTCCAGCGCTTGCTGTTTTTTCCCCTTTATATTCCTACGCGTCCCTAATTCGTATGTATTGTTAATATAATGATGGATATTATCTTTTTATACATTATATTATCTTTTTCAAACATATTTGATTGAAGATGTAAGATAAATAGAATAATATGCTACATGTGTTTTGATATAAAGTTTATCAGACACGGCTGGGAGAATTATAAATGACTCGGCAGAGCCTCGTCATTTATAATTCTCCCAACCTCGTCTGATAAACTTTATATCAAAACACAGTAGCATATTATTCTCTATATATATTTATACGATTAATATCAAATACGATTAAGTAGTTAGAGCAGTTCTTTCTCGGATGGTCATTGACTAAGAATTTGCTTTAAAACTATACATGTGTATTACTTCTATCAATACCCATTTACAGACACGTGGCCATCATTTGTAACATTCCGTCACAGGCTTTAATCATGAACGTTATAAAACATATGAGCCGCGTCATGGAAAAACCGGTCTTAATGACAATTGTAACGTTACTGGAAAACCCGCTTTGAAATGACGTCATAAAAATCGTCACATTTGTACACATGACTTTTACAATCGCAAAATTAAATATTGAAATATTTAAGCTGTGCCATAGGCTATCGTGGTTTGGATTAGATTAGTGAAAATGGAAGGCGAACTTGAGGTAAGTGATTCTTGTTTTATTCTAGAATACAATAAGATATTAATTTAATATCGCACTTTGGTTGTGTTTCAAAAAGATATTCCCATGTTCATTTTAATAAATGATTTCATCCAGCAATTTCCATAGTCTTGTCTGCATTAAAATTTAAACAATTTATGTGATCAATGAAAAAATAAATCTCGGCTATATTTCCCCACCCACTCCAGTATTCAAAATTTATGATTATATCTTAAACCCATTTTGTATTCCACTGATTAATGATTTTGAAGTTATTACAAAAAAAAAATAAAGTCACGGGTATAATTTGTTAATTCTTGTATTTTATTGGAAAAAATAAATAACTTTCAGATAATTTTTTATCACGTGAATAATAAACCAATGTACACATAAATTTTAAAGCCTGTATGAAAGTTAATTCCGTCATAGCACAGTCGGTAGCGCGCTAGTGTCACGCTCGTTTTATTTTTTTTTCTCTTCGACTCGAGTTCGAATCCCAGTCACATCATTCTCTTTTTTTTCTTTTTTTTCGCATGTCTTTTTATACTTATCTATTTATTATTTTGTATTTGTTTTGTTTTAACCTGATTTCAAAACACGCATTCATAAACAATAAATTGTATTATATTGGTCTGTCAATTATCATGTGAATTGAATTGTCATATCTTATATTTCAGGAATTGGAAAGCCGGCTTTCGGATCATTTTGGTAGAACACCAGGGAATACGCCTTGGGGGTCGCAGTCTTCATACATACAGGAAGAAGAAGCCGACTGTATTGACGATTCGCCTGTAAACGTAGACGGCATTGTAGATGATCGGGCTAGAGAGTCCGTCATACATCAAGGGAATGATGATGACATGTCGGATAGTGAGTCGGCGGTTGAGGTTGAATGCAATGACGATAATATAAGAAAGATAACCATGTTCAAGAAAGATGGCTGCGGCTGCAAGCATAATTGCCATGATTGCTTCTGAATGTGAGGGACATGACTAAACAGGAGAAAGAAATGTACATCATGGGGACGATTTCTGGGAGTGACCAGGACAACACGAAGAGAGGAAAAAAGAGGATGAGGGTGAGGCACAACTTCAGATTCGAAAGCCGAGGCGTGTGCAAAAGAATGTTTTTATTGTGTTATGACATTGGGAAGTGTGCACTTAATAATATAATGAAACACTTGGTTGAGAATGGAGCAGTTCCACGGAGTAACGGAAATGCGGGTAAAACGAAACACCACTCATTAACCTACGAGGATGTACAGCGGGTGGTTCGTTTTATAAGCAACTTTGCTGACATACACGGTATACCCCAGCCAGCCGCCCCACGTGGTAGGGATAATATTCCACCCGTATACCTGAGTGCAGAAACAGCCAAGTGTGGACTGCATGCCGACTTCGTCACCAAGTGCTAGGAAGTACAACCATCCGTACGTGTCGTTAAACTGAGTACTTTTAAAACAATATGGCTGACATGCCTTCCCCATATCAAGATAGCCAGCCCCAGAGATGACGTGTGTGCGGAGTGCGAGAAGCTGCGTAAGAGGGTGATGGACGCTGTGGAAGAGGATGTTAAGTTGGCGGCCGCTACTGAACTAAGGGATCACGTTCTGCATGCACAACAGGTATTACTGATTGCTTATTGATTGATAATTTGATTAGCTTGCATACACACATGTATAAAATACACATTACGTGTTTTAATAGAATTTCCGTTAAACTAATAATGGTATCAAAACATATGTTCATTTCTGTCAGGAGAGAGATGTTTACAACAACTGCATCAGAAGGAGTGTAGAGACCCGAGACTTCGATGAAGACAGAAGGTACACTCACTACACGTTTGACTTTAGTCAGTGCGTGTGTTTGCCTCACTTCGCACGCCAGATGGGTCCTCTGTACTTTTTGTCCCTCATATATATTTAAAATTGCAAATTTGTGGGGGAAAAATAGAGTCACAACGTCAAGATCATTTTCTAACGGAATACAGAGCCCGGATGTTCTACCATCTTTTTGTGCATTGAAAGATTTCCACTTTGGATCGATCGCACAGTCCTCGGAGCTCTGCCGTTGTCTCGTGGCGACTTCCTGTTTATTTTCTTTCATGTAATATCAGTATTCTCGAATGTGTTTAACAAAATCAGGAAATTGCATATGTCATTCATGACTGAAACAACAGGCCCGGATCCAGCCATATATCTTAGGGTGTGTGTGTGGGGGGGGGGGGTAGTCAAACTATTGAAATAACCATACTTAGCCAACTCTGAAATTCATCGTATGTCGGGGTCTAGGGGAGGATTCGAACTACAGTCTATGTTAGTTGAAAAGCAACTCGGTCCTGTCCTCCCATAACAAGATCAGCCCAAATGACAGAAATACTGTTAAAACAAACAAACAAGATCAGCATGGCAATTTGACAGTTCGCTTAATTCGGAGAAACTCGGAATCATCACAAGCCGAGAAATGTCAGTACACATGTACTTGTCAGCACACATGTACTATAATGTAACTTCCCGAAAGAGAGAGAGAGAGGGGGGGGTGCTCTTGCATTCAAAATTCGTCAGTATTTTAACACTATGACATGAATATGCCCTCCTTGGTAATAAAGACGTCACGCACGTTTTCTGTTACATGACAAGTATCTATAAAGGGACAGGTTGTGTCAGACGGTAATATCACTATCACATAAAGTACGCGGTCAGTTTTTCCGACAAATTTCAACAGTGTCGACGTCACTAACAAATGGCCCTTTTTAATTGCTCTCTCATGCGTACACGCGAATTTGCATGACATGATAT
>CM037793.1:22371973-22421973 GCA_021229015.1 Solen grandis
CAATAGCTTTCATATTTTTCGAATAGTCGAGCTAAAAAATGCTGAATGTTTTTCATGTGCATCCTAATTTCCAAAGACAGGAAAAAGGAAAACAAATGGTGAGATTCGAACCAGGGTCTCGAATAGACAATCAAAACACAATACCAACGCTCTACCGATTTGACTACTGAGCAACTGTGGTATATGGTGTCTGTTTCTATTATACTGATAAGCTTTCCATACCTTTTAACCAACATGCTATAAATAGTAACAACAAATGCCGAGGGTAATCGGAGAGTTTACCTTTGACATGTGAATATTATATGAGTGCCAGGTCAATATTTATTGACTAAAATACGTCATTCATCGTGCAGTTTTATCAATTCAAGGGACATTACTCTTGAGTGTCTGGGAATCTTTTGCTGATTATCAAGCTTGGCAGAAATACTGCGCCAGTACATATAGTGAGCAAATTTGACAAAGATTGGTTCATGTTTGTCAGAAATAAAATGGCCACTAACATTTTTTTAAATTTCTTATTAATTCAAGGACTGTAACTCTAAAGTGTTTGGGCTGGTTATCAAACCTTGCTCATACACATTGTGACCAAGTTTGGTAGAGATCAATTCACATTGTTGGAGGAAGAGAGCAGTCAACATAAGTGGACACCATCAGCCACCCATAATATGTCCAGCCATTACATGGACATACAATAAACTTTTTTCCCAAATTTCTGTAGAAACACCTGACAGAAATGTTTCGTTAAAAGAAGAGCAAAAACCCATAAAATACCAAGTCAAGATATGAGATTGAACGGTTGCTATAGCAGTGCTCTGTGTTGCTAGGTAAAAAGAATTTGATGCTGACCTGGATGCCAGAGATTTGCACCAAGACAACCTAAACACCAGTCTGGTACATGCTTGATCACCTAATAAATCAACATCACGTACAGGACATGAACATATAAATATCTAGCACAAGTAAAGAATGGGAAAGAAATAATTTCTGAGAGACCTTTTTGTTTGTTTTCTTGGGATAAATGTTGCGCTGATATCATTCCCGTCATATGTGGGTATTGGTTGACACGAGACACATATAGCATGGCCTCACTGCAATATTGCACAAATGGCATGATACCATAGTAACCACACCCTGCCACATTATCCTGGCACTAGGCCAATTAATCCTGGACCTACTGAGTACAAAGTACAAGTACCATTTATTTCAACTTTGATATGCATACTTTTACACTATTCATAAACAAGAGGGCCATGATGGCCCTGAATCGCTCACCTGAGTACCATTGCTTCAACTGATGTCAAGGTTTTTAAACAGACAAGGATTCTGATATAACTTAATCTAAAACATTTTACCCCTGACAATACTACACACCAAATACCTAAGCAATGGGCCATATGGTTTCAGAGAAGACTTGGGCGCAGGGTCATTTATCACCGCAGGGCCAAGACTTTGAAAATCTTTGTAATGAACCATTAGATGCCACTACATACCAAAAATCTTAGCTCTAGGCCTTATTGATTCATAGAAGAAGATTTTTTAAGATTTTCCTATTTAACTCTATGTAAAACAAGTGACCCCTGGTGTGGGGTCATTTATCACCATTGGGCTATGATTTGTACAATCTTGGTAGTGGCCCATAAGATGATGCTACATACCAAATATCTAAGCTCTAGGCCTTATGGATTCATAGAAGAAGATTTTTTAAGATTTTCCTATATAACTCTGTGTAAAACAAGTGACCCCTGGTGCGGGGTCATTTATCACCATAGGGCTATGATTTGTACAATCTTGGTAGTGGCCCATAAGATGATGCTTCATACCAAATATCTAAGCTCTAGGCCTTATGCATTCATGGAAGAAGATTTTTTAAGATTTTCCTATATAACTCTATGTAAAACAAGTGACCCCTGGTGCGGGGTCATTTATCACCATAGGGCTATAATTTGTACAATCTTGGTAGTGGCCCATAAGATGATGCTCATACCAAATATCTAAGCTCTAGGCCTTATGGATTCATAGAAGAAGATTTTTTAACATTTTTCCTATATAACTCTATGTAAAACAAGTGACCCCTGGTGCGGGGTCATTTATCACCATAGGGCTATGATTTGTACAATCTTGGTAGTGGCCCATAAGATGATGCTTCATACCAAATATCTAAGCTCTAGGCCTTATGGATTCATAGAAGAAGATTTTTTAACATTTTTCTATATAACTCTATGTAAAACAAGTGACCCCTGGTGCGGGGTCATTTATCACCATAGGGCTATGATTTGTACAATCTTGGTAGTGGCCCATAAGATGATGCTACATACCAAAAATCAAAAGGTTAGGCCTTGTGGTTTCGGAGAAGAAGATTTTTTCAAGTTTTTCCTATATTAGCCTATGTGAAATCAAGTGACCCCTGGGGCGGGGCCAATTTTGACCCCAGGGTCATAATTTGTACAATCCTGGTAGAGAGTCATAAGATCATGCTACATACCAAAAATCAAAAGGCTAGGCCTTGTGGTTTCAGAGAAGAAGATTTTTTAAATTTTCATTTTTAAAATCTATTTTTAGCTCCTGTGACCTAATTATGCGATGGACCAGAACCATTTATACAACTTTAGTAGAGCTTCATCCAAGGAACATTCCTGCAAAATATTTTTCAAATTGGCCAAGCCGTTTAGGAGGAGATGTTGTTTGAAGCAATTGTTGACGCCGGACGCACGGACGCACGGATGGACGCACGCACGCACGGACGACGGACGACGGACGCCGGACAAAAGGCGATCAGAAAAGCTCACCTTGAGCACTATTTATCACCATAGGGCTATGATTTGTACAATCTTGGTAGTGGCCCATAAGATGATGCTTCATACCAAATATCTAAGCTCTAGGCCTTATGCATTCATGGAAGAAGATTTTTTAAGATTTTCCTATATAACTCTATGTAAAACAAGTGACCCCTGGTGCGGGGTCATTTATCACCATAGGGCTATAATTTGTACAATCTTGGTAGTGGCCCATAAGATGATGCTACATACCAAATATCTAAGCTCTAGGCCTTATGGATTCATAGAAGAAGATTTTTAACATTTTTCTATATAACTCTATGTAAAACAAGTGACCCCTGGTGCGGGGTCATTTATCACCATAGGGCTATGATTTGTACAATCTTGGTAGTGGCCCATAAGATGATGCTACATACCAAAAATCAAAAGGCTAGGCCTTGTGGTTTCAGAGAAGAAGATTTTTTAAATTTTCATTTTTAAAATCTATTTTTAGCTCCTGTGACCTAATTATGCGATGGACCAGAACCATTTATACAACTTTAGTAGAGCTTCATCCAAGGAACATTCCTGCAAAATATTTTTCAAATTGGCCAAGCCGTTTAGGAGGAGATGTTGTTTGAAGCAATTGTTGACGCCGGACGCACGGACGCACGGACGGACGCACGCACGCACGGACGACGGACGCCGGACGCCGGACAAAAGGCGATCAGAAAAGCTCACCTTGAGCACGTTGTGCTCATGTGAGCTAAAAAGCACAGAACATCTTTTCTTTCCCAGTCACTTACTGAATAAAAACAGCAAAATAAAGTCTGTTATACACTTCACATACATAATTATGATGAATAATGACAATGGCTACAATCAAATGGCTACAATCAAATGATTGAGGAAAAAACATCATTATATCATCTTGATTTATTTCAATTTAATTAATTAAAATGAGAATGGCTTCATAATTCATGGCAGATTTAGACCATCTTTAAGTACAAAACAGTGACACGGTCAATTTTGTGACAGCAAGGGACTAATTGTGCAAAAACAATATAATCGTCAGAATATCTCTCTAATTACAACTGCTTTAGCTTATAACACTAGGAAGGGATGGGTGGAATTCATTCCAACATCACATAAACATTTTCATGCAATCTTCTTGGGATACTGTGATACATATTTCATTATTTTACACTGGTTCAATCATCAAAGGAAGCCTTCACAAGTGACATCCATTAATTGTTGTATTTCCAAGTGAAAAAATTATTTTGCAAACAGTTTTCACTATCTGTCTATCCTGATTGTATGAATATCACTAACATTCAGTAAGAGTGAAATAAACATATACTTCTGTACAAAAATGCCCTAATGCATTTTTCAAAGGATAAAATCAAATCCTTTTTCCATTCAGACTTTTTATTTAAGTTGCTATTTTACATATGATGAGAAAAAAACATTATGTTCATTTGCAATATGAAGGTTTTTTTCAAGCACCTGCAAACTAATTATAAACCCTACATAGACTATATCAATTGATCCCAACAGGCCTTTGATTATCATAATATGTGCAGAGCATTATTCAAGGATCCTCAGTAGAAATAGCCATACTAAAATGCTAGAATGACTATAGAAGCTTTAAATAATATTTTAAGCATTAGACAATCGCCAAAAATTTTAAAAATTGGTCATTTGCAAAATAAAACCTGTATTAATTGAACGTATATAGATATACATGTATTACAATATAAAATCAAAATATTAAGTCCTTTGAATCATATAAACTAGTTTTGACGCATCAGATCAGATGTTTTATCAAATGGAATGACTTACCCTTCAATAATAGTGATTAAAGTTTATAAAACCAGTTTGCTCCAGCAATATCTATATTAAAATGCTGCTTTTATAACAGAGTTCCCAAAAATATTATACATATTCGAACATAATTTTTTTTTTGGCATTTGAGGACTGTGAATTCAATGTAATTCATGAGCATTTGTGTTTAACCTTTTATCTCATACTGACATGTGCTGACACTTTAGCAAACAGAACAATCCTAAATCATACACCTCCTTCCATGAGCTGTCTCATCAGGGTATCCTCTGTTTGCTAATACAATATTGTTGCTCAGATTCTACACGGTCTGCATAGAAAACCCACCGTATTATATACCTTTTAAAGTTCAGTTAGTTAATATTCATAAAGTAATGAATTTGTACATGAATATCATGAGATAAAAGGGTTAAAGAAAGTGTGCCCATATATTATGTGTAGTAAATAATTGTGAATATTATTATTATTTCTATTATCAGCGAAAATAAATTCCCATGAAAATTAATGATTTTTTAGTACATTTTTTGAACCCCTTCTGAAAGTCACATAATATTTGAGGCTACCAGTTCTCTGTTTTTCAATTTAAATTCAAAGTCCAGAATAACAATGAATCAAAGAATGTTTCCCTTCAAATATATTCCAACAAATTCAAATCAAAAGTTTGATGATTTCTGTCATAAATGCATACACTCAAGAAGCATTGAAAAACATCTGAAATATACATATACTTATAGAAACTTTTTTTCACAGGTTTTATGAAAAATTTCCAGTTTTTGTAGTTTTGATGGGAACTCTGCATTATATAGCATGTGTGCCCAAGTCCCTAAAATAGATTCATTTAAATAACATAATAATATTTAAAATAACTAAACTAAGCAGGAAACCAGGGTTTATACACACCTTGAGCTGGCGCCCAATCTCATCAAAGAGATTTGTGTCCTTGTAAACTTTGTAGATGAGGTCAGGAATTAGGGCTATTACTATCAGCAACAGCTCCCCAAGCATAATGGCAGGAGAATGAAACATTTTGTTGAACACATACAGTAATGACTGATCTTCTATAAATATTCTGAAATAATCAAAAATAATGTTCTTGATAAACATTTGCTGTTTTCATAGTACATATAATATTATATTTTAAAGTACAGGTTTTCAAAACATGAATAATCAGGGTTATTCACTAAAGGAAAGGAAGAGTAATCACTAAGTAAAATTTAATTATAAAATCAGGGATCTTAAAGTGTCGAAAAGTAGAGTAAATATGTTAAGTCAAACTGGAAGTTATAAACTTTATTTATGAACAATGGGGTTCAAACCTACAACCTTTGAATTGGCAGTCAAGTACATTACCACTGGACCAGTGTGCCCTTTAGTTAACCTAACGTTCAGTTGTGTTTGAACATCCAGTTGTAGAACAGGTTTTGTGAAAGGTTGTGTAGACATTCATCAAAACTGACCACATGAAGCAAACAATGCACATAGTCTACAGGCAGTTTTGTTTTCTTTTTACAAAGATCATTTTCAGCTAGTTTGGATTTTACCTGCCCTGGAACAGCCTTACATGCTGCCTGCAAAGCATGGCAATATACCAGTACCATTTTTAGCAACCAATTATTTAAATATATGTCCTGCGAGATAATATTTCTGAAATGATAAAGATTACAGCTGACTTTTTTCAATTGTGAAGTTGTATTAACAATTCAATCAATATTTTTTCATCTTTTTTATATTGATTTACAGTCCAAGTACATCTTGTACAAAGCTTGCATATAACAATTTAAGATCATAAAGTTTACTGAGGTTTGGTGATATTGTACAATGATCGTTTGGACCCTGCTATGGACGAGACCCGTTTCATTTTCTGTTGAGGCTCAAAGTAGAAGTCCAACCCTTGTATTGTTAGAAGGGATTTAGTTTAAATTAAAAGAACTTGCTTCCTGTGCAACATAAAAGAAATAAACTAAAGATTTTAACAAAATTAAGTAGTTTAAATTGTAAGAAACTTGCCTCCTATGCAATATAAAGAAATAAAGATTTAAACTAACGTACGTTGGCCACATAAAAAAGTTGTAAATGGTGGTCCCAATGAAGAAACAAAAGGCTGAGAACAGGAAAGCAATCCAGATGGGCAGACACCAGTAGTACACCATCAGGCAGAGCTGAAACACGCAAGTCCATCATGTTGTGTGGCAGTTTGACTACTAACTGACAGTTTAATTATGAAACAGCTGAAGCAGGTACCAATACTTATGGTATTTACACCTCAAATGACTTAATAGTACAGTGTGTATCAATTATATCGCGCTCAATTATAACATGAAACCCAGTACATGTATAGCACAGTCCAAATCTACATTTGTGTTTGTTAAGTATCTAAATTTAATCCCAAAATAAAGTGTTATAATGGAGCTGCAATGTAAAAGATTTACATACACACTTCATCGAGAAATCTGCAATGTTACCTTGTGACATTTTTACAGCTACCCTCTCATAGAGTGTCTAACAGCTGTATCTTTCAATCTGTCACTTGCTATACAATGAAATGCATATATTTCATAAATAATACATAGCTTTTTCAAATATATGAATTTACAGCGCTACTCATATTGTCAACACAAACAAAACAAAGCTTAAAGCAGCTTGTTCAGACAGTCATTGCTTAAAAAAAAATTGAATTTTAACTATATATGTGTGTATTACATCTATAAATACCCATCTATAGACACATGGTCACCCAATGCAACCATCTGTGATCATAAATAAGTGGGTGGCTTCCCCATCACAGGCAATACCATCACAGACAGTATTGAAACTATTTATAAGACTTTTAGATTTTCTATTTTCATTTGCCGTCACTTGACTGATCAAACTCACTCTTCACACATGCGCCAACTTCATAGGCTGAGCTCATAAATGGGGAAGACAGCATGTTGCAGAACACGTCACGTGGTAAAGCAAGCACCTGCCTGCTTCGGGTATATCTTATTCTACAGTAAAACCTCTCCAGAGCAACATTTGACGGAGACACAGAAATATGTTGCTCTAGGGAGGTGTTGTTCTGCAGAGGTTGAACTGATGAACGGTGTTGAGTACTTGAACTGAACGTGTGCATGTCAGAAGTATGTTTAATTTTAACCGAAAAAAGGGCTAAATATTTTATCTATCTTACTTCTTGTGCTTTCTCCTTTCTTTCTCATTCTCTCTCTAGTAATTTTGTTAATTTTCTCTGCATGAGTGTATGAATGCATGATTGTATTTGTAAGTCTTAATACATGTACTAAAGCACCTTACATACAGTAATATATTATGATTGTATGTGTGTGTGACTGCATGTGTCTAACTGTAAGAATACATGTAATACTAAAATAAGAAAATAAAAGTCATAATTAAATTCATTTGTTTAATTTTCACCAGACATTTTCATTTTTTTTTCAAACATGTAACATACGTGTGTAAGCATAGCACAATCTTTGACAACTGTCAGTATACCGTATTTTGTTAATCAGACATACCATAAAGATTCGTCATTATCAATCCACCGTTCCGACCGTTTTTTTATGCCTATTTGTTATCCAAACATCATAAAACATGACGGTTCTGTTTTTCACAAAACAGGTGATACCCAAATTAAGGTGTAATAAATCACATTAAACCTGTGAACAGCCGGTAGCAAGTCATTATCAGCTATAACACGCGTGACGTTGCTGCATATAAAAATAGATTTTGGATTTACCTGTGTTGCTTATCAGAGGTTAAAATAGCCGTAGGGAATAATTACTGAGTGCCGTTTACCGTAGCTAAGAGGTGTTGCTTGTTAGAGGTAAAAATGCATTGTTAACAACTGGGGGGAAATAAAACTATCGCTCTTCAGAGGTAACCGCTTCTTAGAGGTGCCGTTTCGTGAGGTTTTACTGTATATTTAACCCAATTTGCCAAAGTTGCATTTCTACCGATCATATGTGAATGGTTGCTTTAAGTGATAAATAGAAATAATATTCAAATATGATTAAATGCATTCTTTTTCTGTTTTGGTGCTTTTACTCAATGTAAAGGGGTAACTTTCATTTCATGACTAAATCAACATCTCACAGTCTATACAAAAACTATGACTGTGTTCTTCTGTGTAATCCAGGTAACCACCGATCACATGGTAAACCAGTGATCCTGATTACCAAATTTGAATATTTCTTTAAATATAGAAAACATCCAATTTAAAAAAGAAGGCTTGATCAAGCCCCAAACTGACCTTAATGCTGACTGTAATAATCACACTAAAATATACGATTGAGCCAAATGTCCAGTTGCCAATCATCTGTAAGGAGAAAGAAAATTAGTTAGTGTGTTTGTTTGTTTGTTACTTTAGCTCAAAAGCCTACCAATAATATTCTGATAATCTGGGGATGGGGTCTACATAAAACAGACATACTGCTGCAAAATGGTGAACATGCCATAGACATAAGTAGCATTATAATGAATGGCCAAAGTACAGCACAGAAACTATCAGCAGAAATTAGTTGTGGCTAATCAAAATATGGAACATATACCGTGTAACCCTTACCATGGTTCATTTCTTGAGTAAGCTTATAGCTTTTCATTTTTGACTATACCATTGGTTGTTTATGCAGGTACTTGCAGAATAAGTAATGACTGAATAGTAAACTGTGCAGACCATGATCAGACTGTGGGGATATGCAGGCTGATCTTGGTTTTCACTGGTCGCAAAGGCTGTCACAAGTGCCCACAGCATTTAAAAGGTTAAACCCATGTGGAAAATATAACAATATGATAAATCAATGAAATAAATCAAAATAAAAACAATTATATGCTATCTTAGTATGGATACGACATGGTGAGAAAGGAAGGTATGTGGTGTGATTCCAGTATGGCTCCAAATTCACAAAGTTATTCATGGTGTATACAGAAATATATGAAAAACTTAATTAACCCACCTGGCCATTTTCAAACAAGGACACTTCCTCTCCCATCAGAAACACAGCACCAAAGAAAAACACTGCACAGTGCCACAGACCTGAAGAATCAAACCAACATCAGCATGTATATAGGACATGAATTATCATTTCATATCTAATCTTCCTAAACAAGTTCATGAAAATATTATTAAGCAAGTCTCTCCATTATAATGGACCTGCAATAGAATTTAAATAAACTGAAAATATAATTGAATGAAAGAAAAGAGAAACATAAATTATAAAGCGATTTAAAATATGCTAAGATGTCAAGGCATGGTTTGAAAAAAAAAGGTATTTTAGATTAGAAATAAAAAACACTTTGTGTATCTAGAAAATGGATTTCTTTTACATAGATTGAAAACATTTTTTCCAACTAATCCCTCTCAACAGCTCCTGGGTTGGACCAGTACTTTGCACCTTGGAAGGTCTTGAAATATTTTATTGCCCTCCCAGCAGAAGACTGAACTCAAACTGGGCCCACTATCAATGAACACTAGCATAGAACCCTGACAAACTTTCTTGAAACTAAATATAATGAAAATAAGTTTCACCCTTTACCTCATGAATATTCATGTACAAATTACTAAAAGAATATTAATTCACTGATCTTTAAATGGTATATGAAACCATGAATTATTTTTTGCTGTGCAGACTGTGTAGAATTTGAGTCACAATATTGAATGAGCAAACAGAGGAGACCCTGAGATCTGCCCTTTTTTACAATGTGTCAAAAAAGTCTATATGAGGTAAAGGGATAAAATAAGTTAAAAAAAAACAAACATATACTAACCTAGGGTATTCCAAATAATAAAATTACTTATAGACATGATTTCATTTTTTGACACTTTTCTGAAAGAGAAACAAAACACAAAGGATTGAAATCTAGACATGCATTGTAATATAATAACTACATATATAAAAGTCTAAAAATTGAGGCGGAAAACAATTAGTCATCAATAAGTGAAATCATAATTACAAAACAAAAACAAAAAAAAACATCTTTTTTTTTTGATGACTTGAAATACTAACAACCAAGTAAAGAAAGCAATAGAATTTACAGAATGAGATGTTAAAACAATGTAAAACATGAATAAACATCTGTTTTCAATCAAACAGTAAATCAGGTTATATTGGTAAGCATTTTTTGCTAGTTTATGTTAAATGAAAACATCAACATCATCTATCGTAAATCATTACTGAGGTTATTAACTGTTTTCAGCTCTCATTCATTTCAAGTACAGCACTGCCCTGCACTAATTAACAGTCGCTAACATGAGTGTTTACAACTGTTATATATTGTAGCATATGGAGTGCAAATTTGACAAATTTTCTGGTAACTGGATGATACTAAGTTCAGTAAATGTCTTGGGAAGATTTGATATAAAAAAAAAAATGTCACCAAATTTCATTATGACTGACCTACTCAATTTTTTTATCAGCATAAGATATGGCTGATTCTCATACCCACAATTACCATAATTTACCTTTAACCCTTTCCCTCATAGAGGAAACCATAAAAAGACCTATGCGAACAACATAAAACCAGATCAGCCTGCGAGTAACTCGCAGGCTGATCAGGTTTTATGCTGTTCGCTGCTCCTCAGTGGTCTGGAAATGAGGATTTTGTAATTAAATTTGGTAAGGTTTAACTGTGGTTTTCTGCAGATCGAGCTTTATATGGTATCTATTCAGTGCGTCGAAATGAGTCTATATGAGGGGAAGGGTTAAAGTTTGTCAACTTTTCAACACAAATATGAAGTTGTGTTAGTGAGAGGGTCTATCTGTGGGACACCTGTAATCCTGGTCTTAAAGACTCACCTGTACAGTCGAGGATTCTCCATTAGTATATCTGGCTTGATGTGCTGCTCAAACAACCCGTACAGCAAGATGGGCAGGGCAGTGAACACCATATTGTAAAACATCAGGTAAAAACTGTCATACAGTGACTGGAAGTAGACCCAAATAATGTGAAGACAGACAAATCATTTTCAAACAGTGGTTTAAACATTTCCAAACAACTGTTTCAAAGTCACTGAAAACAGATCAAACAAGAGCTATTAAAATAAATTCTAATCAATAAACTTCATTAAACTTTTACCTTATGAATATTCATGTACAAATTTATGACTTGATGAGTGATGACTATGAATTTATTTAACCCTTTCCCTCATAGAGGATACCATGAAAAGACCTATGCAAACAGCATAAAACCAGATCAGCCTGCGAGTAACTCGCCGGCTGATCAGGTTTTATGCTGTTCGCTGCTCCTCAGTGGTCTGGTAATGAGGATTTTACAATTAAATTTGGTAAGGTTTGAGTTTGGATTTCTGCAGATCAAGCTTTATGTGGTACCTATTGAGTGCATCAAAATGAGTCTATATGAGGGAAAGGGTTAAGTTCAAACTGTATATGAGACAATGGGTTATTCCTTGCCATACAGAATGTGTATAACATGAGCTACAATACTGTACGAGCAAACAAGAGACCCTGGCTCAAAACACATCTGTATCAGGTAAGGTTCAAACAACTTTGTTTGGTCAGTGCACAATGATTATTCATTTATTTTCCCTATAATTGAGTGTTTATAATACGAGTCTGAGCTGAATGAAGTAGTGACTTGATCAATCTAAAAAAATATAATTCCAGATCTAAAGCTGAGGGTCCAATTCATATTGAATTCTTTTCTTATCATAGAGGGAGTGAAGAAAATTATACTTAGAAAACAAGTAGGCCATGGAATTATACTAACAGATGTCCATGTCTGTGAAGGAAACGTGTCCAAGTTATAACTCAAGTACATGTATTTGAATGTCAAAATCAAATCTCTACAAAAGAAAATCTGTTTATCAATTTTACAGTTTTCATAGCTAGGACATAAATATGTATAAAAATAGCTAACAAGATGTGGCTAATTCCAGTACCCAAAACTACAAGCTTGTAGAAATGATCATGTATTAACTTACCTGGTCCGAAAAAGCAGAAAAGAATGTGTAAAACAACTGTGCTGTGATAAAAGCTACATTCTGAAATGAAAACAAAAAACTGGAAATGAGTACTAAGTAAATGGAATAAAGATTTGAAAAGAAAACATGAACTCAAATCCGATGAGAAAAAAAGTTCAACAAAAAGGCAGGGAGGAGAAAATAATATAACAAGAGCTGTCAGAGGACAGCACGCTCGACTATTCAAAATGCTTGTTGGTAAATCAAATGAAATCTATTTCAATTCTTGCCCTTCACATACCCTGTACATAATAATAGTCAACAAGTATTATGAAAGTATTGCTTAGGCAATACTAAGTCCCCTACTGGCAAATGGAAAACTAAGACCCCCCAACACACACACAAACACAACCTGTTTATTTCAGTCATATAACAACATCCAGCTAATTACAGGTAGAGGAAGACCTGAGTGCAGAGAAACTGCTATTTAAAATTTTTTTCTAATTCCAAGGGCCGTAATTCCGTCAAAAATCAATGGACCAGAACGAAACTCAAACTTGATCTGTAACTCATGGTGATAGACTCACACACCAAAAATAAAATGAATATCAGCAAGCGTTTAGATAAAATGTCCGGAAAACTGCTATTTTAACAAAATTATCTAATTCCAAGGGCCGTAATTCCGTCAAAAATAAGTGGACTGGAATGAAACTCAAACTTCATCTGTAAGTCATGGTGGTAGACTCACACACCAAAAATTAGATGAATATCTGCAAGCGTTTAGAAAAAAAGTCCGGAAAACTGCTATTTTAACGAAATTTTCTAATTCCAAGGGCCGTAATTCCGTCAAAAATCAGTGGACCGGAACGAAACTCAAACTTGATCTGTAAGTCATGGTGGTAGACTCACACACCAAAATTAGATGAATATCTGCAAGCGTTTAGAAAAAAGGTCCGGAAAACATGTGTGTGACTGACAGACTGACGGACGGACGGACGGAGTGCAAACCTTAGCCGGTAGGGGACTAAAAACTATATGCCTTGATAGTCTGATACCCCTTAATATTTTTATGATGTCTAAAATCAATCCCATGCCTAGTTACTGAGACATAAGCACAATAACACTGTGCATGCAAAACTTTAACCAAGAATCCAAGTTAGAAAAGGGTCGTAATTTGTATAAAATTCAGTCCAAAAGTTATCCTCCTTAGTTTTCTGATGCCCCTGAAGACACTCCTTAACTTTCTAGTCAATTCCACAAGCAATTTCTGAGATATAAGCTGGATAGTAGCTTGAATGCAAAAATTTAACCAAAATTCTAAGTTAAAAGGGGGTTATAATTTTTAATATATTCCATCAAGTGTTATCTTCCTTTATAGTATGATACCCCTAAATATATTAAAGATGTTATAAATCAATCCCATGCCTGGACTCTGAGATATAAGCATGAAAGTACCTTGCATGCAAAACTTTAACCAAAATTTCTAAGTTTAAAAAGGGGCCATAACTTATAATATATTCCATCAAAAGTTATCTCCTGATACTCCTAAACATATTAAAGATGATTCAAATCAATCTCATGCCTGGATACTGAGATATTAGCATTAAAATAACTTGCATGCAAAACTTTAACCAAAATTTCTAAGTTAAAAAGGGCAATAATATGCAACATATTCCATCAAGAGTTATCTACCATGAAAGTATGATACTCCTAAACATATTAAAGATGTTTCAAATCAATCCCATGCCTGGATACTGAGATATTAGCATTAAAATAACTTGCATGCAAAACTTGAACCAAAATTTCTAAGTTAAAAAGGGGCCATAATTTGTAATATATTCCATCAAGAGTTAGCTACTTTGGTTGTCTGATGCCCCTAAACATATTCATAAACTTTCATGTCAATACAATGAATGGTTATTGAAATACAAACTAAATAGTAGCTTGCACGCAAAACTTTAACCAAATTTTCTATTGCATGCAAAACTTTAACCAAAATTTCTAAGTTAAAAAGGGGTCATAATTCATATTAAATTCAGTCAAGAGTTATCCACCTTGGTTGTCTGATGCCCCTGAACATATTTATAAACTTTCAAGTCAATACCATAAACGGTTATTGAGATATAAGGTTGATAGTAACTTGCACGCAAAACTTTAATCAAAAGCTGCAACGCCGACGCCAGGGTGATTACAATAGCTCTCATATTCTTCGAATAGTCAAGCTAAAAATCAGATGCTTGTATTTATGTTCTTGGGCTTCATACCATTTAAATTGTAAAATAATAACTTCTACATACATTTTTCACACACAAAAAGAGAGATTTACTTGTGTAATATCAAGAACTAGACATAAGTTTTATTTAGAAACTTCATAGTATTACTTCATTATGATAGACAGACACACAGTATACTTTATTGACATAAACTTTACAGACTTTTGTCATACAAAGATAATAATTTTTTGGAATAGGTACCAGAAAACATACCGTTATCTGTGCAAAATTACTTAACATCAATCATATTGGTAACTCTGCAAAATATCATGCTGGAACCCCTATTAAATAAAATGAATATCCCTTTTTTTCATTTCACTTACCATTAAACCAAAGTGAAAATACAATTATTTTCACCAATATTTTTAACTTTTTTAAACAAAAGAATGAAACAAAACCATTTCCTAGGGACTCAGTATTTATAAGACTAGACCTACACTAGAACTAGCACTAAAGGTTACACCCCTGCATCCACCTCGTCCTCATGTCATGCGAGCGTAGGGTGAATGTGACTGGACTAGATGAGTACGACTTGACAAGCATGATAAATATAGTGCCCTCTCCAGTAAAGCAGGAATAATTACAGAAGAAGAAATGTGAAAATTTTAAACAACATTAATGTGACTTAATCTACCTTGTAGAAGAAATACTGCACAAGATTGGCCACCCGGATGTAGTACAAGTGACCGTGGACTAGCAGGGCACGCATCAGAAACCGGAATTTAGCAATTGCATAGTCGCTGTTACGCACTGCCTGTCGGCCCTCTTTGCCCATTATACCTGGAAGAGATAAACAGTCCTGTAGATCTTATAAGACAAAGATAATATGAGTAATTATACCGGGCATTACCGATCCATCGGTGATATGGTCTACAGCTGTACTGCATAATCTGTTGTTAAGGAGGAAATGACACCATGTGATGTTATATGTAGAGTTCCAGAACGGCTTAAACTTTAAGTGAAACAAAACTATAATAAACATACAGACACAAAAACACTACCTCAGGCCTATGGTTACCATAGTAACTAGACTCACCAAGCCCAACGTCTGCCTCCTGTATCATACTGACATCGTTGGCTCCATCACCGATGGCTGCTGTCACAGGGCTGTCTTTGGAATGTTTGATCATCTTCACAATCTATAACAAAAAATTGACATCAAAAGTCAGCTCTATGTCAATGTTGATATAACTGAAATTTTCCCCTAATGCTTATTATAAGCAAATAAATCTATGCTTTTGAAATAAAATAAATTTTATGCTTTTGAATGGATAACTGAAATAAATGGAAAAAAAAGAGATAATTTCACAGTGACAATCATAAAAATATAATTCATTCTTTCCAACATAAAATAAAATCTGTTTTTTTGTGTGTGTGAAAGATGCAATTCCATTTCATGTAGTGAATTTCTAAACTTGTATTCTCACATTTGGCTAAGCCACTAGTGAGGATACAATTTTCGAATTCAGCCAGCTTTAAATTAAAGAGATTTGAAGGAACATTTGACCTCCAGAGGTGTCAAATTAAACTAGTGTAGGTTGGGTGAAAAGTCCTTACATTTCTTTGTAATTTTCTAGATCTTACTATCTCACATTTCATAAGGGCTAGGAAGGGAGGTGATAATTTCCCAGGGGTGGGTCTCACTGGGTCTGACAAATCTCTCACTTTGGAGAGACAGGGACAATGACAGGCTTGAAATATTTGACCAACTGACCTGAGCTTTCTGTAGTGGGGTCATCCTACAACACAGGACAGCAGCACATTTGAGACACAGGTCACACAGCAAATCCTTGTGGTCAACAAGGCAGTAGGCCAGACTGACCCCATCTATAGTGAGGGCGAATCTTTCCCCTGCACTGGCGCTATTCTCCATCCTGGAACATACACACACATGTGCAGACAGACATACGCACAGACATAAGGGTAGATAGATGAACAGACATATGGACCAATGGGAAGGAAGATGAAATGACAGGCAGAAATATGGATAGACAATAGAAGCAAACCAAAGTTCCATACAATACCCAAAAATGAACATTTCAAATGTTTACAGATATATTCAAATTAATTCATCAGATTATCTAATAGATTAACTGGGATTTCATGTGACCAATGGCCCACCTGCTTATACAAAAATACATAGGTGTTTGTTTGAGATACTGTTTGTGAACAGCTGATCTTGTTATAAATGAAAAATAATTCCTGAACAATTTAGTAATATGCATTTATTTCCACAATATCATAAATAAACTACAAGGTGCATTTTTAGATTTCCACCTAAACCTAAATAACCTTTTCAATTCTTTAACCCTGTACAGTGAAGATCCATTTAATCATTAATTTTATAGTCTAGTACTTTGAGCCTAGAAATCATATCAAATTCATAACTTTTTTTTATTGAACTGTTTTGGTAACATACATTGAGATGTGATTTTGTATTCTCTCCACACATTCATTGCTGGAATCTTGATTGGTCACATTCAATTCTATCATTCCCCGCTGGAAGTGACCGGCAGAGTGGCTGATGTTTACCGCTGTCTCCTCTTTATCCCCGGTTAACACCCATACCTGGACAAGAAACATGGACTATTTTACATGTATGTGTAACTAGTGCCCTGGTCATGACAGAAGAGATGCAGGTATACAATACAGACTATTTCAGTTGGCCAATACAGTGAAACCTCTCTAAATCACACCATGGTCAACCAGGTAAAATTGCCCAGCTTTTATAGGTGGGTTGAGACATTTTTGGAAAATTGTTTTTATAATTATAAACTTAATTTTAGAAAAAAAATTAAAGTGACATCAATATTATGAAACATTTAATGTGATATCTGTTTTTTCTTGAGGTAGTAGCAAATACCTTGATGCCAGCTTGGAGCATGGCACTGATGGTTTTTGGAACATCATCCTGGAGACGATCCTCAATTGCCGTGGTACCTAGCACTGTCAGCTGGCGCTCAACCTTGTCAAACACTTCCACCACCTGGAAATGTGCAAAGTAACATATCATGAATGAATAAGAACTAAATATATCCTAATAATCTGTAAATGTATTTAACCTATATTTAGGTGTTTCAGATTCACAAATACAATTAAATCTCTATTAATAGATTAGTAGCACCTTCCTTATCAGTTAAACACTCACCATGGTATTATCATGTTCCAAATTTCTTGACCTGCTAACTCCAATGATCAAAGTCTTTACGAATGCTTTCGTATACTTTTTTGAAAGTGCTTATGTAGAGTAAATCAAAACTATTGTAACTGCTTCTATATTTTTATGTAGTTACCATAGTTTTGCGACAAGCTCTCTAAATGTGAAATACAAGGCAATAAAAGACATTGTACTGCTTTAATTCATCCTAAGTCAGGATACTTTTAGGCTTCCTGAACAGTGTTCTCATCTGTATTTGGTAACACCTGAATAGTAAGAAAAAGTGGTACCTGTATATGGCACCTGTATATAGTAGCGCACCTGTATATAGTAGCACCTGTATATGGCACCTGTATATAGTAGCACCTGTATATAGTAGCACCTGTATATTGTGGCACTTACTGAATACTTTGTTGTTCACATTTTATGACTATATTTCTAAGACACTGTTACAAATTTATACTCACAATTGACCTCGCATATGAATGTTGCTCATGAACTGGCTATATACTTAGCTACATACATACTGGTATTATAAAAATGACATTGGACAATACTTTTGGATCAACTCTTGTAAACCACCATCACATTATGCCAGTACCTTGGCCGCCCTGTCCTGCAGTGAAGCCCTGGCAGTAGTCAGCAGATGGTCCAGCTCCGCATACTCCTCCTGGGACAGTTTGCGCTGAGCAATGACCAGGGTTCGGTACCCAAGCTATTAACATATGGACACACATATGATCAGTCTCAAAGTAACCCTAGAATTTATATTTATTGTGAAAGTAAAAAATAATCATTATAGGATACTCAATGAGAAGAATTATATTCCTACCTGAACACAGTCAATCAAATTTTGGATGACAAATAAAAAGAATTGTTTTATCTAAATTGCATAAATTCAACTTCATGACAGCTTGTACGTACCATTGCATACTCATTCACATGTTCCAAAATGGCTCCCTTGTCGCCCTGGGTTACACGCTCTAACACAGCAGTCTCAGCACCCTTACACAGCAGGTAAATTTCATCTGCAACAGGTGCGCACTTCACATTATACTATACAGTGGTCTTTCCATTCCTTGAGGCCCGACAGGATCGGCAAAAAAACTCAAAGAATCGCCATATTTGAGGAATCATTTAGATATTATAATTTAATGTTGACATTTGTTGATACCTAAATATGTAGTATTTCCATTAATTGTTTCATTATATTTAGCCTTTATTTGATAGTATTTTTTAAAGATAAATATGTTTTGCCATTAGAAAAAATACCAGGGGCATACTAATTAGCCTTCTGTATGAGAATTAATTTTTTTTTTTTATTTACTGATAATTTGATTGACAAACTTTGTTTTAGTTTCATATATGGCAGTCATGAGTTAGTTTTACATGACTGAAATAGACACAAACTATTATGCTTTAATCGTGTGCAGCTCTCTTCCTCTTTTTCCACCTACCTTTCTCACAAACAAACAAAATTGGTTCCTTTAATGACAGTTGATTAAACAGGAGGACCTGTGGGTGCAAACCTATTTTTATTCAAATAGTTTTCAATTCATTCCTTTATTTCACTCATTCCATTTTACAGTAATGGATAAGAGAGGTTATAATAAGTACAACATATAAAGAAAAAATACATTTTACATGGCCTTATTGATTTGCCTACTTACTCTCTAGAGGTTTGACGATGTGTGAAAACAAATACAAAGCCATCTTTGTCAAGGTGTTAATCACAGTGACAGGTCATGGGCCTGGTTGTCAAGGTGTTAATCACAGTGACAGGTCATGGGCTTAATGGTCAAGGTGTTAATCACAGTGACAGGTCATGGGCTTAATGGTCAAGGTGTTAATCACAGTGACAGGTCATGGGCCTGGTTGTCAAGGTGTTAATCACAGTGACAGGTCATGGGCCTGGTTGTCAAGGTGTTAATCACAGTGACAGGTCATGGGCTTAATTGTCAAGGTGTTAATCACAGTGACAGGTCATGGGCCTGGTTGTCAAGGTGTTAATCACAGCGACAGGTCATGGGCCTGGTTGTCAGGGTGTTAATCACAGTGACAGGTCATGGGCCTGGTTGTCAAGGATATACAGGTAGATCTGATTATGACTCTGAAGCATCAACAGAAAATATATAGAATGTACTATCTAGGGATAAGGCACAAAGCTAGAAGAATCCAAAATCGCATGTTTGAAGAATCAACCATATATTTGTTTGAGTAAAATCAGGGGACTGGGCTTGTAGTTTGAGTCATTGCTGGTTTTCAATGAATCACCACATTGAGGAATAGGGAGACCACTGTAATCAGTTTATTTCATGTTAATACCTTTTTATGCTGTAAACACAAGAAACGTTTGGCAAATTCATAGCCACACAATAGACACTTTCACATGTATTAACTTCATATTTTGGAAATGTTAAAAATATCATAGCACCAAGCCAGTTTAAACCATGGACACACAATCTTGATTTGTTTATTGTTGTTATACAGTTACAATACTATCCAATATAACAGAGTATATATTTATTGTTTAAACCCCAAATGCAGTAGAACTGCAGAACTTCACAATACTGTTTGTTCTTACCTATAAAACATCTCATTTCCAAAGTTGATACATGTAATAATTTGATAATTTGACAATTACATTTCTGTCAAACACTGGAAAGGTCCATGACTATAACAAACACTGGAAAGGTCCATGATTATAACAAACACTGGAAAGGTTCATGACTATAACAAACACTGGAAAGGTCCATGACTATAACAAACACTGCAAAGGTCCATGATCATAACAAACACTGGAAAGGTCCATGACTATAACAAACACTGCAAAGGTCCATGACTATAACAAACACTGCAAAGGTCCATGATCATAACAAACACTGGAAAGGTTCATGACTATAACAAACACTGGAAAGGTTCATGACTATAACAAACACTGGAAAGGTTCAAGATTATAACAAACACTGGAAAGGTCCATGACTATAACAAACACTGGAAAGGTTCATGACTATAACAAACACTGGAAAGGTTCATGACTATAACAAACACTTGAAATGATTATAACAAACACAGAACATGCTCCAGGGCTGATCTCGCTCACCTTTTTCATTCTTGACGATTACGCTCATCCTCTTTCTGGTCGGGTCAAACTCGAGGGAATGTAAAAGTTTGTAGCGTCTCATCTCGCCCTTGAAGGTCACCTCCAGCATGTCGTTGTGGGTACCATGGAAAACCACGCCAAACCTGAGGACAACACCATACCTCATGAATATTCATTCTCCAACTTATGACATGATGAAACCAAATTTACAGTGCTTTAAATGGTAGTATATGAAATAATGATTTTTTTCTTTGATGTACAGACTGCAGAATCTAAGTTACAGTATTGTATGATCAAACAGAAGAGACCCTGATCAGACAGCTCCTTCAGGGAACTAGGTCAGATCTGGGTCTCTACTTGCCAATGCCTCAAAATGAGTCTATATGGGTTGAAGATTTACAATACCAAGATGTTATGGTTGTGTTGCTGGCTGAGACCATTTTCTAAGCCTTTTCTAGATTCAAAGTACTGGCAATACCTGTCAAGCAAGATTAATATTTCGGTTGTCAAAACTTGCTTCCCAACTGAAGTAAAAAAAATGCATAAATTCAATATTGCTTTCTAAGAATCATCTTATTTACATTTTGTATGACATGTTTGGTTTTAATATCCAATAACAGTATTTCAGCCATAAGGGGACTTTTTCTACATGAAACAGCAATAGGACTGCCTCTATATTCTATAACACCATAGACAAGTGGCATGATACCATACCCAGTCACATTATCCTGACACTATACCAACCATTTCTGAAACTTATTGTATCTTAAATGGAGACATCTTAGCAATATCATTTCTTCTGACTTCAGATCGTGATGTTTTTACAGTATGTTGAGGCCTGGAAGCCTCCCAACAAAATCCCTCTTTCAAGACAATACAAGTACTCTAACAACTGTCCCTTTCACACTAAGATGGACATACCAGCTGATGAACTAAATTAAATATGCAGGTCAGAAGGGACAAAATGATTTCTATACACCCCTCACCACTGGAGTGGCAGGGTGTCAGCATTACTTACTTCCTGCAGGCCTCCACAAAGGCCTTCTCGTCTGGTGACGAGGCCTGGTACTGATAGTCATACCCACTGTGGCTGTACATTGCTGCAGCACCCAGAGTCTCTGCCTCTGGGTGGTCGACGCGCACATTGTGACACAGCGCCAGTACTGTTAGGAATGTCTCGATGTCCTCCTGAAGACAGTGAAATATAAGAAACATATTAGCAAGTTTAGAAGCATCATCATGTCTTATTTCTTAGGTTGAAAAAACTAGAACTGCCATTGTAATGGCTCAAATACCCCCCGCATGTCGCTTTGTCACAGGAACGAAGTATACAGTTCTTATTTCAAGTTTCATCTTGATGCCTTTTATACTTTTTGAGTTACGGCCTGGACAAAAATTAAGTATGAAAATTTACAAAGGGCAATAACTCCAAAATTACGCAACAAAGAGTTATGGTTCATGGTCACTGCATGCCCCCTCAATGAGATCTATCGACATAAGAAGTGTCATCTTGATATCTTTTATACTTTTTGAGTTACGTCCCCCCCAAAAAATTAAGTATGAAAATTTACAAAGGGCAATAACTCCTAAATTACCCGACAGAGAGTTATAGTTCTTGGTCACTGCACTCCCCCTCAATGAGATCTATCCACATATGAAGTTTCATCTTGTTGCCTTTTATACTTTTTGAGTTATGGCCCGGACAAAAAAACGACAGACGGCCGGACAGACAAGCTGAATCCAGTATACCCTCCTTACAACTTCGTTGTGTGGGGGGTATAATTATAGATGAACTAATACAGTTACTTATTATATACTAAAATTAACAATAAAGTTGGCCAAAACAATAAAAAAGCAATGATAGTTTGACAATCAAGTTGAATTGATTAAAAGGAAAGAACCTGAAAATCAGTCAATCATGAAGTGACCTCAATATATATGTGATAATTTTCACAAAAGTTACCTAAATGCCTATGTTTTCTACTCACATTAAACTGAGGAATAGGTATGCTACCAGAGGGTGTGTTCTCACACAGCATGCCGCCAACCTCCTCGTAGCGGTGCCCGTTGATGGAACACATCCGGAACTGCATGTCGTTCTCTGTCAGAGTTCCTGTCTTGTCAGTAAAAAGGTACTCCACCTGCCATGCAGGTATATTACAGGTAGTGTTGAATCATTAAGTCACTGATATAAAAATCAATGACAATATTAAAGTTTGTACAAATAAAGCCTTCTCCTGATTGAAGAGTGTAATAAGAGTAACAAGACAATAAACTAACTCTGTTTTGTCATGAACCAAAGTCACTAGTGCTACTGGTCAAACTAGACCTATCCCTTAATGCGATAAGTATAACCAAGACTCTTGGCTGTTGCACATTTAGAAGGCTGTCCTGAAACTATTCTAAGTACATCTAAAAATAGAATGAGATGGACCTGTTTGTCATTAGTCCTCAGTTTAGTACGCAGTTTGCTGCTGGCACTAAACTGGCCAGTCGTTCATTTGAGTGCAACTTTAGCTATTAATTCATTCTAAGGACTTCATATATGTTTAGTTAAATTGTGCCTTTCATACCATCCTGTTTCATTGCATCTCTCCTTATTCACATTAAACAAAGAACAGATTTGGACTGAACTAGAGACCGTCTTCATATTACACAATCCTGATGTTCCTAAAGATATTGATCTTTGTATAACAGGACAGGCTGGGATGCACAATAATTTGTTTTCTCCTCCTCAAAAGGTAAACCTAATTAAGACTTCACTCACCTGTCCCAGTTCCTCATTGAGGTCTGAGGTATTGGCCTTGGCTGGTTCCCCGGATACCGGGTCATACATTTCCAGGTCCCAGTTGAAAAACATTGACCCGAAAAACTTTTGCATTTCTGATAACAAAATAAGAGAAGAACTCAATTCTTCACTATTGCAGTATTACAATACCTATGGTTTCTATTTCAAACAATACAAGCTTCCCTGACTATTTAATCTTACCTCATAATTATAACCCGTTAACTCATGAATACTTAAAATATGTTTGTATTTGGTAAAAGGTCAAAGAAGTGTTAAATCAAATGACAGATAGTCCTGGAGAGCTGCCATTTGAAAAATACTGCTACATTATCCTAGCTAATAAGTTTGTGCACGGCAAAGCCTTGGATTTTAAAATCATAAACACTTAATAATTGAATGGAATAAAGTCTTTTGCTTTGCTAAGATATATCATGATTAAGATTTTTTTTCTGTGTTCAAGTTTAACCGGGGCAGTCAACCTTTACTTACTACTCTCAAAATGTTTATTTATAAAACAAACAATAACAATGTCAATCTATCCAGAAACACAAAGACATGTAAATATCATAAACATGTCAATATAACCTGATTGCATTACTAACCAGAGTAAAATATCGTAGAATCTGAAATACCGGTATATACTGAATGTTATAAAATGGAATATATTGGCTACTGGTACGAAGCCCAGTCCAAAAGTGAACAGACTTGGATACGATAAAGTCATTATTTTCAATTCATAATGCACTGTATCTAATGAACATGAACGTAATGTCGACCATTTATGCTAATCATATTGTTGCGTCAATATTTTCCTTGCTAAGTTTTAAGATACATATGTGTTGATTTAAAAAATTATTAATTCACTGGACTGTTCATATACCCATATACCCATAGACTTTAATATTCATCTGTGAATATTAACCAGAATGAAATATCATTTTATCATAGGTGTTTTAACTATAAAATATGGCTTGCATACAATGTTTTCTGACTCATACCAGAAAGATACGAATAAATCACGATATTATATAGAAAAAATTTGGCCTGTTTCGTAGGGAGCATTTATACTGAAACCTGAGTTATCAGATTCTGGTGACCGACATCATATCAATGAGACTGCAGTCTAAAATTCTGAGAATGCAGCTCAAAAAATTCAATAAACTTCATGAAGTAAGACTTTTTTTTCAATTAGCAAAAATTCTTTCTTTGTCATTACTGCCAGGGTTGTTTTATTCCTTCTTCCTTGGTGGAAAATATTCATTAAACAAAACTGCTATCATTTATAGAAACATATCATGTGTTCAGCACAAAGTATCAGCAGGCAAATTTATTTGCTTCCTGATCTTGTTCTGCATGAGTTCAATGAGTTTATTTCTGATATTTTTAAAGAGATAAAAGTTTATTCTAAAGTTAAAGCCAAGTCAATGCAACTGCAACTGATCACATGACAATGCTGTGTAACTATTGAATAATCTGATAAGTTCATTTGAATAATCCTGTAAACATTGAGACAGCCTATTACTTACCTATGGTAACATACAATGAAATTGGAATGACGTAGTTGTATAACACTATATATGCTAGGAAATTCTCAAATATGCGTAGCACCTGAAGAAAAACGAAACAAAAATATGAATAAAAAGTATTGCACATTTAAATAAGAAAGCTTACAATAAGAATAAAGAAAGAAGAGGTACCATCAGTCTGAATATTGTACAGGACATTTAGGCTTGACCTGATGGTTAACCCTGCCCCCTCTACACACACAGCAGTCATATGTAACATCGGAACAAAATCATGACTCTGTGACTGGCCTAAACTCCTGAAAAGCTTGTAAAAAAATTCAGAAATATTTAAGGAGTCATCCTTGTGTAAGCAATACTTATTTTGTGCAGTATCATAATGAGTTAACCCAAATAAAACTGAATTCTGATCCAGTTTCAGAAAAAAAGAAAGTCTTGTTTCTATCCTGCTATGGCATCTTTTTCAAAGTAAATATCATCACTGTTGGCCTATTTTGTTAAAGGTTATATTTGATTAAAGATTCAGAGAAAAAAATGAATATTTTCCCCATGTGTTACATAAGGCATAAAGGAAACCATCCCCACCCATGGAAGCCTCATATTTCAAGGTACAGACTTTGTTATAGATTTAAAAAGTGTGCCATGAGGTAACACAAGAGCACCGCATGCGGTTGCCAACGCTCGTCCATTTTTAAACCAATCCATTTCAAAGAAACAATGAGGGATATTGTTATTACAGCCATCCATCTGTCAGTCTGTCTACTATTGAACCTGTATACTATGGGTCCAATAATGTACAGCTATATGGGCTGCCAGTGATGGCATTAATAATGATTTAGAGATGGGCAGACCTAAAATGTAAATAAAGTAAATTTGAATAGTTGAGAAGTTATGGCCAACATTGTTAAATATTTCAAAAATAGGTCAAAGTTCAAAGGTCAAGGTCAAAAGTGTAACATTGATGGAAAGGTCTTGCTACAAGGAATTCACATGTGAAATATCAGTGCCCTGTTGACAACGGTTCTGAAATAACAGGCATATTAAAGTTTTCAAAAAATACAGAAAAATTAGGTCAAAGTTCAAGGTCAATAGGTGAAATATTTGCATATGTCTGGATAGGCCTTGTTAAGATGAATATGCATACCAAAAATAAAAGTTGTATATTAAATAGTAGAGAAGTTCTGGTTAACGTTCCGGACGACGACTAATGACGATGACCACCATGCGGATGCCGGAGTTACAACAATAGCTTGTATTTTTTTCTTAGAAAAACAGACAAGCTAAAAATGAACATAATAGAACTTGACTATAACTACAGACTATAAAACCGATTTTTTTTTTTTTAATGTATCAATAATTAGCATTTTATGAAAACCTCGCATTTAAAGGGATAAACTTTCTTTCCCACAAGATATATCTTACAGCTATACATACAAAATAGAATTCCAGAGATTTAAAATCTCTAACATTAACACTTACCCATCACAAATTTGAGATACGAAAATTAAGAAAAAATGCTATGAGATGTTCTGATTTTTCACTTGCCTTGCACTAATATTCACTATAGCCATGGCATTTGGGCAAGTGAAACTTTATGCCCCAGATTTCTGACCACTTAAGTTTCAGAAATATGGATTTTTGTAGAACTTCTGTATAGATTATAATTATAATGAAAGCATATCTTAAACATTTCAAATTTTATTAGCCTTTCCCATCGAAAGGAAGATTCAACATTTGACTGAGTAAAGCTCACTTATCTTTGCCTGTTTCTTCAACATGAAGAGGGGGATTCACATTATTTAGATATTGGTTGCTTTCCCAGCTATTCTCATGTCATTTAATTAAATATCTAAGTCTTCATTATATTACTTCCTTAATCTACAGCCAGCCAGATTAGAGCTCAGTTGTAGAGAGGGGGAATAAAGCATTATATATTGTTGCGTAACTACAATGGATTTTAGAAATGGGATTTAAGTTAAAGTTATCATTTAGTCAGTTAATTACAGCTTTATCTGCACAATTCCATCCTATGTAACACATTATATGTGTGTGAGCCTACATGCAAATCAATTAAGAAAGGGCTAGGGAATTCCATTTGAAAAATCAAAGTGCTGAAGGCACTGGAGTTGTGTTTGTCAAGAGTGAAAGAGGCTTTGACAGGCTGCAGCAGCTAACTTAAACCCTTAATGACTTTAAAACTTATATTCATGTACTCAGTCCTGAGGATGAAATTTAATCTGACCCATCATTTGTCAAGCGCTTATATCAGACGTCCACTGCTTGACCATGTTAAACAAATCAACAATTCCTATTTTGCCACAAGGCCACACACTAACAATTCAATGTTACAGGCAAAGGGACATGTAAATAATTTTGTGGTGTTACAACTCATGGAGGTACATTCTAAGGTCAATAGCTTGACAGGATTATTAGTTTGTATCAGACTTATGCTGTCTATCTCCGATACCTTCATGGGTGATTGTAGAAAAAAAATGACTGCAATTTGTATATCCACTATCCAAACAAGAGCTGTCAGAGGACAGCACGCTCGACAAATGCTTGTTGGTAAATCAAATGAAATCTATTTCAATTCTTGCCCTTCACATACCCTGTACATAATAATAGTAAAAAATGATATACCTTGATAGTCTGATACCCCTTAATATTTTTATGATGTCTAAAATCAATCCCATGCCTAGGTACTGAGACATAAGCACAATAACACTGTGCATGCAAAACTTTAACCAAAAATCCATGTTTGAAAAGGGCCAAAATTTGCATAAAATTCAGTCCAAAAGTTATCCTCCTTAGTTTTCTGATGCCCCTGAAGACACTCCTTAACTTTTTAGTCAATTCCTTAAGCAATTTCTGAGATATAAGCTGGATAGTAGATTGAATGCAAAAGTTTAACCAAAATTCTAAGTTAAAAGGGGGTCATATTTTTTTAATATATTCCATCAAGTGTTATCTTCCTTTATAGTATGATACCTCTAAACAAATCAAAGATGTTATAAATCAATCCCATGCCTGGACTCTGAGATATAAGCATGAAAGTACCTTGCATGCAAAACTTTACCCAAAATTTCTAAGTTAAAAAAGGGGCCATAACTTGTAATATATTCCATCAAAAGTTATCTACCTTGATAGTATGATACCCCTAAACATATTAAAGATGTTTCAAATCAATCCCATGCCTGGATACTGAGATATTAGCATGAATGTACCTTGCATGCAAAACTTTAACCAAAATTTCTAAGTTTAAAAGGGACCATAATTTGTAACATATTCTATCAAAAGTTATCTACCATGAAAGTATGATACCCCTAAACATACTAAAGATGATTCAAATCAATCCCATGCCTGGATACTGAGATATAAGCATGAGAGTATCTTGCATGCAAAACTTTAACCAAAATTTCTAAGTTAAAAAGGGGCCATAATTTGTAATATATTCCATCAAGAGTTATATTACTTGGTTGTCTGATGCCCCTTCACATATTCATAAACTTTCAAGTCAATACCATGAATGGTTATTAAGATACACACTAGATAGTAGCTTGCACGCAAAACTTAAACCAAATTTTCTATTGCATGCAAAACTATAACCAAAATTTCTAAGTTAAAAAGGGGCTATAATTCATATTAAATTCAGTCAAGAGTTATTTACCTTGGTTGTCGGATGCCCCTGAATATATTTATAAACTTTCAAGTCAATACCATAAATGGTTATTGAGATATAAGGTTGATAGTAACTTGCATGCAAAACTTTAACCAAAAGCTGCAACGCCAACGCCGATGCAAGGGCAACTACAATAGCTCTCATAATCTTCGAATAGTCGAGCTAAAAATGTTAGGAACCCCTTTGCACAAATCATGTGATCAAAAAAACTTTATGCATCATCATGGGAGATAATACCAAAACAGTTCAGCATCGGAACAAGAAATACAGATCTATAGAGTTTTCATGTCTGAGACAATATATGTATCTTGTAATTTTTTTTTTAACCTTTTTGCATGTGTCATGCACCTGCTGAAAAAAGTATGACAGAAAAAGTATGATGGACAGACAGACATGCCAGATAAGTGATCTCTATCTGTCACCTATGCTTAAAGCAGGTGACACAGTAAGGAATTTTCACAAAACAGATAAAAAAAAATCCCTTACAATGTGAGTGTGTGTGTGTGGGGGGCGGGTAGCTGTAAAACAGAAGAGATATCCAAGTTTCAAGTTACAAAGGTGCAGTAAGACACCTGAACTACATTGTATGCTCTACAAGAACATATTTCATTGAAGTAAAGCCACAAATCAATAAAGATTTATTATTACCTGATAACGCTTATCTATTCTCCATGTATAAGGGGTGTTTAATGTGCTCTACTGCATGGAAAGTCAGTTTTAGTGAACTTTTTGCTCTATTTTTTCAACAAAGACACCTTCTTAATGTACAAAAATAGCTTTTGAACATCTTTGTAGAAGGCAGTATGTTCAGCTTTAAAAAAAATATCAACTGTTCAAAGGAGTCATCACCTGGTCTGGAATGTTGAACACTGAGCATCTTTAAATTTTAGGAAACAAGCAATAGTAACAGGGTGAACTCCTGTATCTATCTAAGAAAACCAGCTCAATATCCCCTTGTACTGGTAGTCCAGAAACAGATCACCCTTGGGCTTTCATAAAACAAAGACCAACACCTTTCCAGTGGACATCACATACATGTACTTTCCTTGGATGTAGGGATTCTGGTTGTATCCAACATTCACTGTTGTTTTGTCTAAAGCTGGAAGTGGTGTATCATGTTTTGTCAACTGTTACAAGTTGCTGAGGAAATTTCTCAGGGTCCCTCTCATAAAATGGAAAGATTTTGTGAAATGTCAAGCTCCATGGCAATGCATCTCTGTTTTGTTCTTGGTCAATCTTCAAAGATCATATCATGGATGTTTGTCATCTTTAAGGCACTCCTGAAAGGGGGCACCCTTCCTAAGGTTGATACCATGTCCACTAGAACCTAAAGGCCAATGTAGCTTATGGCTGCACAATGGAAGAAAATTTCCATTTACTTAGATAGCTCTATGAAGTTTCAATTATAAGAAATATACAAAATACAAATAATATGAGATACAAATTTTCCAAATAATGAATGAAGCACCTGATCTGTATGACGAAATTTTGATGATGAATTTTTTTTATAGCTGATCTCTTTCTACCCGAGGCCATAAACTTATCAATCACCCCTCAGCCATCCCTTTTATTTAAACAGGTAAGACATCTATATTAAAAAAACACAGATAAACTCATGATCACAAGCTCTCAAGATTCACTATATTGAGTGTGCATAATCAGGTTACAAGATGGCTACTGGTGGGTATGTAGAGGAAAAATACTCAGAGGAAGTTTTGGATTTTGTTTGTTCTCCCTGCACTATTAAAAACAAGAGTAGGAGAGCAGAGAAATTTTGCGAGACATGCAATAAATATTACTGTACAAAATGCCTTTCCTATCACAATGAAATATTCCCAGACCATGAACAACTGGGACCAGATGATTTTGGGAGTCCACCAGCTACCCTCCTGCCCACAGAACGATGTGGTCTCCATAAGAAGGAGATCCTCCAAATGTTCTGTAGAAACCATGATGTGGTGCTCTGCAACACCTGTGTCTCCATGCAACACAGGTAAGTTGACATTTCTCATGCTTTCACAACAAATACAGTACATGAAATTATTTCAACTGTATATCCTTATATCCTTTTTCAGACATGTTTCTTTTAAATTCTGATTTTCTTTCCTTGTTTTTTCATTTAGTTATTCTGTTGTATAAACTTGTTCAAATTAATGTTTCATTTATGATGTGGGCCAAATGGAAGATTGGTTATGGTATATACTAGATATGTTATCCACTTTAACTAATGAAATTATTTACTTACTAACTGATTTTCATAATAATTAACTTACTTAAATCAAGTACATGTATTATCACATTATTCTGGTGAACCAATACTGGAACAAGTTTATATCTCTGCTAATTAGCCTGAAGAGGTAAATATCAGTATCATTTTTTATGACTTAAAGGCAGACGTGCACAATGCAGTTATTTTCTATATTGACAAAAAGGAAAATTAAAACTAGCTATAATAATTTTCTAAACTTTTACATGATTTTAGAGAATTACATTAGAAACTAATTTATGGGAAAAAAATGGAGGTCACCGCTCTACTTTTTGAGTTATGCAAATAGACCTTTAAGCATGTAAATTCAAACTTAGAACAAAACCACCAAACCTCTCATCAATGATGTGAGAACTACATTTAGCTTCAGCAAGTTATAAATCAACTAAATGTAAGTTTTTATATTTCAGGTCATGCCCTGTAGTTTATATACCATCAGAGGTGCAAAACCTTCTGAGTTCAACAACAATAGCAACAGTTAAGGCAGATTTTGATAATTTCCTATCAACTCTAAAGACTGATGAAAAATCTGAGGAGGCCAAGCTCAGAAACCTTTGCGACGAGAAAATTGGTATCCTTGAATCTGTAGAAAACCATGGTCAAATGCTGAAGAAAATCATTGATAGACTAGTGAAAACATCTAAAAAAGAAATAAAATTAAAGTTTCACTTGATAGAAGAGAAAATGAAAGCAGAGATGAAAAAAACTGAAAATGATCAAACAGAGTTAAAGCAGAGTGTCAAACAGCTTGGCATTGCAGAAAAACAAAACACAATGAGTCTCAGATGTTTGTGTCAGTGAAGAAATGTCAAACCAAAATGAATGAATCAAAAAAGCACCATGATGACTTTAGGACCTGGAGAGAGACTGTCCAACTGACATATGACTTTAACAAAGACTTTGAGAAGAGTCTTAAGAAGTTCACATCATTGGGGTCAGTCACAGTCACTGACCAGCACACACAGCCCTCTCTCTACAAAGTCAAAGGACAGAAGAGTGTACCAGTGTGTAAGGACAGCACTTCATGTTCCATATCAGGTTCCTGTCAGCTTCCAGATGGCTCCTTCCTTGTAACGGACAACACCCACCAGAAGATTGTTCATCTGGACAGCTCCTGCAGCAGGATAACTGACCAGTGTTCAGTTCCCGGGCCACCGAATGCTGTATGTCTAAATGGGGACAAGGAGGCTGCTGTTAGTCTTTGGACCAATCGATCTATACAGTTTGTCTCCTTGGGTGCAAAGATGACCTTGACCAGGTCCGTGAAACTTCAACATCTATGTTCAGGACTAGCCATGAGCCAGGGTGAACTGTTTGTGTCAGATGGTGGTGATCACGTACATGTATATGACACAGCTGGTAACCCACTTAGAATCCTGGAAACCAGTACATCAGTCCAGGTGAGAGCATTCACTTATTCAGACTATATTGTGGTCAGTTCAGACGGACAAAGAGTCTATGTTGCAAACCCTGACAAAGGTCTGGTGTCAGTGGACCGGCGTGGAAAACAACTGTTTACATACAGGGACAGTCAACTGCGATATGCACAAGGTGTATGCACTGATGACCGTGGCAGTGTGTTTGTGTGTGGGTTGGACTCACACAATGTTATTCAACTGTCGGAAGATGGGCAGATGCTGGGAGTTCTACTGCAAAATTCCAATAAAATACAGAGCCCTGCTTCTGTCTGCTTTGATTCAAGAAATAAGAGACTTCTAGTTACCATGAGTAAAGACAGTTCTGTCCTGGTTTATGAACTTGAATAATGACACTGTTGCAGCATTGTATTATGTAAGTGTACTTCTTAACATGGCTTTAAAAGAAGCAGTCATTTGGCTTATTCGTACAAAACAAAATAATCTTTGTAATCCTTTATAAGAAATTATCTTTTCTGGCCTAGCTGTCAAACCTCACTTTTGACCCACTTAGGGATGACATATGACAATGCCAAATGAGTAATTCAAGGATTTTAATTAGTAGATATTCCTGTACTCACAGAAAAAAAAATACACGCCATTGTTTGTTGAGATGGCAACTAGCTTAAACATAATCACGAAATTTTAGGTATTCCGACTGAATAAGTTTCTTTGATAAATATAAAGTTCTTTCTTTCATAAATATAAAGTTATTTTATCAAAACACTTCTCTTTTGTTTCATAATAGTCTGTTTCACAGTAAGACTGAGAAGATGGTGCACTTTATTACAATGATGCTTACTCTGCTGATTGTGAAGGAGGGGATTTTTTTGACTTCCTAGGATGAAATATTCACAGATAATGATTTATACAACATAATTACTGCAATTCTATGTCCTCCTTTACTTTAATCCCCCATAAGTGCCGCATATATTTTTTTAAAAGATAGCTCTATCCAATTTTGTTCCCTCTCAAATATCTTTCATTTTATTACTTTCTGAAACTTATTTTGACATTCAAATTTCTAAAACAATTCTTGCCTAGTACAAATATGTATTAGATTTATCATTGCTACACAAACCATGTTATGACTTGGATGATGATACACATGATTGTATATATTTGTTGTTGTTTTTTGTGTTGCTTTTCACTGGTCAGTCTAACTTAAAATGTTCAATATTATTATAATAAAATATTTTTTGCATAGATTTTAAGTTAATTTTAATTATTTTATTCAGCATACATTAAGCATGATAAACATGTGTCAACAACAAGTTATAACTTACTGTTGAACTGAATTCTCAAGGCCTACAATTCACCTTTTTAATTCTTGCACCTCATTTTTTATCTTAATTTTTATTTTATAACAAATTATGTTGATAAGACATTAAATTCAGTCATATGTTTGCAGAGCTGGATCTCAGAAGAGCCTTATGACCACCATAAATTACATTTCCTCTGTATTGATAATACAACCTAAACACATATATTATAAAATAAAACTGATTATTTGGGGAAAAACAGAAAATGCCACAAAGTCTGTTTACATGATGTATCATTGTGATTATAACATTAACCCATTACCTCATCAATATAGATGAACAAATTTATGACTTGATGGATACTAGTTAGACTGACTGTAGCCACCAGTCTTATGTAGCCATCAGTCTGATATAGCCACCAGGCAGTAGCCACCAGTCTTACATAGCCACCAGGCTGTAGCCACCAGTTTTACGTAGCCACCAGTTTTACATAGCCACCAGGCAGTAGCCACCAGTCTTACATAGCCACCAGGATGTAGCCACCAGTCTTACATAGCCACCAGGCTGTAGCCACCAGTCTTACGTAGCCACCAGGCTGTAGCCACCAGTTTTACATAGCCACCAGGCTGTAGCAACCAGTCTTTCGTAGCCACCAGTCTTACGTAGCCATCAGGCTATAGCCACCAGTCTTATGTAGCCACCAGGCTGTAGCCACCAGTCTTATGTAACCATCAGTCTGACGTAGCCACCAGGCTGTAGCCACCAGTCTTACATAGCCACCAGTTTTATATAGCCACCAGTTTTACGTAGCCACCAGTTTTAAGTAGCCACCAGACTGTAGCCACCAGTCTGACGTAGCCACCAGTCTTAAGTAGCCACCAGTCTTATGTAGCCACCAGGCTGTAGCCACCAGTCTGACGTAGCCGTAAATCAAAAGGAGGCACTGTTAATATGTATAACTACCACAGCCATTTTAACTGTTTTGTATCACTGTGCACTCAGCAGTGTATCAATGCAATGTGATTGTCTACATCAGGTCATGACCTCTTTAGGTATGAATGGAACATTATGAAACAATGTGTTCAAGGCACTGAGAAACTGTCAGCGGGTTTATTATGAACAATAGAACGTGAATTGCAGGAAAATGTGCCATGGCGTCACATGACCTATCAACCCTACTATAACGTTGAAGTTTGAATTACAAATACTGCTAGTTCAGCATGTAAATTCTACCAACAGTCTTTCACATTGTGCACTTTGATATATATGTATACTGTACTAACCCTGTGACAGTGTTGCAGTCATACAGTGACGTCAAGCTAACTACAGATGAAGAAGACCCTGAATGCACAGAGGCAGCTGGGTAGGGAATGATTATTATATCTGATTAATGGATTGAAAAAGATTTTTTAAGGTTTCCCTATTATCATTAAAATGGGCTTAACCAATTTCAGTAAAGGACCATGATGTGATAAGAGATAATTTGTGCAAAATAAAAGTTTCAATACAGATTATAGGAGGAAACCAGACCTGCTGCCTGGATGCTTAAGTTTTTAAGGGAGCACCTGTGTTTGGTAGAAAGCCTTAAAGATGATAAAGTCTAACCACTTGTTGAGAGGGGAAAATACAATTCTTATTGTTTCAAACAGGTTCTCTACATGGATCAGATTTATATCAGCAACTTCTTTGGTTACAGACCACCCAAGTATTATCCATGCCAAGTTTCAAAGATTTCTGCAAAGTTATTTCAGAGGAGACTTGAATTACACACACAAAGTACAACAATCAGGGAGTGATCTAAAGAGCTGATGTTAAGCATGATGTGCTCAGGTGAGCTAAAAAGAAACATTGATAATGAAAATAAAGCAATGTTTACACACCGAAGCATCAGCGTCCTTGTGGACCTCGGGGATATACCAGGGCTGGCCGATCTTCGATCTGGACACGTACCAATACTTCATACACACAGAGAATATGGACTCCAGCAACAGGATCACCAGGAATATCATCAGGAATGTGTTCATCCGCCTGGAAATATCAACACCATCATTCTCCATGGATAAATGATGATTATCATTGTCATGGATATGGTTAATCATTGTCATGGAGACAATCAATCATGGTTATGTATACAGTTGAGCCATAAAGATATATGTAACTATGGATATAGGTGATACACACCATCAATATGTAGAATCATGCACGGCTGATATTAGGGCATCACCATGGGAAATGGACATGGCAATTCATCACAAGTAATCGATACAGCATAATCATTAAACCAAGAAAAATTTCATAAATAAACAATTACCATAAATATGATATTGGGGAGTTATTACCATAGATTTGGGAAAATACCACCATGGATTTTGGGATAGGTTAGAGATCATCACTATGGATACGTGCGCTCATAAAGATGAATATGGGGAACCATCATCATTAAATCAATGGCAAAGACATTGGAAATCATCAGCCTTGCCACAAAAATCATCACCATGGATACAAGGAAGATTCTAGAGGGAAGTTGTTACTTGACCCATTTTTATCTCATGTGAGACTGACAACAAGGAATATATTTCAATGCCTAGGATTGTACATGATTAGAATGTTGACAATGTGCCAGTGTCTACAAAGATTTCCTGATTAATCTTATTTCAACTGCAAAAGGTTTTGGACATACAGTGCCTATCTATATATCAGTTGACATCCTTTATTCCAAGAAGTAACTTGACATATAACAGTTCCATTTATCCTTCTCATGTTCTACCTACTGGTATTTATTTTACCTGATAATTATATACAAGTTGTTTTTTTTCTTAACAACAAATTTACATTGGATCTGCACAGTGTGTCTATCTTGGTTGTTTGTTATTTTTCCTCTCAAGGATAAGAATCCCAAACCTATCTGGTATGGAAGTCCTCTCCACATGATCCTTATCAACTTTTCTTTCTCCTGACTGAATGCCTCATTAACATTTTTTACTCATTTGATGCTGCCTCACAGTTATCCCATCTTAATTATGTCATGGCACACACCTAGGAACATTATTCTGGCACCGGCCCCAACATCTCCTGGTACTATCCTGATACTCTTTGCACCAAGCTTGAGAGTTATGCCAGTGCCACTTCTTGGACTTAGGTATGTCGCAGCCATGGATGACATGAACAGCTTCCAACACCCTAACCAATCTGCTATAGAGGTTTGCTACTTGTTTACTATCCAGAATATTTACATTCATTTTCACACTCAAATAAATTGTATTCTCATGTCCTCTAGCTAGTCAGATATTACCAAATTTTCAACTGTTTTGTTTTTCTTAAATCAAAAGTCTGCTTCATTCAAGAATTCTGCAAGTTAAAGAATTATTTCTGATTGTGAAACAGTCTGACTATCTGACATACAGGGCACCTAGGGAGGGGGTTTGACTTTATATGGGTATTACCTCTCTACTCTGGAAAATTTTGTAGTTTTTGCATTGGAATTCAGTGCCATCTTGGTCTCCTGTCCTGTGTATATGGCACAGCCTAAAATCAATCAATCAATCAGTGATTATATATAGGTACAGTGGTCACGCGATTCCTCGAGGTCGGACGGGATCTCCCAAAAAACTCGAAGAATCGCCGGTTTCGAGGAATCATTTATGTGTCAAAATTCAATACATTTACATTTGTTGATACCTTAACGTCGTCTTTTCATTAATTATTTTGTTAAGTTTAGCCTTTATTAATACTTTATAAACATAATATATGTTTAAAATACAAAAATAACACGATCATAGCTTTCATTGTGAGAATTAAGTCAGAAATAAATTCTTTTTTTACCGATAATATGATTGAAACCCTTTGTTTTAGTTTGTGTATATGGTGGCGTTGCGTATTTTTTACATTCTTGTAAGAAACACTTATACCGTTGTTCTTCAGATTAATGATTACAGAGAAAAAGAACAACAATCAAACAATCAAAATCGGCTCCTTTAATGACAAATAATTAATCATGCAGACCATTTACAGTTTGTTACATGATCAGTAGGTGCGAAAATAATTTCTACATGGTCGTGTTGATAAAACGGTTCACCGGTGTACTCTAAGGATGGTTTGACAATGTGTGAAAAAAAACAAAAAAACATCTCGACCAAGGTGTTAATTACAGGTGGTCATAGGGGCGGAGTATGGTTGTCAGGGAGATATAGGTAGGTTTTGATATCGACTTCGAGGAATCGCATAGAAATAATATAGGATATACTATCTAGGGACCAAGGACGGAGCTCGAGGAATCCAAAATCGCATGTTTGAAGAATCGCCCATAAATTTATATAGAATAAGAAGGGCTAAATCAAGGGACCGGGCTTGTAGCTCAAGCCATCGCCGGTATTCAATGAATCGCCACATTGAGGAATCGCGTGACCACTGTATCAGCATATGTACACATCCCCTACCCTTAATAATATATGTTTATATATATTCACTTCAAACTTGGATATAACCACACAATTTTGCAAACACATAGTAAAAAGGTAAATAAACACCATAAACAAAGTCATGGAAAACCCAATGGATGGGATGATAAACCCTATCCCTTCCACCACCACCACCAACACCACCAATCCACTCATCATAGTGGTGTGGGTACTCAAGATGTTATTTACAGATGAAAATTGGACAGGACAGATAACAAAGGAATTTCTATATAAAGCTACATCAATTGCTACTCAGATATGTGATACAGTTTGACAGCCCCCAACCCCCATCTTCAATAAATTTTGTAGCAGTAATGTTCTAAGATAAAGGGAAATAATTCCTGCAAAATGCACAAAGGGGAGTAAAAAAACTTCATCTGATACTTATCACAGTATACCTACATACTCAGTCAGCCCATTAGAAAAAATAACCTGAAAACCTCTATGAGTAATAAGTAATCTTGTTCAAGGTCCATAACTCTGTCAAAAATGCACAATGGTGAGAGAGAAATGCAAATGCTCATTGATTTTATGCTCATCTCAATCCATCCACTTACCATATACAAAGGGTGTATTTTTAAGTCGTGCCCCACGGAGCAGCACATTTTCTGGTCCCAAGGGTCGTAGAATATGTTCACCAGAATCTCGGACTATCGTCATATTGCCAACAAAAGCATAAAGGTCTGCAATGGGTTGCTGACATTCAATGACGGCTGTCAGCTTACTGAAGTCATCCTCATGAACATACCGACGAGTGTCTGACACACAGCAGTGTTTCTATAGAATAAAGATAAAGGTGTCACTTTTGTGGGAATAGTAAGATGCACTTTCTAAACAATTTAGGGGAGTTTTAAGCAAGCAAAGAGAACACAGCTTTCCATCGAAAGAATAAGTGAATTTATTTAATGCTTTTCGGTGGATTATAGAGAAATATCAGTGGATTATATTCTGATTTCACAGTGAAATTATCAGGAACTTGGTATCTTAATAGCCCTTGCAAAGATGAATATGTATACCAAAAATATAAGTTGTATGACAAATAGTAAAGAAATTACGGTCAACGATAAAGTTTTTATTAAATATGTCAAAAATAGGTCAAAGATCAATGGTCAAGGTCATAATATCAACAGTTTAACAATGGAAAGGTCTTGCCACATGAAATATCAGTTCCCTGTTGGTAACGGTTCTGAAATGACAGGCATTTTAAAGTTTTCAAAAGTTAGAGCAAAAACTAGGTCAAAGGTCAAGGTCAATAGGTGAAAAATTTGCATATGTCTGGATAGGCCTTGTCAAGTTGGCGGGTGCCAATGCTGGTCTGTTTTGCCAACGCTACACATTTTTTTTAAACACTTAAAAAAACAAGAGGGCCAAGATGGCCCTAGATCGCTCACCTGAGAAAAGTATCATTCATTGCCTGTACAAAACAGATTGCTTTAGAATTAAGATGATGAGGTGAAACAATGTTCAAGAATTTTCTGACCCCATCCACAAAAGATATCATCATGACAAACATTCTGCCAAAGTTTGAGGATGATTGGACCAAAAATGTTGCCCTCAGAGTATAAACAAGATTTTTCTAAGATTTGACCTATCCCCCCCCATTTTAAAGGTTCAAGATATCATCAGACAAACATCTGACAAGTTTGAGGAAGATTGATAAAATGTGCCTTTAGTGTGTAAACAAGATTTTTCTAAGATTTGACCTATTGACCTACTTTTCGGTCCGGCCCTGCCCATTTTGAAAGGGTTCAAGATATCATCAAGACAAACATTCTGACAAGTTTGAGGAAGATTGGATAAAATTGTGCCTCTAGTGTGTAAACAAGATTTTTCTAAGATTTGACCTACTGACCTACTTTTTGATCCAACCTGACCCATTTTGAAAGGGTTCAAGATATCATCAAGACAAACATTCTGACCAAGTTTGAGGAAGATTGGATCAAAATTGTGGCCTCTAGTGTGTAAACAAGATTTTTCTAAGATTTGACCTACTGACCTACTTTTTGATCCAACCTGACCCATTTTCGAAAGGGTTCAAGATATCATCAAGACAAACATTCTGACCAAGTTTGAGGAAGATTGTCAAAATTGTGGCCTCTAGTGTGTAAACAAGATTTTTCTAAGATTTGACCTATTGACCTACTTTTTGATCCAACCTGACCCATTTTCGAAAGGGTTCAAGATATCATCAAGACAAACATTCTGACCAAGTTTGAGGAAGATTGGATCAAAATTGTGGCCTCTAGTGTGTAAACAAGATTTTTCTAAGATTTGACCTACTGACCTACTTTTTGATCCAACCTGACCCATTTTCGAAAGGGTTCAAGATATCATCAAGACAAACATTCTGACCAAGTTTGAGGAAGATTGGATCAAAATTGTGGCCTCTAGTGTGTAAACATCAAAATTGTTGACGGACGACAAGATTTTTCTAAGATTTGACCTACTGACCTACTTTTTGATCCAACCTGACCCATTTTCGAAAGGGTTCAAGATATCATCAAGACAAACATTCTGACCAAGTTTGAGGAAGATTGGATCAAAATTGTGGCCTCTAGTGTGTAAACATCAAATTGTTGACGGACGACGGCCGACGGACAATCAAGTCTCCCAAAAGCTCACCCTGAGCTATGCTCAGGTGAGCTAAAAACAACTAAAACTGTAAGCCTTTAAATGCAAAGTTGAAGTACCATACCCTTTAAAATTGACCTTTGACCTTGAAGGATGACCTTGACCTATGCATGGAATAGAATGTATACAACACAAAAATACAAAATATGTTAACAAAAAGTCACAATGCTAATCCATTGAGTTTTTGATAATCAACACAAACCTGTAAACTTTGAAGACATTTAAGAAAAAAAATGTTCTTTTTTTATCTGCCAAAAGATCATGACCAAAATCACACCTGCATAGGTTCATATGATGACAAACCAGTATACAAAGTTCTTAAAAAAAAATATTGAAAAATGACAAAAAAATATCTATTATAAAACTTGTCCAAAGTTTTGGCAAAATAAGGGCAAAGGTCAAGGTCGATCGATAAAATATTGAGGTATATCTGAAAAACCATTGTCATGATGAATATGCATACCAAATATAAAAGATGTGTGTCAAAAAGTAAAGAAATTACAACCAACGATAAAGTTTTTTGTTAAATATTTCAAAAATAGGTCAAAGATCACAGGTCAAGGTAAAAAAACAAACATGTGTAACATTTTCAAAAGTTACAGCAAAAATAGGTCAAAGGTCAAGGTCAATAGGTGGAAAATTTGCATATGTCTGGATAGGCCTTGTCCAGATGAATATGCAGACCAAAAATTGAAGTTGTATATGGCATAGTAGAGAAGTTATGGCCAATGTTAAGATTACGGCCATGTTTTCAGAAAAATGGACGCTGGAGTTACGACAATAGCTTGTATTTTTTTCTTCGAAAAACAGACGATCTAATAAAAACAGCTAATTTCTGGCCTTTAAAACATTAAATAAAAAGAAAAATTGTTTGTTTTGGTGAAAGATCGATGTATTATTTCACTTGTGAACATAAAATGATGCATTTTCACTCATAGCTTTGCCACTCGTGAAAATATCACTCTATTTCTCTTTGTCTTATTTATCTCTTTTTTTTATTTATCTCTCTTTATCTACCATTTTTATCCATCTCCTTACCTCTGTATCTACCTCTCTTTTCATCTTTTTCTCTCTCTCTATCTCTATTTCTCTCTGATTTATTTATCTCTTTTTTATTTATCCCTCTGTATCTACCTCTTTTATCTATTTCCTTATCTCTGTATCTATCTCTCTTTATCTTTTTCTCTCTATTATCTTTCTCTGTTTCTCTCTCTCATATTTATCTCTTTCATATCAATCCCCTTTAATCTTCTCCAAAAACAATAACTCAGGAACCAACAGCAAATCATTATTAATATTAATAATGAGGTGGTACATTGTTTATATTGAAATCAAAAGTAAATGAAGTCTGATTAGATAAGAAAATAATCTGAGTTTTTTCCCTTCTATATCAGGTGTCTTCCCCTCTAAGAAATATCTATACCAGTAATTTTTTCACCAAAACTTATGCACCCCAGGGTTTTTCTTTTCCCAGACATAGGAAACTGGTGATGTTATCCCTCATAATATGGAAATAAGGACCTTTTCAAGATTCAAGATTCATATATTGAATTCAGTAACATAAACATCATCAAATTTCTTGTAACATGATCCAATGTAATTAATATTAACAAACAAGACAGGATTTGCAACAGCTATTTACATGAGAGAGCCACCACCCCCACACAATTTCCACAGCCATCACATACCTTGAGATTGGTCTCCCCATCCAGGTTTGCAGTGGTAATGTAACAGTTACCCTCTGGGTCCACTGAGGACAACATGACCAGATCACAAGGGAACCCCTTGTTTGCTTCAACCCTGACGATGTCTCCAACCTGGAAGATAGCACCTGATCACATGACACTTTGGATCTTAATTAGGGACCATATGGCTCAACAGTACAGTTTAAATCTAAACTACATATGTACAGACAGGGAATTCAATCCCCATTAAGAGTGAGAGTCTTTTAAAACATTCCCAGATGCTTAGTAATTATCAAGCCCAGGACCTGTAGGGATAAATTTGGAGCAAGAGTTTTAAGAGATTTCCTCTATTTTTTGCTTGAAATCTCAATGAAATCTGCTAATTGTTGAAAAATTTCCATGTTAAAATGTAAACCAGTGTACATAGGATTTTAATCTCTCAGTGAACAAATTTAAGTTCTCACTTGGCCAAATGAGATGTTTTTGCTCGAGAATGATCCCTGATCTGGTGGAGAGAAGGTTTAGAATAAGGTGAAAAACTATGTTAAAATTGATGTAAAAGACATAAGCTAAAACTTTTAGACAAAAACCTTAAGATACTAAATAGAGCTTAATATTGATAATACTATCTAACAGTCCTATGCTGTAACTTCTGGTGTTTTATTACACAGTTAATTACCAACTATCAACATATGTTAATTTCTAATTAAACAGCCTACACACCAACATACAGTTGTGGCATGCTAAATTTTTTTGATACTCCAGCATTTACTAGTTAGAACAACTACCATGTTCTCTCTTAACCCTTTCCCTCATAGAGGACACCATGAAAAGACCTATGCGAACAGCATAAAACCAGATCAGCCTGCGAGTAACTCGCAGGCTGATCAGGTTTTATGCTGTTCGCTGCTCCTCAGTGGTCTGGAAATGAGGATTTTGTAATTAAATTTGGTAAGGTTTAACTGTGGTTTTCTGCAGGTCAGGCTTTATGTGATACCTATAGAGGGCGTCAAAAGGAGTATATATGAGATGTAAACCAGTGTACATAGGGTTTTAATCTCCTAAGATCCTAAAATCCTCATTTCCAGGAGATTTTAATTTCCTAATAAAGCTTTATAGGAATATTCAAACAACAGAAGAAATCCTTTGAAAACACACCACACACAGTATATTACAAGTGTCAAGAGTTAACAAGAGTCCAGAGTATGTTGCTAACAACAGTCTATTTTTTTATTATTTCTTTTAAATGTTGGAGCAAATGTATGTCTTGATAAAAAAAATTATGATATGTTCTAATTTATGAGAAATGCTATGTAATTTGCACAAAGAAAATAACATTGATTCTATTATGAATGATGTTATATTCAGCAAATACAATCATATACTTTGTTATTAAGTTCTTGCAAATGTATTTAAAACAATACACAACACCAGGGACTAACCTGTTTGCCCTGCCAACTAAAAAGTTAGTGCAGCAAGTGTGAAAAAAAATCAGAAAATCTTGATCTTACTATCTCAAAATTTGGAAGGGCTTAACATGGCAGGCAGTCATTTTAGGAATTTTCAAATTAACGTTTCACTGTTAGGTGTCTATTTAGAAGATAAAGAGCATTTAAATGGGGATCTGTTGATTTATCCCCCCTCTTCCCTCTCAAAAATCTCCCATGAGAGGATGTGGGACATTTATTAGGGAAAACATGGTACTTCATTTCACTTCCCTTGTAGTGTGCAATGAAACATAGCTGGGGAAAAAAAGTAGATGATTTCCCCACAAAATGATGCTGATAATATGCTAATAATGTCAGACAGTGTCAGTTTAATTCCACATCTGTACAATAAACAATTGGTTTCAATGTGTAGCAACTTCATGACAGCCAATATGAAGTCTTAATTAAATATTTCCTGTACTTGAATACATACATAGTAAAGTAGAAGAGAATTTAACATTTGTACAAAATAGGATTTTTTTTTTCAAAATGAATCAAACAAAAGACAAAAAGGATATATCCATACACTTGCCTCACTGTGATTTGAATAAATGTGACAGGTATGACATAATGGACTTGACATGAAGAATTGCAAAGTTTTAAACCTGATCAGCTTATAAGTTGCTAAACCTTTCCAGTGTTTTAAAATAAACAGACTTACAGGCTATCCATTACCTATAATTGGATATAAGGTAGTCAATTGTTGACCTGGTTCACATAGAAACATTTTTTTTTACCCTTTAATTCCAGCTATGAACTGAAGAAGGAGCTTACAAGTGTACAGCTATATACCAATTCTACAGTTTGTACATAGATTTTCTATAAACAGAATCAAACTCATAACTCTGACAGTATTTTTTGTACCCAATCTCTAAGCTGTGTCTCCCCAGCTCCATCACATAGAAGGTAATTTCTCACTTATCAGTGATTATTAATTAGCTCAGTTATTTTTTTAATTTTGACACGAATCATGACAGGTATGTATACCTTTGCAAATAATCTGTACTATATAGATACATTTTTTTTCCATCTCTAGCTTGCTAAATTAATATGTATTCAGTAATTCACCGGACAGGGCAGAACAAAGTGACTCCTATATACAACAAGAGATGTCAGAGGACAGCACGCTTGACTATTCAAAATGCTTGTTAGTAAATCAAATGAAATCTATTTCAATTCTTGCCTTTCACATACGGTGTACATAATAATAGTCAAAAATGATATACCTTGATAGTCTGATACCCCTTAATATTTTTATGATGTCTAAAATCAATCCCATGCCTAGTTACTGAGACATAAGCACAATAACACTGTGCATGCAAAACTTTAACCAAAAATCCAAGTTAGAAAAGGGCCATAATTTGTATAAAATTCAGTCCAAAAGTTATCTCCTTAGTTTTTTGATGCCCCTGAAGACACTCCTTAACTTTCTAGTCAATTCCACAAGCAATTTCTGAGATATAAGCTGGATAGTAGCTTGAATGCAAAAATTTAACCAAATTCTAAGTTAAAAGGGGGACATAATTTTTAATATATTCCATCAAGTGTTATCTTCCTTTATAGTATGATACCCCTAAACATATTAAAGATGTTTCAAATCAATCCCATGCCTGGACTCTGAGATATAAGCATGAAAGTACCTTGCATCAAAACTTAACCAAAATTTCTAAGTAAAAAGGAATTGTAATATATTCCATCAAAAGTTATCAACCTTGATAGTATGATACTCCTAAATATTTTAAAGATGTTTAAAATCAATCGCATGCCTGGATACTGAGATATTAGCATGAAAGTAACTTGCATCAAAACTTTAACCAAAATTTTTAAGTTAAAAGGGAAATTTGTAACATATTCATAGATACGTTTCAAATCAATCCCATGCCTGGATACTGAGATATTAGCATGAAAGTACCTTGCATGCAAAACTTTAACTAAATTTTTTAAGTTGAAAAGGGGCATAATTTGTAACATATTCTCAAGAGTTATCTACCATGAAAGTATGATACCCCTAAACATATTAAAAGATGTTTCAAATCAATCCCATGCCTGATCTGAATATTAGGCATGCAAAACTTTAACCAAAATTTCTAAGTTAAAAAGGGACTATAATTTGTAACATATTCCATCAAGAGTTATCTACCATGAAAGTATGATACCCCTAATCATATTCATAAACTTTCAAGTCAATACCATGAATGGTTATTGAGATACAAACTAGATAGTAGCTTGCACGCAAAACTTTAACCAAATATTCTATTGCATGCAAAACTTTAACCAAAATTTCTAAGTTAAAAAGGGGCCATAATTCATATTAAATTCCATCAAGAGTTATCTACCTTGGTTGTCTGATGCCCCTGAACATATTTATAAACTTTCAAGTCAATACCATAAATGGTTATTGAGATATAAGGTTGATAGTAACTTGCACGCAAAACTTTAACCAAAAGCTGCAACGCCGACGCCGACGCCAGGGCGACTACAATAGCTCTCATATTCTTCGAATAGTCAAGCTAAAAACCACCAAAACCCCACTTCCTCTTGATGGGGATATAAGTGACTGATACCAAGAGAGTTCTGTCTATCACCCTTCATACTGCTTGAAGGAACTCCAGTCTTGGACATTCTAGCTGGTTATCAAATGCGACTAAGATATAAGGCCAATATAGGCAAATATGACCAAGTTAGGTGAAGATTGGTCCTCATTTGCCACCAAAGTAGAATTAATTCACATATTTTCCATCATGAGAAAATATTTCTGCATAATAAGCAGATCCATTTTCCATGATATCAACAATGAGAATATTAACAAAGTCTCTTTTATAAAGATGAGATCTTTCATTAAATATTGTTTTCATAATAATTTGTAATATTATAGAATATCTCATGTACCTATTCCAGCATACCGTCATAAATGCATGCACTATGTTGTGGATTTGAAGAGACAATGATTTTTTTAAGGTTAAGTATCTATATTTTAAACATACATCAATTACTGCAAGAGTGTCATTCTCACAATGCCAGCATCAGGGTCTATGAAAGAGTTACTTACCTTGATATTTAGGGATTTGATGGTGATCAGCCGTCCATCCCGGATGACCTGGACATCTCGAAAGTTGACCTCTCTATCAGACTTGTGTCTAAGCCAGTCCTCATAGCCCTGAAGAGATGAAAACACAGTCATACCATCAGACTTGTATATTGCTGGCTCACCCTCTCAGTGATCTGAATAAGTATGAGCCTGCAAGACCAAGACTAGTAAAATGCTTTTTGGCTGGTTAAAATAATCATCTCAAATAACTAAGCTTATTTGCTAAAGTTTTTATCAAATACAACAGAAATATAAGCACCAAGTCTTGGGCCTGTTCACCCAAAATAGTCTTATGAATGACTGCTACTCTCTCACTCTCTCTTTTTCTCTCTCATGAGTTAATATAATTGGCCAAAGGCCATGAAAAAATATATCAACATATCTATTTAAAACTAAATTTTAATAAATACATTTACATAATTTTGGTTAAGCCTATATTTCACCATTGAAAAAAAAAAAGCCCCCCCCCCCTACAGAGAAAGAGACACTAGAAATATATCTATTTACCTATCTCAGAGAGAGAGAGAGAGAGATAGAGAGAGAGAGAGAGAGAGAGAGAGGGAGGGGTGCGAAGGGGAGTAAATCGAAAAAAGACAAACACAGAGAAGCAGTTCCCTAATATTTTTATTCTCTCTACGACAGTTAAATGGTTAAAGTGTTGATAGAATATTGTTATTTCCAAGTAAGAACAAGTAACTGGTGTTGCACACAATACATAAGTCCCCTACCGGTGAGGTGCATAATTTTTCTGATACCATAGCAACCAGAATTTTGGTCCATGAAAAAAATAAAGTGATGTGCAGAATCTCCATACTGTCATCTATTCATATACCAAGTTTCATAATATTATCTTAAACGGCTGTTATCGCTGGATCCAGATTTCCAGACGGAGGGACAGAAGAAGGGACAGAAGGACAGACAGGCAAACCTATAGTCCCCTCCAGTGTAAACACCATTAGGGGACTAATAAGCAAATAACGTATTTCTGAATCAACACATCCAATAAAGATCTATGCTAGACAGGTTTACACAATACTGAAACATCTGATATGAAATAGCCTTGAAGAATACCAAATGAAACCTTGGCCTATCATTAAGACACTTGGCAGAGCAGTAGAACTATACACACAGGGCAAATGTTTTGAAATCTACTTCCAGACAGATGCAGACTCATGCTTAAAGCATTCCACAAATTACCAGATACTTGATAGTCAATCAAAGTCAGTAAACTTTATCAAAATAATTTAAACTTTTTTACACACCTACATAGTTTCCAAGTAATTAACAATATTTACTTTCCAAATTTTCTTGAAACAATACATTTGCCAAACAGAATGAGTATATGAATCTTTACCAAATGAAATCTACAAGAAATATGATCTGTACAACCAGTTTTAAACAAGATCTGCCTGCAAGCAATTACTAGGTTTCATCATCCCACTAACAATATTTTAGTCATTTGGGGACTCAGCCTACTCAATAAATACTGGTATACAGTGATGCCTCACTCTAATATAAAAATTCAGCCTACACAATATATACTGGTATACAGTGATGCCTCACTCTAATATAGTGTGGAAAAAATCAACGACAACACGTAGGAAAAATTATTATTGTTATTACTTCAACGTTTCGGCTAACGCCTTCATCAGGATAACAATAACTTTCAAACATAAACAACAGAAACGACGTCACCATGAATAACGTAACATCAAAAAAGTGGGAAAAAGCAGACGTTATGCGTACTATTTATAACGTCAAAATAAGATAGGTACTGTTTCGGATATAGAATACAAACATTTCCTATAGCTTATTACAATAAAAAAACATGAATAGGAAAAAACGAAAAACAGTACCTACCATACAAGTAGACATAGGTGACACATATTAATCTACTGTATAAAGTAGTTTAAAATTTAACCTTCAGGAACAGGAGTTCTAAGTTTATGTACCCAAAATGTTTCTTTGCACAGGGATCAATGTTGCTATTGATAATATCAATAGGCATAAATGAGAAATCATTTAAATTATGATTTTCTAAATTAAAATGTAAAGCAAGGGTAGAGGAAAATGCAGGGTCCATAAAATTACGAATATCAAACTTATGACTGTTCATACGTTTTGAGACATTTTGCTTGGTCTGACCAACATATTGCATGTTGCATTTTGAACATGGTATGAGATAAATGACATTCTTAGTTTGACAGTCTGTATTACAACGCAAATCAAACTTTTCTCCTGTAACATGGCTAGGAAAAAACGAGCCAGTATTTATACGGGAACAGTGAGAACACTTAGGTCTGTTACAACTTTTAGAGAGAAAAGTTTTAGATTCATTATGCGAAAAGTTTAAATTCACTAAATAGTCACGTAAACTTTTTGGACGCTGGTACGCAACAATAGGTTTAAAATGGTTGTGAACAAATTTCAGATTTTCCCTTTTCGATAACTTCAGAAGGTCCCAGTATTTATGTAGAATACCGCCTATATTTGGTAAGGTTGTATTATACATAGCAATGAAAGGAATAACACTTTTCTTTTGACCAGTCACAGAGGCTAATGCATCCACTTGAGACATACGGGACACATTATTAAAAGCTTTGTCTATCACTGATTTGGGATAGTTTCACTCTAATATAAACATTCAGCCTACACAAGAAATATATGCTGGAATATAGT
>CM037793.1:22432150-22460581 GCA_021229015.1 Solen grandis
ACCTAACATTTAATTCTTATATTGATTACCGATGTTTTTTTCATTCAAGTTTGGAAAACCCATTTTTAGCATCTCGCAACTTAATTTATGAACGTCAGTTTGATTGGCTGTTGATGCGTCGCGAGCGGGCACCTTCACTATCGTAGCATGTCTAACATATAGTAAACTGTAAAATCATTTAAATATACATTAGATTTTTGGATTTAATGTCGTTTCTCTTTTTTTTTTAATTCAAATTGAATTTTTATCGTAAAATAACAACATTTTTGGTCTATTAGAGTTAAACTCTGGTTTCAACATTTTACGACACCGTATTGATACTCATATATCACATATCAGGGTTCGACTTTAAGGCCCGACCGAACGACATTCACTAGTAGATTGATGGTCAGGTCCAGCTAGGTTCTAGGCTAACACAACCGACTGGTCGTGTTCTAAATTGATCAAAGTTCGCAGAAATTTTATCTATTGACACATCAAACGCCCAAAAAATAACTGTAATGGCTAAACTTTTGACCCTTGTGAAACAGTCTCTTGGAAAATCCACGTGTGCTATATTTAGCGGCATTTCAGTAACAACCTTGACACGCGTTCACTCATTGGTTTGTGTATTCAGAACGAGGCTTTTTCCCCCCACGCACTTGCCAGGTTCAATGTCGTAATACTAAGCTAAGGATGCTTATTTCTTCATCTAACTTTTCATTTTATAATGTTTACAAAATCTTCGTATTATAGTGAATAAAATTTAATTTAAATGCTAGAGATGCAAGTTAATGCATGAACGCTAATCTATTTATTATGCTGGGATCCAATGTATAACAACAATAGACCTTTTTACGATTTGTTTTTACTGCAATGTGCAGCCGATACGATAAATGTCAAATAGTCTTTTCATCCGACAAAAAAGACAACGTCAGTAATGAATGAAAAAGTTAAAAAGGAATCAAAGAAACTGTATGAATAGATGACAAGAAACAGGTAGTTTTGCTTTAAATGGAATTGCTTGAAAATCATTAAACAATAGACATTATCCAGAACTCGCATAAATGGGGATTTCCCTGTAAGTACAATCAAAGTGTTCATGCAATGTTAATGAAAAGCATGTAACACAAGAGTATTTCTAGTATCATCTTTGTAGACCTTTATTAATTTTTAAAGGTAAACGTGGAAAAACACTGTTAGGTATTCCAAAGTAATTATATTGATCTAAATATGACATGTATGTCTTTTACACTTCGGTCTAGTTCAGTTAAGGTCGGGTCTAGTAGGTTTTCTTTAGAAGTTACTGGACCACTGGTCCAGCTCTCAAAAAAGTTAATGTCGAACCCTGAGTAGCTGTGTTCACCAGGATATAAACACAGTAGCTGTGTTCACCAGGATATAAACACAGTAGCTGTGTTCACCTGGACATTAACACAGTAGCTGTGTTCACCAGGACATTATTACATAGTAGCTGTGTTAATCCATCTGCCTAATGACAAAAACTAGCTGTGTTCATCTGGACATTAACACAGTAGCTGTGTTCACCAGGACATGAACACAGTAGCTGTGTTCACCAGGATATAAACACAGTACAGTGGCGCTTTCGTATCAGTTGTCAAAAAATACGATTGATATACGATTGAAAAACGAACGATATACGATCTGCGATATGCGATGTACGATAGCAAGTTTGATTTTCCTTTACGATTCGATACGATACGATGCAATGCGTTTATAATCTGATACCATACAATATACGATCTACGATCTGCGATTTACGTTATGCGATATACAATATAAGGTAAGCACGGTTTACATGACATTTTTATACCTGCAAGCTTGATTTGACTACAAGTCCAGAAATATTCCAAAACTTCATGTTGTTAACAATATTTATCGTTACATATAACTGGTAATCCGTGGGTTCATCTAAAATAAACATAGCGAGCGACAGGAAATGGGGACATACTAAATTGTGGTCCCCCTGAAAAAGCGACGGACTCTGCGATCTCCATCGAGACCACTGTTAACCGTACATATAATTAGAGAAAGTTTTTTTATTTTTTTTTTTTATTTATAAATATATTTTTATGAGTACGTGTAATAATAACAATCACAATAAAAAACAAATGATAACAGTACTTTAATGATATCTAGTACTCAGGTACATGTGTTAATTCACACAATATCTTTTCTTAAAAAAATATAAATAGAATTGATCCATGCCCTTTTATATACGATCGCGACCGCTCATTGAGCGCTTGTGAACTAACACATAGAAGTATAGCACGTGCTAGAGAACTTCTGGTTAACTGTCAAATAGCCGAAAATATGTAATGATGCATGAACAACTGCATGCAACCTGCACCTTATATATAGAGAGAAAGAGATACCTGTATTGCTGCTTCTTTAAACAATTACGTAAAAAAAAAAGGACCGGAAGTAATTAGTGAAGAGGTCGCCGATTTTGTCGCAGCTTATACATGATTATAGCAGAAAATCTTGTTTGCAAACAACTTCTAAATTGGTCCCATGCTTTTTACCATAAGCACAAATTATTTGTTCCTATAAAAGAACTGTTGCTATATTTCACTCGCTGTTTTAACTATAAAAAATATTTTTATTTGTTTTATCAATCATAAGAATACTCTAAGACTTACTGGTATGTGATAACTATATTTTTTACAAGTCAATTAGTCTTTAATTTGTAAAGAACCCCACCCCCTCAAGTTAGAGAGAGATCTTTTACTATTAATATGATCATCAACAGGATTTGCTATGGAAATATACTGATATATAGAATGTCTTCTTCGGAATATAATATTTCTATGATGACAATTTAATTTTAGAATAATTATGTAATTATGATATGCATAAAGGAATAAACATTATGAATCAATTAATGGAAGAAACTGGTAGTCATGTTGTTGTTGTCTCATAGATTCCTCTGTTGTCTTCGGGACACTCCTTGGTAGGGTGAAGAATTTTGAGTTTTCTGTATTAAGGGTCACACTTCATTATGTACACTCGCAATGTTGTGAATATATACTCTAAAACGCATAGGTGGCAGAGCTGTTGGTCAAACAATATTAATTCAGTCGGTACAGTTTATATTACGTAAGTGCTCTATAGTGTATGTATATACACATACTTATTCTAAGTTACTTGTAAATTATTGTATAATATTTATTATAATAGAGGAACAGTTTTTGACTTACTGCTGCCCAGTGACACTAAAAACGTACATAACACCCTGGTTCTTTCTGTGATAATGTTCTCACAATAGGCCTGCGACCATCTTTCATGTTTTCTGTCACGTTAATTAGTACTGGTTATAACATTCATGTTGTGTAAAGGTTGACTGTCCCTCCCTCGCCTTGGGGTGGGATTGGGGGTGGGGGGTGAGTGACGGTATATCGGTACCGGCGATACATAAAGGTGGCATATCCGGTCAAAATTAACACATGCTGTGCCCGCTGATAAGAAGGTGTGACACACGTCTGGTGAAATACTATTACGTTGGTTAAATATACACATTTATGCATAAATGTACATACAAGAGAAAAAAAATCAGATATATTTTAAGCGAACTATACATTTAATAATATGGATTTTTTCCCATTTAACTTTTATCATGTAGTGAATTTGTGTTTTCACGGACAAGGAGAGATCGGTAATTTGACTAAAACCGTACGCCCCTATTCTCAAAGGCAGTATGTTTATTTTCTATTGTAGGGGTCCTGTTTTTTTTCTTTCTGTTTTGTTGTTGTTGTTGTTTTTTTTGGTGAAAAAAGCATCGGAAAAGACAGTGTTTAGATACAAGTGAGTCCGGGTGCGATACCCTAGCTCATTCGCGAAAAGACGAATTGGTTCTTTTACGTGTCAGGGGAATAGCACCGACCAATACACGGGAGAGAAGTTCCTGCTTAGAAACAGTACTGAGTTCTCTGAGCTCCCATAGCAACCCCAATTTGCCGAGTGCAAGACAAGGGCGAATCTAGTACAAATGTTATACGTCTTGACGCTATCACCGGAGAAATATACCCCAGTTGGGTTTCGAATCCAAGACCTCCTGATATTATATTGCTTATTCAAACTGAAAGAGAGGGAGAGAATAAAAAGAAATATGTTCTGTGCGAATTCTGACGTTTGCATATGTGGAGAGAGAAAGAGAGAGAGACAGACACACAGACAGAAAAAGGGGGGGGGGTAAATAAAGTAAGGAAGAAAAACAATACACATTAGAACTATAATGTAGGTATATGCGTATGTTACGATCATCTCTTTCAATGTTTTTAATAAGAGCACGCGAGCGAACACTGCAGAGGAAAAAGATCCCGGAAAATAAGTTATTCAAAGGAAGCAACATATTGGACAAAATCGGAGTTTGATTATGCATAATTAGGTTAGATTTAAATTTTTAATTTTCAGACTTGCTAATCATGAAAATTTTGATCAAACACATCAAATAAACTAAGGGGAATGAATGTAGCCCAGTGTATACTTCAATACCAATTTAATGCTTTCGGATACCTATTTTTCACACTTGCATTAAATTGCTTAACGTCGCAAGGCGTCTGTTCCAGAAAGTCACGTAGGCCACTACACATGTATATACCGGTACATAAAAAGTAAAAGAATGTTCTTATAACCAAACAAATAATAAGATTATACTACATAATATAATTTATGATAAAAAATGATACATATACGCAAAATGTTGCATTTAGAGACACGCAGAATAATTATTTTCTATAAAAATAAAAATAAATAAAGGGTGGTCCGAAAAATAGACTGCCAAAAATCTTAGAGTGATTCGATGCGATATACGTTATGTGATTTACAATATACGATTTACGATATACCATTGCTTTATGATGCGATAAGATCCCGTTCATTATGTGTAATACGATTGAATGCGATAAGATACGATTCGACACGTTACGATGCGATTGAGTATACTATACGATGCGATACGACGATATACGCTATTTTTGACAACTGATACGATAGCGCCACTGTAGCTGTGTTCACCAGGACATTATTACATAGTAGCTGTGTTAATCCATCTGCCTAATGACAAAATCTAGCTGTGTTCACCTGGACATTAACACAGTAGCTGTGTTCACCTGGACATTAACACAGTAGCTGTGTTTACCTGGACATTAACACAGTAGCTGTGTTTACCTGGACATTAACACAGTAGCTGTGTTCACCTGGACATTAACAAGTGGTTAAATTTGCCTTAAATTTATACAGTGAAAACTTAAAAAGACTTCTGTTCCAAAACTTCTGGCCAGATTTCAAAATGTTTTGGCACTGATATTCTATGGGTAAACTTCTACCAACATTTCTCCTTTAGAACAGTGATACACAGGTGAGCGATATAGGGCCATCATGGCCCTCTTGTTTTTTGTTGTTTTTTACAAACAATTGACAAAAAAATATGGTGGCTTAACAAATGTTTACAATTTATGTAAATTTAAACACTTTTAGTACCAAATAATTCTGACTGTGTCCTACCTGAACACACAGATGTAATCTTACTACATAATTGTGATTAAACCACCATGTATACACTCATTGCCAGGAGTATATGGTAGGTTTGGTAATTATTCTTTAATAAGTCAAGGTCACAATTCTGACACCGCATGTAACTCAGGTACAAACATTTGGTTTTGAGCCTGTCAGCACCAGCCACAATCTTTAGGGATCTGCAAATCAAATGTACATGCACTTTCAAAAAATTGGACTGTACCCAGTGGCCAAGTGGTTAGAGCATCCGCCTCGGGGGGAAAAGGAGGGCGTGGGTTTGATCCCAGGCCGTGACATACCATAGTCGTAAAAAATGGTACTGTCTTAGCCCCCTTGCTTGGGGCTCAGCATATAAGGGTAGTTGCAGGACCAGTGTTGGGATAATGTGACTGGGTGTGGTATCATGCCACATGTCTATGGCGTGATACTGCAGTATGGCAGCACTATATCTGTCTCAAGTAGACGTCATCTCCAAATGACTGAAATACTGTTGGTGGGATGTTAAACCCTGAGCAAACAAGCAAAAAAAATGTCCAATTTAACTGAATCACTCATTTTATATACATGTATATACAAAGTGATTATTTGGTAACTAATTGTTACTTAGACATTTTTTAATTTTATGTTGGATACCTGTAGTTATGTGTTTTGATTTCTTTCACTGTCATCTGACATCCATTTTAAGTGTGAACAAAATATCCATGCCATTTATGAAACAGAGCAGCAACAAATTTACATTCATGAAGATCTGCACCTGCAAAATAATAAGTGTATTGCATTTAAAACTTCATTTGTATGTCATTGTGATTTACCCATTACACTTTACATGTGTTTTGCTTGTTTAACATGTTTTAACCCTAAAAAATCTTCCAAGAGCATTTCTTAGCTTTATAAAAGAAATTTAAGACAAATAATTATCTAATGCCTTGTCAAATTCCTACACATAATCATCACTGTCCCTGGTGGCTTAGTGGTTAGAACATCTGCTTGGTTTGATCCCTGGTTGCAACATACCAAAGTCATACTGGTATTGGTATAGCTCCCTTGCTTGGTGCTCAGCATATCAGGGTAGTAAATGTATCAGGACTGATTGGCCCAGTGTCTGAGTGTAAATTCCCATAATGTGACTCATGCCACAACTGTCTATGGCAGGCAGCGCTTTGATATCTGCAGGGGTTTCCTTAAGGATTTGACTTTCACTTGCCCAAGGGGCAAGTTACTTTAAACATCTACTTGCCCCCAGTGAAAACAGCTTGTCCGATCTTTAATTTAGTTAGTGTTTGTTAATGTTTAAAACTAAATATGTGTAGTATTAAGATGAATTTTAGTTAACATGTATCAGTCACCCACTATATAATGTAGAAAAAAAAAAAAAAAAATTTACGAAAATAAACTTGCCCAACAGTTCAGAGTCTGGACCCTCACTCCAGATTATTAAGAAACAAATTAAAGAGTGCTCAAAGCACTGAGCACTGAGTGTGACTCCCTGTTGGTTATTATTGAAACAAATAGTGAGTTTAACTGACTTACTAGTCAGTAATGTTGCAGGAAAATGTGTAAAAAAATATTATGACCTTTGGCTCTATTGAGTTCAATCCTGCTGAAACACTGGGTTTAGTATTAGTAAGTTATATCAATTAAATCCTGCCAACAGTCTCTCAGTGCCTTGATCATATTAAGATATTGTTGGCTGAGAGTGTGAAACATTTCTAAATGCTTTATAGAAATAGAAGAAGATAGAACAATTCTGCTTTACTCTCCTTTCTGTCTGTGTCCATCTTTTTTGACAAAAAATGTTTTAGATAAAATCCTATTTCTCTATTCTGAATGTGGATAGATAGAGAGGAGATTATACAAATCCCTTCATTATTTTTTTTTAGCTCACTTGAGCACGATGTGCTCATGGTGAGCTATTAGGATCATGTACCCTACGTCCGTCATCATGCATCGTCAACAATTTGCTTTAAACGACATCTCCTTTGAAACCACTGGACAGAATTTCAATTTGATTAAAACTTGGCAGGGATGATGCTTGGGTGAACCGTCACAGAATTTGCTAAAATAAACTTGATCCATGTTGAATTCTAGTTGCCATGTCAATGGTAAGAAAAAAAAAAGAAAAATTTAAAAATCATCTCCTTCAAAACTACTGGCCATATTTCAAAATGTTTAAGTACAGATGTTCCTTTCAAACCCTATATTCATTTGAGCGATCCAGAGCCTCTCTTGTTTTATGGTAACATCACAACAATTTTGGTACAGTTTAGCAGGAATTACATTCTCATCCACTCTTTCAACTTTACAATAGTCTATTTAGTATTAGTCTACTTAGTGTTTGTGTTGAAGAAGTGTCTCTTTTATCAATTGTATGCTTGATCCCCTGCCCCCCTCCCCCCCCCTCTCTCTCTTAGGCTAAGAAAAGAAAGCTTGTGTTTGGGGCAACGGTCTCATAAAAATTAAGTGGGATCAAGATTTTTTTTTTTTTGAAAGTCCATTTAACAGTGAATGAATCATGGAAAATGGCAGCCTCAAAATGGCTTGCTAAAAACACCACTAAAAACTTAAGGATCGGTGGGTTTTTGCTAGGTAGGGTCGGGTTGCCCGAAACACAGATTTTTTTTTAAGCCTTAAAGATAAGCGTGTTCTGATTACACTGCATGTGTGTAGTGATCAGTCTATGAAGTATAAATACTCTCACAACAGCCTCACTTCCGGAATAGCTCTTTGGTGAAGTGGTTAGAGTGTTGACTCGCTAACCCGAAGGCCAGGGTTCAGTTCCAGGGCCTAGCTAGATATTTTTCCTTTTTGAAAACATTGAATATTTACATTGCACAACACTATAACACTTAATATATCATATGACGAGTTGATGTTATCATGTATGGTAGCATTATGGTGATTATTTTACAGAACCATGTTGAATGAAAAAAAATCATATAACACACAAAATATCAACCACTTGGTCTTGTCATACCAATTGAGTCATCTGCTAGCTTTTTTAAAAGCTTAGAATCCTTGTGTACTCTACGATAAAACACTCATGGTAGCAACTGTAACTGGTTGAAGAACATGACTCAGGCTATAACCATTGATCAATATGCTAGATTTTTTTTCAGCCTACACCACTTATCAAAGTTCTAGCTGTTTCTCTTTGCTAGATCTTGATAATGCCAGCATATGCCATCCTCACACAGCTAGGCAGTCTGAAACGTTCTAGTGTTTCCCCTCAGGATGGTAATTTTCTATAGAAAGAACATTACTATTGTAGGCCGCTGCTAGAACATGACTTGGAGAGAATGGCATGCCATGTATGTTTTAGGATATTAAAGGCATTTCATTTTAAAGCTCATTCACAGAAGGTCATTAAAAAGAATTTGATTTTTAACTATATGTGTATGATGTGTATAATTTAATACCATCTATCAATACCCATCTACAGGCAGGCGCATGATCACCAAATGCAACCATCAGTGTTTAACCCTTTCCCTCATAGAGGAAACCATGAAAAGACCTATGCAAACAACATAAAACCAGATCAGCCTGCGAGTAACTTGCAGGCTGATCAGGTTTTATGCTGTTCGCTGCTCCTCAGAGGTCTGGAAATGAGGATTTTTTAAATTTGGAAGGTTAACGTGGTTTTCTGCAGATCAGGCTTTATGTGGTACCTATTGAGTGCGTCAAAATGAGTCTATATGAGGAAAAGGGTTAAAGAAAAATGGGTGATTTCCCCATCACTGTGCAAACAATAGTGTTTCATTTGCCACCACCTGACTGATCACATTCAATCTTCTGACTCATATGCTCCCTTTTTAGATTCACTATGCTAGGTATAAGGCATCTCAACTCCTAGCTGCACAGGAGATAGAAATAAATAATGCCAGTTAGATTAAAATATGGTTTCAATCCAGATGGAAAAGCCTAGTCTAGATAGTTTACATACTTATAATATGTCTCAGATCCGATGATCCACCAGTTAACTTGTTGTAAAGCTACTTGATGTAAGCTAATGTAACTTCACTTTTGTGGTGTGCCCAGTTACCCTTACATACAGCCAAAGATGTATAGCCCCACTTGTTTTAGGAACAGGATCTAGCGAGACTGACCAAAAAAGGTGGTCATCTCTATGGTCATCCTGAGAAGGCTGAATGAATGTTTGATATTGTGTAAATACATGGCTTGATTTTAACTTTTCTTGCCACTTGCAAATTTTTTGCAAGTAACTGAAATTCAACTCACAAAATTTATCATACACTTGCAATTATATGATAGGTAATTAGGTATATATTTTATGAAGGCAAACTCTTCTCAGTGTGAGATGCCCAAGTTTACTTTATAAAAATAGTACAAATACTATAAATATATCAATAATGTCTGGTAATATGATTATTACTGTTATTCTTTTTATTTTCTAAAGAGGTGAAAAATGTGTTGTGCTTTGACATTTTGTTTGTTACAAAATGAAGAAAGTAAACAGTCAGACTGTGCACCATATGTAGTTATTGGGTAATGACTACAGTGAGTATATACGAAAACCTTGGGTTGTCAGTCTAACAGGTGCGCATAGGTTTAAGTTATGGCTCCGTGCAATAGATTTTACTTTTTACTTGTCCCAGTAAAGAAAATACGATGCCGATCTTGTTTGGATTCAAAACTTTGCACTGGCAAAAGAATGTGAGCAGCTACAAAATGAACTTGCAAAATTCATTTCTCACTCACATTTTGCGAGTTTGCAAGTGCTAAATTCGAGCCCTGAAATATACATGGTTTGAATTCGATATCTGTCCTAAAAAACCCTTGAAAATCCCTTAAAATTAAAAGAAAGGTCTTGAAAAGTCCTTTAATTTGAAATTTCAATATTGATCATAAAAAAAGAGACTTTATCAAAGTATTAAAAAATCAAGGTTCATCGCTGTCATGCCTTAAAATTTAAAACACAATTAAGTTGCAATTTATGTTAGCCCTTAATTGAATTTTAAGGACTTAAAAAAAAAAAACCTTGAAAAACCCTTAAATTTTGCTTCAGAAAATTTGTATGAACCATGATATAATAATTATTACATAGATAAGAACTGTTTACATCATATAGACTCATTTTGATGCCTAGTGGCAAGATCCCTGTAGGAGCTGTCTTACCAGGGTTTCCCCAGTTTGTCCATACTATATATTGTAGCCCTCAAATTCTACACAGTCTGCACAGTAAAGAAAAATCTATTGATTCAATTAACATTTAAAGTTGAATAGATCGATAATTATCAAGTCAAAAATTTGTATACATGAATGAGTTTTAGAAATGGATTTTAGCTTCATCATCCAAAACCTAAACTTTTAGGACTAGCAAAACATAAATCCTGTTGTGTGAGGAACATGCTCTTTACATGTGCTCCCAGGGGTTTGAAAATAAGAAAAAACAACAATCAGTTACAGGGACTGGTTGATAATGTTATAATTGGAATCAATAGCTGTATTTTCACTGGGACTTGGATAGTTAGCAAATCATTTGTATCTGTAACAGGCAGCAATTATGTATAGTGTTAATGTCATAGAGTATAGAGTTAATGTGGTAATTGATGTAGTACATTATGATATGCATCAGCAGTGCTGTCAAGAGACAATTAATGGTGACTGGCATATCAGTTAGATAGATATAGAGTTTTTATTACTGTAAATGTTAATTTGCAGATTTTTCTTTGCCTTGCAGACTGTACACATGTGTAGATTCTGAAAAATATTGAGCAAACTTAGTGGATATTGATAACTGATTCTGGGGTTCCATCACTATCAGGCCATCAGGCCACAGTTTATCAAAGTTGTAAAACTGGTACTGGTTTAGCTCCTTTAATGCTTTGCGCTCAGTAGATAAGGATAGTTCCAGGACAGGTTGACCCAGTGTCATGGTGCTATACATGGTGTCCTAAACATATAAATGTATCATGCTACATGTTTACGGCATGAATTGCAGTGTGCGGCAGCACTTTATGTGTTTCATTTAGACATACTAGTCCAGAAAAGACTGAAATACTATTGGTGGAACGTTAAACCCAAATAAACTAAAAAACAGAATTTGATCAGGTAGCTCCTTCCAGGAGCTGTCTGATTTGGGTCTGCTATGTTTGCCAAATTGCATTAAATTAAATCCGGGCAATGGAGAGATTTAAGAGGCAAAAAGATCTAGTAATTGTTGTTGCAAATGTCAAGCAGTGTGTCAAGAGTAATTAATTACAAAAGTTTAATCATGTTGTTGATGCACTGTCCGCACCAGGCTTTTCATGAAAATCAGGGACAAATCACATGGCGTTCATTCAAACGTAGCTAATTGTTCCTCTTATGTATGAATGCATTTAAAAACAATAGCTCAGTTGGTTGGTCAGTCATTTCAATATAATCATAACAGACAATAGGAGTGTGATCTGAACAGGTTCAGAAAGAGTAAATATAACAGAATAGAAAAAATATAAGATAATGGTTTGGTTAATTATAATAACAGGCCTCAAATATGTATATCAACCTCATGTGTCTGGTACCTTGACAACATTGGTACCAAGAGCACCAGTGCTTGTGTGGTACAAACGAGGCTCCATCTTGATAATCCATCATAAACAATATGAAGGCTTGTCACAGTATACAAGTAAAATATGGTTCATGGCTAAAAATTAATATCCTTGAACAAAGTACCGATTTTTATAGGGCTTTTTTCTTCCAATTTGTATCTAAAATGATTTTACAAAACCTTTGGACTTATTGTTCAGTAGCATCTTTTATCTATACATTGGTAACGCTTGTTTACACAAATCCGCATTGTAGGGTCAAAGATATGGCTGATTTCATTAGAATAAATCTGTTTGATCTAGTGGCCAGTCACAGGGTAGCCAATGAAATGCAGCAAGTGTCTTGACTTTTGTAGTTTCTACAACAAAAGAAGGCCTCAGTGTAGATGAGTTGGAAGTAATGATGCCCCTCAATTCTACGCCCGCATCCACAGGTTTGGAAGTGCAAAATGTATTGGGGTTTGCACGCTGTCATGCTGAACCATGTGTACAATTCCAGCCCTAGAGTTTCACACCTAAATAACATGAATCTGCCAGTACAGCCATTATGCAGTGGACATACTTAATGATTTCCATTGAATTTTTCACATACTTTTTATGTAACTATTGTATGTGTTGTCGGGCAATCTGCTAGATAGGTGCAGTCAACCATATATATATACCCCTTTATAATCAGTTCTTTAATATAGCTGAGATTTTCAGGTATGTAAATTTATTTGCGATTGACAGATGAAGTTTATCCCCAATGCATGCAGGATGAAAGGCTGTTCACATGCACTCGATCCCCTGTGTGTGTGTGTAAGTCTTGATATTCACGTTAATGCATCCCTAGCAGATAACACACTGTTGATTCATTTCTTTGTACCGGAAACCATAAGTGTTGCTGTAAATTGGTACCAGCAGGGGGGTGGGAGTTGTTTCCAGCATTCCTGTCTCCAGAGTCTCTAATTACTATGGGTCCATTATGGGTTATTACTTTCCCCCAATCCTCACTCACATAAACACACCTTGCCATGCCAATGTTGACAGTACATATTGCTATGGAATCCTGTATGGGACATCACAATTTTTTCCTAGCCATTCACGGACCATCCACAAAAAAATGCGAGATTGTACACTCACTTTCTTGTAATTTTTTCAGCAGCTTTTCTTCTTATTTCTATTATAAAATCACTGGAAAATCGGTGAAAAAGTGTGAAATTTGAAATTAACTGTCTCACGTTTTCTTTTAGCTATTGTCTGCATATCGTATTTTGGTTCTGAAAAACGCTAGGAAGTTACATCGAATATCATGTTTTTTAAGGACATTGTCCGGTTGTTCTTAAACACGCAATGGAAATTTTTTTGGCGCAATGTATGCAGTGGAAAAGAAAACACACAATGGGAATATTATTTTTTAATAAGCATTAGTAAAGGCCTGTGTTAATCATCATTTGTTGTTTATAATTGGAAAACGGTAACTAAATTAGAATTATTTATTACATACTTTTATTTCAGTTATAAGTGATATTAAAAAATTTCCATTGCACGATGCGGCCCATTGGGAATGTATATGATAATGCACATAAGAAGTTCAGTATTGGATTAAATTATTTCTGTTTTATTATATAATTTTAAATACATTTTAGATGGACTCTGCATTTGGTAGTTAAATTAAAATTTCTAAAGGATGTCTCTTTATTCAGGATCCATATGCAAGTCTACTGCACAATGGAATTTCCATTTCGACACCACAGAACATGCAATGGAAACATTATAATTTAATTAGCATTAGTTTATTATTCATCATTTATTCTTTCTTATCGAATTTTAAGTAGGTTTGTGACTGGTAAATATTTATTATGTGGTTTTAATTATATTTTGATAGATATAAGGAAATTTCCATTTTGCGGTACAGGCCTATTATTTGCTGTGTGGAATAGACTTTAATAATATATGATTAGCACTTTCAGAATTATTTGAAGGTCCATTTTTTTTTTTTTTTTTTTTTCTGTCATTAGCTGTGGTTATTACATGCTGATTATGAGAGCAGCCTATTGTTCAAATGATTTATTAACACTGAATTTTTTCTCCTTATTGGGGATGCTGTTCATAAGTGTAATAACCATGTACACACACACACACACACTCACCAGTTATCTGTAATTGCTCTTTTGTTGGCTGTAATTAATGCCCGTAGTCTTAGAAAAAACTGTTACGTGTTATTATTCAGCTTGTAAATCCTCATTGACATAAATTATGATGCACAAGTGCTAATCACAGTGAGAGACTGGTGTACAAGTATCGCCTTAATATCCTCGGGACAGGAGAAATATTTTACTGTCTTTTTTACTACTGCGCAATGGAAATTTGTATGTTTAAGTTTAAAATATTTTTGCTTTTATTGCTTCTACACGCAATTCAAACTTAAATTACAAGAATAATTATATCAAATTAAAATTAATAAGTAAATGTATATATTTTATCCATATTCAAGTCATAAACTAACATACAAACTTTGGTTGTGTTTTGCTGATGATTGCTATGGAAATTCCATTCCATTATGTGAATTAATAACTTAGGATCTTGTTAGTACAGAAACACACTATTTAACCCTTTCCCTCATACAGACTCATTTTGACGCACTCAATAGGTACCACATAAAGCCTGATCTGCAGAAAACCACAGTTAAACCTTACTAACTTTAATTATAAAGTCCTCATTTCCAGACCACTGAGGAGCAGTGAACAGCATAAAACCTGATCAGCCTGTGAGTTACTCGCAGGCTGATCTGGTTTTATGTTGTTCGCATAGGTCTTTTCATGGTTTCCTCTATGACGGAAAGGGTTAAACATTTATAGCGCAATGTACGTACATATGACATTTCCGTTGCACAATGGAAATTTACATGCCAATCAAAAAACAGCATTACAAATCAATTTTGGTCATATAATGATTTTATAAAAGTATTTTGATAAAATGACATATGAGTTACCAAAAAATATTATCCTGTACATCATTTATGAAATTCCATTGAGCTGTAACAAAGATATAAAGACCAATCAATGGAATTTTTCATATCACTCATACCAACAAGTAAACAACTTGACAAATAGATTTCAACCATATTATTTCCTAATATACAATTATGACTGAAATTGAAATATAAGCATATTATAAAGCTACATGGAAAAATATATTTTCATTGCATCTTTTCCTTTCCTTTGCGCAAAAAATTGTCCATTGCGCATTAACTTTAAGGACAGCCAAATAATGTAGTTAAGAAAATGTGAGAAAGTAACTTCAAATCTCTTTTTTTTTTCAAATCTACATTGCGTAATTCAAACTTATCAAAAAGATGTGACATTTTAACTAAACTAAATTTTCTACAGATAACAGTTTAAAATTTGAGGAAAAAATGCAAGATTTAAAGTAACTTCCTTGCGTTTTTCGTTTTAAGAACCAAAATATGGTATGCAGATGATTCTTCCAGTGATTTAATAATAGAAATAGGAAGGACTGCTGAAAAAAAAATATGAGAAAGTAAAATCTCACATATTTTTGTGGCTGGTCTGTGAATGGCTTGGGAAAAAAATCCGAAACAGGACTCCGTACAATGCACCTGAACTGTTAGATTGTTGAACTAAGAAGATGTTTGATGGACAGAACTCTAGGATGTTTGTGTTATTTCTCAGTGCAGCTTAATCAACTTTCTTTATCTCCTCCCCCCCCCTACAAAGCCGGTCAACAGAACATTGGACTGACATCCATCTAGCCATTAATTAGTGAGCAGTTTGTGTTGGCTTACAGCCACTTGACATTGATTATCAGCTGTGAGACACTCAGATCTTCTGAGTCACCTCCCTGTATGAACTAGTAACCAGGGAAACAGCTGTAGTTTCACAGTTCACCGACTCCAACTCAGGAGAAATGTTTAACTGTAAAGGGAGCTGAGCCATCTATACTTCTTACAGAAACATCTGTAGAGTTATATATCCCTTTCATTAGGAAAATATAGTGTCTTTGTCATGGAAATATAAGTAAGAATTGTGCAGTTATAGTAAATGTAGCAAATTGAAAACATTAAATCTATATAAACATCTTTGTTGTTAATGCAGCTCTAGACCTTTTTTTGCCTTTTGAGTGATCCGTAACCCTTTAAATAGTATCTCCTTAAATCACTGCACGGAAATTGACGAAAGCTTCTTCAAAAGTTGCTGAAATTAAATTAATGAGTTAAATAAAAAAATTGACACAGAAGCTCAAGTAACATTAAAAGTTGTAGAAAACAGTACTGAGAGTTTTAATTTAATTCAGCACAAATGATAACTTTCCAATTACCAAAATTACTGAATTAAAGTCGATCTCTTTAAAACTGAAGTTTACAGGAGATGACAATATCTATAAGTAATCTATGGATGAAATTTCTTCCTTGCTGTATCCAAGGACTATACTTTTATTTCATTATCACACCATGACCCAAAATTTTTCCAGAACCATCCCTGTGGGTCTATAGGTACCTCAGAATGACTCCTGGTTGTGATTTTGCAGTGAGACAGCATTGCTGCTTAATTGAAACTGCAGGTGTTGTTTTTTTCCTTGTTTACATTTTCGAAAATTTCCCTTCTGAAGGGCGGTGGGCAGCTTCCCAAAGATGGAATAAAAACCCTGAGTGGCTCTATGCTTTGTTTTTTGCCAAACTGTTTCTGTGCCTGAGAGTAACACATGATTAAATGTTATTTTCATGTTTTTTTTTGTTTGTTTTTTACATGTTCACTTGATGGGCCACTAAATAATTTGGTGGGCCCCTGAATCCCAAAAGGTAGTAGCCCACTCGGGCAACCAGACCAAAAAAGTTAATTTCCATCCCTGTTGCATGTTTATCATGTAAACAGGAAAAAAAGAAAGAAATAAAACTGAAATACTGTGCTGAATGTTAAACCCAAACAAACTAAAATCTTCTGAAAACAATTTTGTGTGTACAAAATCATTTTAATGGCCCCAGTATTGTTAAAGGGGAAAGTCATCATCATCAATAATTATTAGAGACCCTAGATATTGGAGCTTGTTGTCTTGAAAAACAAACTTATGCAGCATTTCTGTAATTAATGTTTTCACTGGATTTGATTCCAAGTCAGTCTCCTATGTTCATCATAAAAAATGTTTCAACAAAGATGATCTCAAGGAAATCCCAATGACTTCTTTCTGGTCACAGATGATTTTCATGAGAGTTAGATGGTCAAGTCTTGAATGTCGCCAGGTACAAATAAGTGAACAATATTTGTTCCTAGTCTAATTGTACTCAGGTGAACAATCAAGGGTCTCTATAGCCTTCTAGTTTTCTAGAAGATCATCCTTAAAAAATTGGTAACAAATATGACTGGAAATAATTGTTTCTATAATCATCAGATGCTGTATCATGCTGGTTACATTGTTTGTCTTTGATTTATACATTCCCCTTTATTTGCCTTGGATATTGCTCTTTGTCCATGTCCAGGCTGATTGACTTATTTCACTGTTTCTGTTTCAAGGATGTGCCTTGGTTGCCATGGTTGCCGGAGGGTGTATTGAGGAAATTGGCAAGGACCAAAAATTTGGCGAGTGTATGGCCTCATTCAGCGGTTACTTCAGCAACATGGGAAGTCAACCAGATGCGCCCGGCGGTCAGAACATGATGGAGGTTATGTGCAGGTTGGTGACCTTTACCCTTCCAGGACCAACATACTACAGACAACACTCTTCCACTGCCCACATACAACCACAACCCATTCATTTTTAGCTCGACTATTCGAAGAATATGATAGCTATTGTAGTCACGCTTGTGTCGGCATTGGCGTTGCAGCTCTTGGTTAAAGTTTTGCATGCAAGTTACTATCCACCTTATATCTCAGTTACCATTTATGGTGTTGACATGAACGTTTATGAATATGTTCAGGGGCATCAAACAACCAAGGTAGATAAATCTTGACTGAATTTAATGTAAATTATGGTCCCATTTTAACTTAGAAAATTTGGTTAAAGTTTTGCATGCAGTAGAAAATTTTGTTAAAAGTTTTACATGCAAGCCACATTCCGACTTGTATCTCCATAACCATTAATGGTATTGACTTGAAAGTTTATGCATATGTTAAAGTGGCATCAATCAACCAAGGTAGATAACTCTTGATGGAATATATTACAAATTATGTCCCCTTTTTTAACTAAGAAATTTTGGTTAAAGTTTTGCATGCAAGGTACTTTCATGCTTATATCTCAGTATCCATGCATGCTATTGATTTGAAACATCTTTAATACATTTAGGGGTATCATACTTTCAAGGTAAATAACACTTTATGGAATATATTGCAAATTATGGCCCCATTTTAACTTATAAATTTTAGTTAAAGTTTTGCATGTAAGGACTTTCATGCTTATATTTCAGTAACCAGGCATGGGTTTTATTTGAAACTTCTTTATATGTTCAATGGTATCATACTATAGTGGCAGATAGTTTTTGACTGAATATTGTGTAGATTTAGGGTCACTTTTTGACTTAGACTTTTTGGTTAAAGTTTTGCATGCATGTTTAACTATCCAGCTTATATCTCAGAAATTGTTTTTGGTATTGACTGGAAAGTATTGGAGTGTGTTCAGGGGCATCAGAAAACCAAGGAGACTGAATTTTATACAACCCTATTTAGGGGTATTAGACTATCAAGGTATATCATTTTTGACTATTAATATATACAGGGTATATGAAGGACAAGAATTGAAATAGATTTCATTTGATTTACCAACAAGCATTTTGAATAGTCGAGCATGCTGTCCTCTGATAGCTCTTGTATAATTCTCTGCTTTTGATATCCATTATGGATAAATAATTGTCAGGAATAGAAGGCTGTGCAATCTTGGCTTTCACTTACTCCAGTTCTTGAAATAAACTTACATAAAAAGGTTTTAAGAAGGTTGTTCACAGACGGTCAGTGGCTAAGAATTTGATTTTTAACTATATGTGTGCATTACGTCTATCAATACCCATCTACAGATGCCTGGTCACCCTCTGCAACCATCTGAGACTGTAAAAATTATAAAAATATAAAATAGTTGGTTTCCTCATTTGCCGTCAATTGGCTCATCACAGCTACTCTCAACGCTAACTTTATAGGCTGAACTTACAAAATGGCTATCCTTAACTGCAGGTGAAGTCCACATGGTGTGGATCATGTCACATGGTACTGCACACACCTGTTTCGAGAATAGTGTATTCTATATCTAACTGATTTTTATCAAAGTTGCATAATTATACGAAAGTAGCATTTTCTCATGTAATGTGACCTGCACTGATCGAGTTTATTTATCAGGAAACAAAGACTTAACAAACATTAACGAGGGAGAGTAGAAAATTACTCTTTTAATTTCTGTCAGTTATCTGTGAACAAGCTGCTTTAAGAAGTCAAATGAAGAAATTGATAACCATATAGGCCTGTGTGTACAGATATGAACTTATTCAAATTAGCTACTTTGGGATATCATTTGTTCAATAATTTTTAATTCAGTGGTTTTATTGCCCCCGTCATCTGCGTTGTAAGGTATACAGATTGTTGGTCTGTGCATCTGTCTTGTTCGTTCACCCATCCATCCATCCGTTTAGTTTAAACTTATTTATTTTACGTCGATTGAGAAACAAGTTCTTACAACTTATACTTATCCCTCTCGACGGTTCCTGGGTTGGACCAGTACTTTGCGCCTGGGAAAGTCATGAATAATTCTTGCCTCCAACGGGGTTCGAACCCACAACCTTTGGATCCGTAATCGGATACGTTACCACTGGACCACGGCGCCCTTAAATCCATCCGTTTGTCCATCACACCTCAGGTTTACCTTTGATTTAAGCTCTTTTTCTATGAAGTTTACTTCTCATGAAACTTGTTTCTGACAGTGTTTTCCCTAGAGCATGTTTCCTGCGTCTTTGACGCAATAAAGTCGATATTGACGCAAAGAAATTGGCAACGTGGGTCATTTATGACGCAACCTAAATCTAAATATATTTATTTGACTGTAATCTTTTAAACACAGTAGCAAAGCAACTCGGTGTCGTTCTAAGGCAATGCCGAATCAGCTATTATCGATGGAAGCTTGGATTGCGTGCACCTGCTACAATGTAGCTACATGTGATCCAAATGCTTGGAAATCGTCAGTTACATTTATTTTTAATGCATGTCCAAGACTTTGACTCAGTCCAAAAATGAAATAGATAACAAAGGTAACAGGTATAGTACTAGTGAATTGCCCCATCAACTTCATCTAATACAACCACAGATGAAAAAAAAAAAAAAAAATGTTGTCACGTGATTTCTTTCAAGATTGGCTTTCCAAATATTCTTGGCAGAAGTATGAATATTTTAAATGACTTTTACAGTTTGTACCGCAGAGAGTTGTAATACAGTCGACATTGTACATGCGACCACCTGTATTAAACAACTTTTTTATTAAACGACCATTGAAAATCCCACCTGCTCGTGTTTACTATAAACCCATTAAAAGACCTTTTTCTTACGCAACCAGCAACCACTTAGACCAAGTCCCGGCACATAGGATTATGTGCAAAATCAACTTTTTTGAGCGACCGTGTTTGATTCCCGTAGAGCATTTTTGCATGTTGCTTATTATCGAGAACGCTAATTTTAATCTTTAATTCAACCGAACAAACAAACAAATATCCCAGCTATAAGTGCTCACCTGAAAACAATTTGTTTTGACCACGCATGACTGCACCATGTGCTACTAAATTCTAAATTGGGATTTGCCAATATAGTCCATGGTTCCCGTTTCAACAGTTACTTATAAGCATAACAAAGGTGAAACTATCTCTCCAAATACCGAATTTTTCGGATTTTGGTAAAACAATATTTTGGAATTAGGTAAATTAATACTTCCGGATGCAATCCGTACCATTAATCATTCATACCTATATGGCATCTTATACATACGCGACCAGGGCACACACTGGAAGTAAATTTATCGGGGGTTTCGGGATTTATATTAAACAAAGACATAAGGAAAGCTCATTGCTAAATAATATTATTTCTTGAAAATGCCCCAATGTGTCCATGAATTTGATGTCAAATGTTGTGTTTTTCTACCAAACACCAAATCCAAGCCTCAGTCAATGGACCAAGGTATTATTCCAACATTACAGCAAAAAAAACAACAACATGTTGATGTTCATTAGTATAAAACAATAAAATATTTTGTTGTTTATATCGTATTCATGTTGTAAAAAAAAAAAGCTATTACGAGACCATTTCATTAAGCGACCTTTTTTGGCAGTCCCTTGAGCAGCTCTTAAAACAATGTCAACTGTAATTTTTGCCATTCAACAATGACAAGGCACATTTACCAGACTATGCGAAATCTTTTCCTTGAATTCACAGGACATTGCGACAGGTAAACACAAATTTTTTACCTGTTGCAACAAAGGTTTACCTGTCGCAGCAACTTTTACTTGTTGCAACATATTTTTACCTGTTGCAATGTTTTAAACAGTATTTAGTAAGAACATTTTGATATCTTTAATTTTTTTTGGTTTTTATTGTCTCTGTTTTATACATGCCAAAAAAACATGTAAAAATGTAAGACCTGCAAAATAAGTATATATAGAGGAATAAACCCTACCCCATTACAACAAGAAATTATTTTGCACAGATAAGATCATAAAATGCTATGCAAAAACTAAAGTTCTGTAAGTTGTGTGACCATAATGAGGAAATCAGCAGTAAAAATATCCCTAAAAATGTCTGTTATTGTCAGGAGCTCTCTTCTTTGGTTCATTGCTAGAACTAGCAGGCAATTTTCAACCCGGCATAGCACCATCAGAATATCTAAATTCATTGACAACAAAATCTAGACTTAATTATTTACGATAATGAATATTGAAATGATAAAAATTGAACCTGATAATAAATTAAAAGAGTATGACCTTGTTAATTGATTATGGAAAGCGAATAAAAAGAAAAAAAACAAACAATCTTTCCTGAATGCATCGTATGCCATGGTGTTGATTGTTGACCGATAAAGACAGAGTTTTCCGCATGGTTTCCATTACGAAAGATATTAGTATTTAATGTATGGAATTATATTTTGACCAATGGGATTGCAGTATTTTTCAAAAACTTTCCATCGGTTTAACTTGTTAAACTGTTAGGTTTAATGGATAACCTAGTGTACGCGCTGAATTAACTGCACCTGTGGAAAACCTTTCTGAGCATGTGTGAAGAGGCGGGATAAAAGGCGTGGCCTATATTGGCAATGTTTCAACTATGATGAAATGCAATAAGAACACTGAGAAGTTCTACTTTTTTATTAGCTCACCTGAGCACAACGTGCTCATGGTGAGCTATTGTGATCGCCTTTTGTCCGTCGTCCGTCGTCCGTCGTCCGTGCGTGCGTGCGTGCGTGCGTGCGTGCGTCGTCAACAATTTGCTTTAAACAACATCTCCTCATGAACCGCTGAAGGGATTTTGACCAAACTTCACAGGAATCATCCTTATGATGCCCTCTATCAAAGTTGTACAAATTATTCAGATTGGTTAAAAAAGTAGGTCACAGGAGCTAAAAATAGATTTTAAAAATGCAAACTTTGAAAATCTTCTTCTGCAAAACTGCAAGGCCTAGAGCTTAGATATTTGGTATGTAGCATCATCTTATGGTTCATTACCAAGATTGTACAAATCATAGCCCTACGGTGATAAATGACCCCGCACCAGGGGTCACTTGTTTTACATAGAGTTATATAGGAAAAACTTTAAAAATCTTCTTCTATGAATCCATTAGGCCTAGAGCTTAGATATTTGGTATGTAGCATCATCTAATGGTTCATTACCAAGATTGTTCAAATCATAGCCCTACGGTGATAAATGACCCCGCACCAGGGGTCACTTGTTTTACATAGAGTTATATAGGAAAATTTTAAAAATCTTCTTCTATGAATCCATAAGGCCTAGAGATTAGATATTTGGTATGTAGCATCATCTTATGGTTCATTACCAAGATTGTACAAATCATAGCCCTACGGTGATAAATGCCCCGGCACCAGGGGTCACTTGTTTTACATAGAGTTATATAGGAAAATGTTTAAAAATCTTCTTCTATGAATCCATAAGGCCTAGAGATTAGATATTTGGTATGAAGCATCATCTTATGGTTCATTACCAAGATTGTACAAATCATGACCCTATGGTGATAAATGACCCCGCACCATGGGTCACTTGTTTTACATAGAGTTATATAGGAAAAACTTTAAAAATCTTCTTCTATGAATCCATTAGGCCTAGAGATTAGATATTTGGTATGAGCATCATCTTATGGTTCATTACCAAGATTGTTCAAATCATAGCCAAACGGTGATAAATGCCCCCGCAATAGGGGTCACTTGTTTTACATAGAGTTATATAGGAAAATCTTTAAAAATCTTCTTCTATGAATCCATAAGGCCTAGAGATTAGATATTTGGTATGTAGCATCATCTTATGGTTCATTACCAAGATTGTACAAATCATAGCCCTACGGTGATAAATGCCCCGGCACCAGGGGTCACTTGTTTTACATAGAGTTATATAGGAAAATCTTTAAAAATCTTCTTCTATGAATCCATAAGGCTAGAGATTAGATATTTGGTATGAAGCATCATCTTATGGTTCATTACCAAGATTGTACAAATCATGACCCTATGGTGATAAATGACCCCGCACCATGGGTCACTTGTTTTACATAGAGTTATATAGGAAAATCTTTAAAAATCTTCTTCTATGAATCCATTAGGCCTAGAGCTTAGATATTTGGTATGTAGCATCATCTTATGGTTCATTACCAAGATTGTACAAATCATAGCCCTATGGTGATAAATGACCCCGCACCATGGGTCACTTGTTTTACATAGAGTTATATAGGAAAATGTTTAAAAATCTTCTTCTATGAATCCATAAGGCCTAGAGATTAGATATTTGGTATGAAGCATCATCTTATGGTTTATTACCAAGATTGTACAAATCATGACACTATGGTGATAAATGCCCCCGCACCAGGGGTCACATGTTTAACATAGAGTTATATAGGAAAATCTTTAAAAATCTTCTTCTATGAATCCATTAGGCCTAGAGCTTAGATATTTGGTATGTAGCATCATCTAATGGTTTTATCAAGATTTTCAAAATGGTGGCCCTTTGGAGATAAATGACCCCGCACTAAGTCTTCTCCTCTGAAACCATAAGGCCCAGTGCTTATATATTTGGTGTGTAGTATTGTCAGGGCTAAAATGTTTAAGATTGAGTTATATCAGAATTCTTGTCTGTTTAAAAACCTTGTAATCAGTTGTAGCAATGGTACTCAGGTGTAGCAATGGTACTCAGGTGAGCGATCCAGGGCCATCATGGCCCTCTTGTTTTAAATGAACTGTTCATAAACAATGAGAACTGAATGTCAAATAACATTTACATAGTAATCATAATATCATATCCAATATGATGAAGTCGTAAAAAAAAAAGGAAAAAAGAAAAAAAGCAAATGTCAAGTATTCCCCAACACACTAAAGCTTATACGTCATTAATGTATGGAAATATAATTTGACCGATGGGATTGCAGTATTTTTCAAAATTTTCGTTCGGTTTAACTTCTTAAACCGCTAGGTATAATGTAAAACCTAGCATACGTTTTGAATTAACTGCACATGTGATCAACCTTTGTGCGCATGCGTTTAAAGGTGGGATTAGTGGCGTGGTTTGATTAAATGCAGTAAAATGAAGCAACGAGAACTGATACGAATATAGAAAAGATTATTTATTGGGTATAGTATTTCAGTCATTTGGAGAAAATGTGTACTTGAGACAGATATAGTACTGCCACACTGCAGTATCACACCGTAGACATGTGGCATGATACAACACCCTGTCACATTATCCTGACACCGGACCAACTAGTCATACCAGTACCATTATTACGACCTTTTACAGAAATCATAGTAGTGACATCTTGTTAAAACATCATCAACAACAAATCACAAATATAAATGAATAGCATGAAGTATTCACTAGCTCAATCAGTGCTTATTTTTCCCATCCGATCTGACTATCACAGTGCCAGGGTGCCTGGATAGCGTAGTGGTTACGCACTTCACTTCTCACCAGTGCATCCCGGGTTCGATTCCTGGTCACGCAGGTGAGGAGGTACAGTGGTCGCTCGTCCAGGCATGAGGGTTTTGTCCGAGTTCTTCGGTTTCCTCCCACAATAATAACCACATACGCCGCCACCAGAGCCATCGAGAATGAATAATATAAATTGTAGAACTAATCGATTTAAAAAATGAAGTTTAGATTTGTGACTATCACATTTTTTTTAGTTTGGAACTTTAGCATCTTGCATTTTCATCACTTGTGGATGGTGTCTTTATCTCGGTAGACGTAATTGTAGCAGGCGCTACTTCAGTTTTAGGTTTTTAACATAATTCAATATATATCCCTCTAAGAGATCAAAACTTGAGTTAACATATAGCAATTGTCGCTTCCATGTCGTTATGAGCTTGCATCATGTCTATTTTTAGACATGAGCCACATTTGAAATTAAATTTGCATGAGCAATCTAGAAGCATATTTGATTGGTTGGTTCGTCAAAGGCGGGAATTTATGGGCGGGGACTAGGACAGTATCGTCAAAACATAATTCCATACATTAAGTAGGTTAATGTTTGTTATCGAAAGTTTAACAAGTTAAACCGCTCGCTCGGCTGTGCCGAGCTTGAGCGGTTTAATTTGTTAAACCTTCGATAACAAACATTAACCTATACATAAATTGCGGGGAACCAATTCGCAATCGTTACTCATGCTTGGCCATCTCAGGCAGCCGATAATCATTACATAATCGCTAAAAATGGCAAAGGAAACTGTTTTTTGAAGAAAGTGAAAGTAATTTTCCAAAAATGAAACGGTGCTGTATGGATTTTTTTTTCATCGGACATTGTGTCCGACAATAACAGACGCTTTCGTCGGTCAAAATGGAAATATACCGGACATGTCCGACTGACCGACAGACATTCGCATTGACTGAATTTTACGTGCAACAAAAGTCTGATTTAGAGTCACAGTTCCTTAGAAGCACACTGCACAAGCAAACATTGTCAGTTATAGAAGCAAAAAATGATGCTGGAGCTATCATGTTTGTACTGGTTAGGAAAGGAACAGCTGCTAACTTCTAAGTCCTATCTGAATACTAGTGACTTGTCATTTCTAATCACCATTATTCATGTTCCTATTCTAATCCTGTCTGGTTAAACACAGTTTTGATTAAACACAGTTTTGATTAAACACAGTTTTGATTAAACACAGTTTTGATTAAACACAGTTTTGAAAAAGTTATGAATAAAAAGAAACCTAGAAAAATACATTTTTACTGTTTAATTGTCTCCTAAGAAAGTATGACCCTCTAAATTTTCAAATGATCCTCAGTTTTTAGGTCACCTGGACATTTAGGTTGTGACCTACATTTCACAGTTTGATGAACATCTATAGTAAGATTGACTGCAAATGCCTCAGGTTTACCTTTGCATTTAAGCTTTTTTTTTTTTTTTTGAAGATGACTTCTCGTCTTCATGAAACTTGATACAAATGTATGTCATGATATGAACTATTTAATATTTATGAAATTATATGGCTATGACCTCTATTTTATGGTTGAATGGACATGATGAAATTGGTTGAACTGCCTCAGGTTTACATTTGTGTTTAAGCATTGATTTCTAATCAATGTAAAATAAAAAAATTGGGGCGGATTCTGTTTATAAGCAGTTGACTGGATCACAAATGCAAACTAATCCTTAATGATAGGTAATGGCGGGGTTTTATTTTTGCTTTCAAAACCTTGAAAGTTCTATTTTTCAGCCAAGAGGGGAAGAGCGCTATGTCCTGCTTCTTCGATTACGTGGCCAAATGTCCAGACTTTGCTTCTTCAAGTGGCATGCAGCTCCCTGGTATCAACATTATGGACATAATGAGGGACGGTGGATTTGATGCCTACTGTGAATTGCAATCTGGTGATTATTGAACTTTGTTTATATATCCCTTTACATCATGAATATATTCAGTGTTTCTTCCAGAGCATGTTTTTTGCGATTCCCACGTTGTTTTTTTTCAACTTGGATGCAATGAAATTTGGTCTGCGTTTTCTATGACTGGCAATCAGTGTTCAGTGACTAATGTGGATTGTTTTGTTAGATTGGCCATTGTATTGTTTTTAGACTATTGTCTTTTTCATTTGTTTCTGTGACGGACATTTTTAGCTCACCTGAGCACAACGTGCTCTGGCATCAACAATTTCTTTAAATGACATCTCCTCCTAAACCACTGGGCCAAATTTGCTCAAAATTGCCTGTGATGTTCCTTTGTACCTTGCATGTAGCTCTACCAAAGTTGTTCAAATGGTTCTGGTCTGTTGCAAACCTTGGTCACAGGTGCTAAAAATAGATTTTTAAAGTGAAACTGCAAGGCTTAGAACATATATTTGGTGTGTGGCATTGTCTTATGAACCTTTACCAAGATTGCTCAAATCATGACCCTTGGGACAAAATTCACACCGCCCCAGGGGTCACTTGATTTTACATAGACTTACATAGGAAAAAATAGAAAAATCTTCTTGTCAGAAACCACAAGGCCTAAAGTTTAAATATTTAGTGTGTAGCATTGTCTAGTAGACCTCTACCAAGTTTGTTCAAATCATGACCCTGGAGTCAAAATTGACTACGCCAAGGGGACACTTTCTTTTACATAGGCATATATGGCAAAATCTAGAAAAAATTTCTTGTCATAAACCACAAGGCCTTGAGTTTAGATATTTGGTATGCAACATGGTCTTATAGGCATCTACCATGTTTTTTCACATCATGGCCCTGGAGTCAAAATTGTCTCCCGTTGGGTCACTTGATTTTACATAGACTTACAGTGCGGCTCACGTTCAAGTTGGCATTTTTAGCGTGTAACGTGCGTTCCGTGTCCGTGTAATGTGCGTGTAACGTGCGTGCGTGTACCATGTAACCGCCTTTAAAACCAGCTGTTAAAAACTGCTGTCCGAGATGGAGCGATTCATTCTGGATTGGGCATCACTTAAATAAACCTACGACTGACTTCAACGCGGAAAAAACTTTGAATCATTATTTAGAACAGAGACTTAAATAGATAGTATATAATAGAATCTTGATAAAGAGGTGAAATTACTGATATCCAAACATAAAATGTTTTATTCAGGTGATTTATTGTCATTTTGGCTATAATTCATATGACGAAATGAATATTTTTTTGACGAAGCGTCTTTTGCTATTAACCTATAAGACTATTTGGACGAAAAGATTGTAATTCATTTTAATCAGTGAA
>CM037793.1:22460681-22483466 GCA_021229015.1 Solen grandis
ACCAGGACAGTGGTACAATATATGTTTCTATAATTAACCATAGAAGATCACTTATGAAAAAGGAACTGAAAGTTCCATATATGATTTTTTATTTCTTTACTAAGCATAACACAATAACATTGAAAATATCAGTATTTTTGCAGCACACAAAACATGGCAGCATTTTGACCATTAGATATAATGCAAACAAATATTTTTTTCTATTTCAATGAACTGTGTAGTTTCCAAGAGGTGATCTTTTGAGAAAACTGGAAAATAAGTTGTATGGTATCCCTATACTCCAAAATGTGTATTCTTGAATTTTCTAAACGTTTTACATTTATAAGCTTTTTTAATACTTGCAACATAGTGTGACAAAAACGCGAAAAAAAAAATTGCACCTACACCCAAAACAAGAGGGCTGTGATGGCCCTAGATCTTTGACTAGAGTACATATATTATGTTTATTTCAAGCCATTCAAACCACTTCATATTACTACTTCCAGCAGCACCAGATTTAAGTTTCAGATACAAAGAATAATTAAATTAGTCCATCATCTAGGGGTCTCATTTCACATGGGATCAACTTTATCTTAGGAATAATAGTAGGCAGCCATGAGGTGACCATTTGTGTGAAAAGGAATTAAATTCTACTGTAGGCTTCATAATATTTTTTTTTTTGAAATTTTCTGTATAAAGCTTTATTAGGAAACTTCCCACGCTCTAGGCGCCTCATTTTTCATGACAGACAGTTATGGGTTGACCATACATGACAAAAGAAATTATACTCTAAACAAATTTTTTTTTTGCGATCTTCTATATTTAGTATATATTATAATATTATTATAGTATAATATTTCTATATTTAGTATATAAGGAAACAGTCAAACCCTGTGGGCCTCATTTTTATGGAATCAACTTTATCTTAGTAATTATGGTAGACAGCTATGTACATGCCAAAAGACATTATGTTCTTACTATTGTTTTCATAGAAGGAGAATTGTGATTTTTTTTATGTAGAGTATAAAAAGGAAACTAACCGACCCCTAGGGGCCTAATTTTTAAGAGATCAATTTTATTGCATAAAATATGTAAAATATTTATCAAGTGACTATTTATGCCAAAGGAAATTTTAATTTTGACCATTTGTTTCTGAGAAAGAAATATTTGAAGGGTTAAAGTAAAATTCTATTGATTACCATTGCAACCAGTGTTCTGCATGGATCCTAAATAAATAAAGGGACGTAACACTGTTGATAATTTATCCAAACTAAACATGCTGACAAGACATGGAACCCATCAATACAGTAAAGTTTTGTTCAATTCAAGATAGGGGTTTTGGAGATGTTTAGACAAGAATCTGTAGGTACTCTCTATGTTGCTGAAGAAAGGTCATAACTCTGTGATAAAACATTCAAATGAAACACAGCTAGACTTGGTTTTGATCAATCTTGGGAAGTGTCATCCAATCCAAGACAGGGATTTTGAGATAAAATGCAGACAAGAATCTGAATGTATGCACGTTAAATAGACGTATTGCTTAAAATACAAAGAGGAAGAACTCTGTAATAATCATTCCAGACCCACAAAAACATGCTGACAATATGCAAACTAAACTGGATACTGATCAAATCAAGTGAATTTTCATCATGTTCTGGCTGGGATGTTTAGAAATGAAGTGCAGGCAAGATTACATGAAAAAATACAAAGGGTAATAACTTTGTGATAATTCACCCAACCCAAACTTGCTGACAGTGCACAACTTAATTTGATACTAATCAATTCTGTAAAGTTTCATCCTATACAAGCAAGGAGTTTTTGAGAATATTTTTGAACTTTTTTATATAGTCTAAAAGGGGATCTAGCTTTCCAGAGATCCACAATAATTTAGCAATTTATAGTAGATAATCATGATGTGACCATTAGTACAAAAGGAAATTATATTCTAACCATTGGTTTCACAGAGTAATAATTTTGAACTTTTCTAAATAGAGTATTTAAGAAGCCTCCTATTGCCTTATTTTGCAAGGGTTCAACTTTGTTTTAGCAATTACTGTACAGGACAATGAGATGACTAAATATTGTGCTAAATGAAAATAAATTGTGATCATTGGTTTCAAAGGAAAAGAATTATGATCATTGGTTTCAAAGGAAAAGAATTATGATCATTGGTTTCAAAGGAAAAGAATTATGATCATTGGTTTCAAAGGAGAATAATTTTGAACTTTCCTATAAGGAGTATATAAGAAAACTAGCTAAACCCAAAGGGGTCTCATTTTTCAAAGGGTCAATTTGACTTCAGCAATTATGGTAAGGGGCAATGAGTTGACCATATGTGCCAAATGAAATTGAATTCTGGCAATTGGTTTCAGAGGTGAAAATTTATATAAAATTTTGTTTTTAATAAAATTTTGTTGGTTGCCATGGTAACCAGAGTTCTGCATGGATCAAGTTTGTTTAGGCAGCTTTTGTGGATAGCTACCCATGTTATTCATGCCAAGTTTCATCAGTTTCTATCAAGAGGTTTCAGAGAAGTTAAGTGTAGTAAGCTTTAGACACTGCAGCTGTCAATAGGTGCAATAATAACATTTACAATTAAGAGATAGGACCTGTACAGGCAATGGTATCAAGGGGAAATATAACAAAATAAATGGTCTAAAGAGTTATGGTTCTATTGCACTGCATTTTCTGTCAATGCCCCCTATCATTTCATGAGTTCAAAGCAAATTTCGAAAAATGCTCAAGACAAATCGAATAGATAGACAGAGATAAAAATCACTGACTATACCCCCCACCCCCTATTCTTTTTTCGGGGAGCACAAATTAAGAACCGGACTAACTATTGAGCAAATAATTAGTGACGAAATGCATCAAAAACTTGTATATCTTCAACAATTCTTATCTAAACATAATAAATTTTTGGAAATAGTAATGATAATTCGTAAACAAGCTAAGTTACTCTAGTGCCACACCATTCTATTTGTGATTTTTTTTTGCACAAAAATAATTGTGCAAAAGTCAAAGTATAACCAATATCACTTCAATTCTACACTTTAGAGGGTGATCAAAACTATATTACAGTATTGATGATGATGAAAATGCATCGCTTAGAGATACTTTCTTATTGGCAGAGATGCAGAGATAATAATTCCTTTTATATGATCCTTTTTGCTTCAAAACTAGCACTATCCCATATCAAAGTATATCTTACACAGTGATTAGTATAGCTCTTTGACAAGGCAGCAGTCACTGAAACGTTATTCATCATTTTATTCAATAAATCTCTTCCTGAGGACTTTTATGATACCAAAAGCCATCTGTTGAGCAGATGTCAAAAATAAGAACAATAAGAGACTAGAATCGCTATCGCGATATCATCGGTTTTCGCGAAGGCAATGTCATTCAGTTCACGAGTCTCATGATTCGAAAAACATATTTCTTTGTTCAATGGCTTGTTGAATACTGTTAACAAACATTTCAAACATTTTTGTCACAATGTTTAAGCAGACCTTTTACCCAAAAGAATATTTTTTAGTATTACCTGTCAGTAATGTAGTCGCAAACTTGAAAACTTTTTTACGGAATTCAGTTAGTGCCACATTAGATGTGTGTGTTGCTTTATGATGGTGACAAACGACAATTGTATTTGATAAACAACAATTGCAAACGACACACAATAGTATAAAATGACACACGACAATGCGACATGACACTCAACATTATTACGAACTAATGTTGCATTGAATAACTATCATTTTCATGAAATATAGCATTAATTTTGGAGTGTCGTTTCAAATAGATGTAACCAAGGAACAGAACGCAAAAAATCGCATAAAAATCAGACTTCAATTTTTTTAGTTACAAAGAGTGATTTCAAGCCAAGCGCCCCCTAGCGGCCAAATAAGAAACAAAATTGATTAAAATATTACTGTTAGGTACGTAGCAATGCAGCAAATGGTTCAATCAAGTATACAAGTCGCACTAGTCAAACATTCTATTTCTTATATATCACAATTTGAAGCATAAAAACTGATCTACATTTTTTCTAAAAAGGATCAAACCTTGGACTGCCGTTAAATGACCAAATCAAGTCCGATCTTCAAAAACTGAACATCACTGGAAAGAACTTTTCATGAACTAAAACTTTTGTTCATATTCTCTCAGTGAAATATTTTTAGTTTTGGAGCACTTTGGGGCCGAATAAAAACACAATTATCGTAACTTTTTAATTGTGAGGCCCTTTCAAACATAACAATACATAACGTGTGAAAGCGCTTTGAAAATACATCCAAGTCTTATAATAATACAACGTTTAATTATGATGACAAGTTGAAAGCACAGTTTCGATCGGGTATTATCTCTAAACTATCGGAGTTTAATCGTGCTTTTACGAATCAATGTGTAAACACAACCGTGAACAAGTTCGCGTCTTTATTACGAGAAGTTGCCGACCCTTTGTTTTCAAAAAATATTTCAGTGGACGATAAAGTACAGTATGATTATGATGAATTGCATATTAAACATGCAGAATGGTTTGATAATGAATGTGTTGAAGCTCGATATAAATATTTAGAAAAACGACATTTCAATGCAGATAAAACTATTGATAATAGATCTACTCTTTGTTCTAACAAAAAATATATAAAGCAATTATACGTGTGAAAAAGAATAAGTATTATCGGCTTAAAATGAAGGAAATTGAACAGTTAAAGAAATCAAAACCAAGAGATTTTTGGAATTATTTTAAGAAAAAATCACCGCGTCAAGAATTAGTAGTATAATGAGAGGGAAAATAATGGGGGAACATTTTTGAGTAATGAACCATTTGTGAGCAGTCAAAATCGTGTCTGGGCGGGAGACGACGAAGTCCTACGATTGCTCGACGGAAACGCCCGAAGTCGATTCGTGGTTATTTTGACCGGGTCAACAGGTAAGTTTTATATGCTCCAATAAATTACGCAACTGAAAGTAAACACGTCGCTCGGAGGTACACAGCGTATAGATAATTGGGAGGCGAATTTGACGAATGTGGTTCGTTTGTTTCCGGGGAGGGTCGGAAATAGGCTCGGTGCACTAGTACCTTATCGGAAGTAACGAAGATGATATTGTATAATGTAAAAAATACCGTTTATTTTCGCTAACATTCGAAAGATAGAACAATCTCGCTCCGACTTTTTATCAAACCGTCAACATATATGATTGGTGAACGGACCACCCCGAGTGGCATTCTGGTTTAAATACAACGATTCTCTTCCATTTCATTTCTGTTCCATCGATAAGAAGAAGAACATGGCTAAAAACGTAGAGTTCTCCGAGGAATACGCTCAAGCAAAACTTTTAAAAATTATTGAAGGAAACAACACCGATCTACAGTTAGATTGTTCTAATTTGTGCGAGGACGTGAAATGTTCACTGGAATATGACTTGTTACTGCGAACATATTCGATAACGTTAGAAAAAGAACGTCAAGAGGGAAACAGATCAGTATGCTTAGGCGACGAGGATATGAAGAACATTTTGAAAATGTTGTCTGCTGTAGAAGCATTAGTCGCTAGATATTCGACCAAAAGAGCCCCTCGCATTATAGACATTCCATTCGAGGTGAGCAGCGCCAAAGTTGGAGAGGCAGTTACTGTCGTTTCTGTCAAGGAAAATTCGTACAAGAGGGGCGCTTTCGATGTTGATATCAGAAAATGTGTCAAGAAAGGAAACGCGTCATACCAGTATACAGTCGAAGGGGTGCGATTTCCACACGCATTGGTGTTTTCCCTGAGAGAAAAATTTCAACACTACCTAACTATTATAACAAATATCAAGGAGAAATGCACAGAAATGATTTCGGTTGCAACAGCGACAGTTATGGTTCGGGAAATACTTAAGCTGCATGATCCCAGACAAAATTGTAATGGTTGTATGACAGACCATCCCTCACAGGATCAACACATGGGTTATGGAGGATGCATGTCAGAAAACCAACCAACATGGATCGAACTATGTAACCTGTATTGGCCCGTAGTAAAGAGCACGATCAACGATGCTTATATCCAGGACCTCGCTCACCGAGCTGTTCAAAATATACCAGACCTGCAGGTAATATTTCATTCTTCTTCTTCCTCTAATTATTATAATTATTGTTGTTGTTGTTTTGTTGTTGTTATTAATATTATTGTTACTATTATTATTATATCATCATCATCATTTTAGTTTGTAAATTGATTTAACTGCAACGCATATGAGGTGCTAACAAACACGCATGTAGAATCACCTTTCGTTTCTGTCTATTTCAGAAAAGCTTCATACCGGGACTGATTTCAGCGGAGGAGGTTACAGAGGCGCGAGTGAAAGGCTTAGTCGAGAAGAAGGATGATTTGGAAAGCATGCCGCTATTTAAAATGTTAATGGAAACATATTGACTTTATTGAACTGAAAACTTATTTTGTTTTTATCTTTGTTTGTATATTTCATAAGATGCATCTATGTGTACACGCACTATATCTTAATAAAAGCATACATCAAAACTTTGTTCAGTGTTCCTCGCCAACGTTACCCATTGTCGTTATAGCAAACAAAACAAGATTCAACCGGGTATAACCGGTTTAGTGCATTTCAAAATTATGCTAATTGTAACCGGTAAAACACAGTCGTCGTAAAGAAAGCAAGCAGAGCACATCGTTTTAAAGATGGCCCAAGCTCACATAAATGTTTATGGTGTAAGAAATTCAGAAATGCCAGGAAGTAACGTTTTAAATTCAACTTCTCGCAAAGTTAGTTTTAATATTGACGGGTGTAATTACGTATCTATTTTTCGTAATGAAGAAAAGCAAGCCGTTATAAATATAAGAAAAGGGACGAGATCTGTCACTATTTCAAAAGATGTGCTGATGGAAATTTGTGAATTAAAAGATACAATTATTCAATGTTGTAACTTTATAGAATCGTGAAATCATAGATTATAGAGCTTATCTTAAAAGTTTGTATTTCGATGTAAACAGTCCAGCTTCATTTTCTGGCATTGAAAAATTGTATCAAATTGTTAAAAGACAAGGAAAATTTAAAATAACCAGAACTCGCATTAAACAGTGGTTACAAGAACAAGACGTTTACACTCTCCATAGAGACATACGGAGAAAATTTACCAGACGACGAATAATAACGTCAGGTGTTGATATACAGTGGGGCGCAGATTTAGCTAGCGTATCGAATACAGCAAAATATAATGACGGTGTTAATTTTTTGTTAGTGGTTACTGATTTTTTCTCCAAATATCTGTTTGTCGCACCTTTGAAAACTAAGCGAGCTAAAGAAGTCGCAGATGCTTTTGAACAAATTTTGCGACATGGACGTAGTCCTCAAATACTGCAAACGGATAAAGGCAGTGAATTTAATAACAGACTGTTTAAATCGGATCTGCAAAAAAGGGAGATCGGATATTTTACATCTCAAAACGAAGATGTCAAAGTTTCACCGGTTGAAAGAATAATTCGTACACTACGAAACAAAATGCATAAGATGTTTCAATCTAATAGGAGTTACAGGTATTTAGAACAATTGCAAGCTTTAGTGGATAGTTATAATCGGACTCCGCACAGAAGTTTGCCAGGTAACATGTGTCCAGCAGATGTAACTAAAGAAAACGAAGCGGTCGTTTGGGATTATATGTACAATAAACGCGCTCCCGAGTTTTTCGATTCAAGCCACTCAAATAGTCAATTAAAGTTTAAAGTGGGTGAATTAGTGAGAATCGCTTATGCTAAATATCTATTTCAGAGGGACTATCAACAGAAGTGGACATCCGAGATATTTAAAATATCTAAACGTTCGATAAAGCAAGGCGTTCCTGTTTACAGCCTTACTGACTTGGCTAATGAAGAGCTTTCTGGTACTTTTTACCAAAAAGAATTACAGTTAATAAAAAAAGACGAAAATGCTTTATGGATAATTGAAAAGATTATTCGAAAACGAAAGCGCAAAGGTGAATATGAATACCTTGTGAAATACGAAGGATGGCCAGATAAATTTAATTCTTGGGTGAGGAAAGACGCCATCGAAACTATTACTCAGAATAAATAGATAAAAAATGTCCTATTACATGATATGTCGAAGTGACCAGATTTGGAATATTATCCGGAGAATAAATCTTGCCGCTTCAAAATCAAATTACGACAAAATATCGAATTAAAATCCGACTGGAAAATTGCCTTGACCGAAATTACTGTGTTAGACGATATAAAAAAAGGCGATAGTTTGTATATATTCTCAAGCATATGTGGGGAGAGCTTCATTAACGGGATTAAAACTCCGCTGCTAAGGAGACTTATTGCAAATGAAAGCGGAAGTACGATCCTCACGCCATTATATTACGTTCCGGTGATCAAATCGGAAATTGGCGAACTCGATTTCAGAATAGAGGATCAAAAAGGATTTGAAGCGCAACATTTGCGTAACCCGCTGACTCTTGTTTTACATCTAACCTCATCACCGGTAGACATTGTGTGAAGTGTTTCCCTCAAACACACACGAAAATATGAATCGAAATCAACTATATACTCCAAATCTCGAAAAATGGATAAAATTTACGAATCTACCGGGACGCCAGAACATCCCCAATATTATAATGGCGAAAAGAAATCTTCAAACAAATATGATGGTACACGTGATAAATTCAACAGGATAGTTCCGATAGAAACAACTTCACAACAGATACCAGCGGATAAAACGAAAGAATTGAAAGTCGAGTTCGTTTCTCCTGCGCAGCAAGTTGTTGAACAAGCCGCTAGCGAACTTAAAAGAGAACGAGGTATAAAAAGGAGACGTCCTTCTTGTGCAAAACAGTCAAACAAACGAATCGACAGAAAAAGTCTTCTCTCGGGGGAAACGATGACGGCAATCAATTCTGATTACTTGGTTGAAGCTCAACCGAGCGAATTGGAATTGTTTCATTTGAATCCGACTCAAACTGCTGTGGAAAAAAAATATTTTCAGCAAATATTACCGATTGGGCAAATAACTGATACTTCGCCGATTCAGTTTATAGTAAGCGGTCAGAATGGAATGGAATATATAGACACGAGGCGAAGTTTCATGAGTATAAAAGCCAGGATACTTAAACAGGATGGGAGCGCCGTTAGCGACACTGAATACGTAGGACCAGTGAATCTTGCGGCTCACGCATTATTTGAACAAGTGGACGTTACAATACAAGGAAAGTTTATCACTTCGTCGACCGGAAATTATCCGTATAAAGCCTACTTGCAAACTTTATTAAATTACGGAAATGACGCAAAATCCTCGCAATTATCGTCGCAGTGCTACTACAAAGATACACCAGGACATTTAGACGATAATGATGGTAAAACTGGCGCTAATGACGGATTCAAAGCCCGTACAGCATTGTTCGCAGGAAGCAAGAAAGTGCATATGATTGCGCCTATAATGCATGACGCTTTTCAACTAGATCGGTACTTACTTAATCAGACAGCTATGAACATAAAATTCTATAGAGCTAAACCCGAATTTTATCTTATGACCGACATTATTTCACCAAACTACAAAATGGTCATTGACGAAATGGTTTTGAATATATGTAAGGTGCAAGTTAACCCAGCAGTCGTATTCTGTCATAACCAAAAGCTAGAGAAAACAAACGCAAAGTATCCGTACGTCAAAACGGAAGTTAGATTAGCCTCCATATCGCAAGGACAGGTTAATTTCAACATAGACAACGTCTGCCAGAGAATTAGACCAAATAAGATTGTCGTAGCATTCGCAAACAGCCAATCCTTTTCCGGTTTGTATAATACGCCTCCATGGAACTTTCAAGGATTCGGACGAACAGAACTAAATGTAGCTGTTGACAATATTACTGTTCTAGGTAATCCATTGAGACTGAATTTCGACGCAAAAAGCGGTACAGATACCGCCGAGGCTTTTCACTGGTTGTTTGAAACAAGTGGCAAATGGTTGAAAGATGAAGGCGATCAAATGACGCAGTCGGATATCGTAAATGGATTCGGAGTGTTCGGCTTTAACATCGAGCCCGATTACGATGATAGAAATTACCTGACTTAAGTAAAACAGGGCATTGACAGAGTGAGCGCTAATTTTGCCAGTCCTTTACCAACGCCAGTAACTTGTATCATATACACTGAAGGAGTCGGTTATTTCGAAGTGAACCAGGCGAGGGACGTAATTGTGTACCAATAACCTAAAATGCAAACTGTATTCACGTATTCCCGGTTATATGTTTGATTCGTACAAATTGGAAAATATTAAATTTTAATAATAAACTGTATTTCTAAATAGTGTGTATTATATGACATTATTCATTCTATTGCGCTTAATATTACTTGTATGTATTGAAATGATTATAAATTATATCGACTTACGTTTACTTTTACCTTAACATTGCATTATTTTCTCTGGAAAATTTAAGGTAAGATATTTAACCATCAATCCATTTTATACTACTTCATTTGAGTATAACAATGGAGCAAGAGAGGAGTATCGGTGTAGAAAGTGGTGAGGATGCTGCTGATGGAAATACTATTATTCATTCTTTTATTGAAGAAAATAGAGTAGACAAAGGCGCACTAACTAGTCGCTTAAAAGTTGTTAAATACTTCGGCGTTTTATTTCTATTCCTCTGCAGTACGTTCATTCCTGGAATATTTATTCTGAATAGAGGAAACTTGCAGCAGTCGAGCGTTTATGATTTAAAAATCGAAGCGGACCAGAACGAAACGGCGTGTGTATTTATTAAGCAGTACGATATTTATCACAGTACATACGTTACCGTGTGCAACAAATACGGAGTCGTGGTGTTGGATATAAGAAAATTCGTGAACGATACTGCGACTATAATTGGTATACAACTCACCGAAAGACAGTGGATAAGGTTGAAGCAGGTCTGGCCATTGGTGGATAAAAGCATTTTAGAAGCCCGTACGTATTGGAGAGATTTGAAAATTTTGAAATACGAACACTGAATTAAAATCTGAAATTGTAAAGTAAATAGAAACTTCAATGGCGTGGTACGAAACCCAATCCTTATTACCTTTTGAAAGTCCTTGTACAATTACGCTAGTTGCCTCATCGAACGGGGGAAAGACTTCTTTCGTAAAAAGACTTTTAAAAAATTCAAAAGGAATGTTTACCGAAGATTTTTCGACTGTCGTGTATTGCTACGGGAGTTCGTGGCAGCCGATATTTGACGATATGCTCAGAGATAAACCGAATATACAATTCAAGGAAGGATTGCCGACGGAAAACGAAATGGACACGTTTTCTAAAGATACGGGCCACTCCTGCCTTATAATCGACGATTTAATGACAGAAATAAACCGCTGATAAGAATATCGAAAAACTGTGGACAGTTCACTCTCACCATTGAAAATGACAGTTATTTACCTGGCTCACAATATGTATCAGAAGTCTCCCTCCGCCAGGACTATAAGCCTTAATACACAATATTACATTCTGTTTAAAAATCACAGAGACGTGCAGCAATACAGTTTTTTGGGAGACAAATATACGGCAATAAAAACGGATTTTTTAATAAAGCGTATCAGTTAGCGACTAGCCGTCCTTGGGGTTACTTGTTAGTAGATTTGAACTGTAAATCCGAGGATAAATACAGGCTACGAACGAAAATATTTCCAAACGAGGATACCATTGTCTTCGCATCGGAATAGATGATGACCGATCTTTTAAAGAAGGAGGCGCAGTTTCTTGTTTACTTTGTTAAACTGACTGACAGCGAGAAAAAGGCTATAGCTAAACATCTTACCAAATCGCAAGTATTAGCTATTAGTCAGATTACACTCAACGGCATTAAAGGAAGTTTTAAAATAAGCAATTCCGATTTATCCGAACTTAAAAGATATCGCACCTCGCTGTACAATATCGCGGCAAAGAAAACTTCTTTACAACAAAAGAAAATCTTGATAGCCAGGAGAATTCGTCAAGTCACCGTGATTCTGAAAGAGGGACTAAAGTGGATACCGAAATAACGAAATATGTCGGCGAAAGAACTGGTTCTAATACCGAAACAAAAATACGGTCTACTGAGGGAGAAAAAGCCTCTGGAAACCGTATCGGTTCAAACCCAAACTGATATGCAGAAACCACAGGAAATGCAGCCGCAGAATACACCTACAATGCCTGCAATATATAATAAGCTGGACACTGACAAAGTTGAGAATGATAAAAGTGTGCAAGTTGTTCGATCCCCGTCTTGGAGTTTTATTCCAGGAGTGCGATCAAAAAAGGTGGAAAAAAAGACTAAAAAAGTAATCAAATGGATTCCATACTAAATGTGTAGATTATAGTAACACTAAACACATCTGTATACTGTACATATATTTATTATTTATAAATACAACAATTGTAATATGCATTCATATTGTATATTTATATGATTTTTTAAAATAGTTCTCAATAAATAAATAAATGATAAATAAAACTTCGCGTGTGTTGTTTCTAGAAAATTGAATGTACATATATGGAATAAATATTGCAGTGAAAACAGAATGTAATTATAACACACAGAGAGAGAGAGAGAGAGAGAGAGAGAGAGAATATAACATTAACGGCGTTCACTTTTAAAAATAACCTAATAATAATAATAACAAATATAAACACCAGCATCGTAGCCCCCTCTCTCTCGCTCTCTCTCTCTTAACAATTTTACCTCCCTTTGAAATTTGCATAAGTAAAGCAATCTACGTTTCCATGGATTCTAAAATTCGCCTTATCTCTTCTTCATGTTCCTCCTGTTGCTGCTTGTATTTATTTATCGGTTTTAATGTGATATTCAAGGGCTTTGTGTGAATGCCGTCCGGAAGGACTATGCGTTTGCAATAAAAATAATTAAACGCTTGCTTCGGTTGAGTATAGGTAAATAAAGAATTATCGAAACATCGGATTCCCCTGTTGACAGCCGTCACGGGCTTTTGGGTTTTGAGAACCTCTGTGAATGATTCCGAAGGGTCTAAGAACTGATTGTTGACTCCTTTCAGACTGTATTTGATTGTTGAAGTATTTTGATCGACTGCTAAATAACTCTTTGATGAAAGTCCTAAGAGTTTTGTCCCCTGATGCTCTAATTTCATAAATCCGGGAAATCTCAAATCGTACTTGTTGTGTTTGTTACAGCATTCTCTGGGTAACCAAACAGTTTTAAATTCATCCCCGTCAAAGTCGTCTTTGCATTGACCTAAAATGTTTCGCTCAAAAATGGGCAGCAGATTAGGTTTAACGCACTCACGCAAATTTTTTCTTGCCAACCCGAAGTAACACGAATCCGTGTCCATTTCCGCCATTTCAAACTTTTCTCGACCAATAAATTTATCCAGAAAGTCGTAATAAAAACCGAGCATATGCAGCTTAGCGTATTGGAGAATTATGAAACCTATATACGTTGGTGTATTTATGGAAATGTGAGAATTCGCAAATTCGCTTTCGAAAAAATCATCACCAAGTTCGTTTAAATTTTTGAACCTAGGATTGTTCACCGCGAAGCATGCTTGCTTGAAACCTTGAATGTACTTTATCTTTTGAAATTTTTCAGAGTTTATTAACGTTCCACCATATGACGAAACGCCAATAAGCTTTGACAAAGAGCTTTTAAGCTCCTGCGATTTATCTACATCCCCTTGACGTCTGTCATGCGTTACAGTGTCTACAAAGTTTTTAAAGCACGGTATCGGCGTAAATTCTATCACTTGGTGTATTTTTGTAACCAAAAGCCCGTGTTCTATGTACCACTTCAAAAGAGGAGATGCTAACAAAATGCCCTCAGCTTTCATACCGCCAACTAACAAGGTACGCGGTTTGGTAGAGAGCCCGTACTTCAGAGCATGTTCACGCATGTGTTCTCCGATGGAATCGAATTCGACTTCAGTCGTACAAAATATCGGACACATTTCTTCAAAATAATTGAAAGGATCTAATTCGGTGTCGGGGCGAAAAGAAACTTGATCCCAAGAATCCGGCACTCGTATATCTACCTCAATAAATCCGAACAATTCTTCTTCTAGGACTGCTTGTATGATTTTTGACTCGGTGGTGGCGCTTTTGTGTTTATTGTAAAATGCTGGATACCTTCGATCTACGAATTCTTTCATGTCGTCGTTTTCGCGGAGTTGCTTTCTATACTCGCATTCCCAAATAGAAACTACATTGTACCCTCGGTTCCTCAAATAGGTCAGTCTTTCTTCGGTTTTGGCAAATCTCTGTTTGTGTTGTTTCAAATTAGTGGGCGTCATGCATGAGTGTCCATGCCAAAAGTCGCCTAAAAATTCAAAAATTGTGTTCGTGCCTGCGTCAAAACCGTCAACTAGGTAAGGACCAACTCTTTTCTCGGACTCGAAATTCATTTTGTGTTTGATATCGAGGTTTTGGGAAACGTTTAACCATTCCAACCAATCGTACATTACTCTATATCGGTTGGAAGATCTGACGGGATTAAAGTCGTCTCCTCTTATACGTCTAACATAGTTTCCGCATGGCATTGGTCTGCTGAGACAATGAACGTATAAAGAATTGGCGTCGTAACCTAACACGGATTTGCAAGGGTACTCTGGATTGTTTCTTATATAAGTTTCCCCGCCCTCTTGATACCTAGTAAAAATGATGGATGGGCCTCCTACGATGTTCGACTTGATTGCGTGATACAGATCTTGGTCGCATTTATCGATTAATGGAAAAGAGGCGCCATGTTTTAATCCCGATTGATAAAGCATTTTTCTTGCCGCGCCTGGTACCGAAATGCAGTCTTTAAAAATATCTACTTTTCTTTCCGTAAAATAAGACTTGAAACGCTCTATACCTTCGACCATGGGTAGTACGTCTAAATTATTGTAGTATTCTAAAAAGTCTCTAAAAGTTGTCATGTTTTGTTGCTTCCATATGTCTAAAAGCGATTGGTACTTTTTGTCAATGGTGGATTTTGGTGGTGTATCTAGTTTTAAAATAGACAACGCTTCCGCTTCCGTTTTGTTTTCCTGATTCAATAATCTATCAAATTGCACCTTAACTTTGTCCTCCAAAACGTTGCATTGTTTCAAGGAAGAAAAAAATGTCTGCGGAGGGGGCAGAGTCGTTTCTTCTAATACACTCATATCAGTAAAATACTCATACGGAAAAAACGATTTCTTCTGTGACACGCCGAATGTTGTAAGAAACTTGTCGTAAGAAGTACCGGGAGGGAGATAACTCACCATATCTAAAAATCTAAGCTTCTGATTAGAAAGACACATATAAGCGTTGTTCTTTTTTACCACAAACTTTTGCTGGTTAGGTTTGTGAAGTTCCAAGTGTTTAGTTAGTTTTGACTTTATCAGATTTATATCGTATTTCGCGGAGTTGAAGCCTAAAACCGGAAGTTGGTGACAATACGTTTCAAATTCGTCGCGAGTACGTTTAATAAGTCGTACCATCAATTTACAAGTTTTTGGGTATGTTTTATCATTATCAGCGCTCATGTCATCATCATCATAATCGTCATCATTATTATCATCACTGCAGACGTTATTTATGTGATCATTTGCGGAGCGGCTGGTGTTACTGCTTGTCTCCCAGTCGTTAAATTCGACCTCGATTTGTTCATTTGCATCTACATTCTTCAAGAAGCGATGCCATACGTTTCCTTTGCTCATTGCATTTCGAAATTCAGCAGACGGAGGCTCGCACGCATGAGACTCCATGGCCTCATCATCATCATCACCTTTATCATCATCATCATCATCATCATCATCACCTTTAACATGTTGTTTTACCCGCCATTTACTTTCTAGGCTATCGAGCGCTAAAAATACGTTTTTCCATCGTGTCCTCGCGCAATCGTAAGCTTTGTCTGAAATGAGGGTCATGTAATTTATCATTTCCGAAGACAATGAATCCAAATTAGGATTTAATATAAATTTTGGTTCCGTATACCCATCTACGTTACTGCATATGCTCGATGATACGGGTTGGTGACGTGATAGTTTCGCTAGATGATCGATATTTTGATCCTCATTAGCTAATAACATCGCTTCCATGTCGAATGTTAAAAACCACGGGTATGTTTGCAAAGACGTTTCGACGGAGATGCCCAAATTTTCTAGTTTATCAAAAATGGTTTTCGTAGCGCTGAAATATCCTCCCGGGAAACGTAGTTTTGTAGCATTTTGACATGTTTTCTCGTGTCGATCTAAATTGTCTTTCCTATTGAATATCATGGTACACAAGCAACATTTGAATTTAGATGCGTACGATTTAAATTTTGATATATAACTGAAGTGATCCTCGAATAGATTTAAATTCATAGTTTGATTATTTTCGGTTGGAAACGTTTCTCGCGACCGATACATAACTTGAACGGAGTTGTCTTCGTGTAACTTGTACACGTTGATATTTGTTCGGAAACACCTTTCTAGGTCGGGAATGATTTTGAGCGTAATTTCCGTCCATTTAATTTGATTCTCTTGACAATATTCTAACCATGCGTTATGATGCTGTTTCGTCAAAGTTTCGCAGTATATACTTTTGGTAGTGTGGTAGGCAAGACAACGAAAAGCGCATAATTTATCGCTGTATAGCTTGTTTGTGTTTGTATTTGTTTGAAAAGCGATTATACTTTTCGAGCTAAGAATGTACCCCGGTAATGGTTGACTTAGTCCTATTGGAAAACTGGTTTTGTGTACGTGGTATAAAACGTTTGTGATAAGAATAGGGCGATATTTAGAATTCGGTCTCTGATTACGAATATAATTTGGAATATCTAATTGAGCCAGTCGGAGACGTAAATGATGGATATCTGCTCTATTATTTATCAGTTGCGGAAAGAGCATGACACTGTCTGTGTAATGGGCAGCAAAATATCTGTATTGGTTAGTTTCTATATTCTGTAATAAAAGACCTAACGCAAAATTGATCTTGAACGCTGTTTGGCTCCTTTCGTAAATAAATTCGATATGATCCATCAATTGATCTACGCTAGAAACATTCGGGACGGCAAAATTGTAAGAACTAGCTACTTCCCCTTCTCTCACCCTTTCTCGTAGAATCAAATGTCGATGTTGATCATACACTCTCCTCATACTCATGTTCTCGCTTCCATCATCGTTCACCCAAGGCGGAGTTTCGTTGGATATTTTCCAAGGGTCGTTTCGCATATTGCCGGAATTTGTCTCACGATGAACCTCCATTCTATGGGAATACAAGTCCCGGGCATTTGCGAAACGCTCTCCGCACACTCTACACCTATATCCATGACTACCTCTAATACAGTCACTATTGTTTTTTTCACTATTGTTTTCGTTGTTGCTGTTCGTGTTTGTTTTGCCAGTGTTGCTGCTGCTGCTGCTGCTGGTTTTGCAGTTAGAGTTTCCGCTTCCGCCGGCTCGGTTGTGGGACGTCTGCTTTTCATGATAAATTAAATCTTTTGCACAAGAAAAAGTGTCCCCACAAGCAGCGCAACTAAAACTGTTAGAAACACGTTTCTTATTCGGACTACAGGTCTTTTCGTGCCGCAGTCTAATTCGGTAGTTCGAAAATTGCTTACTACACTTTTTACACGTTGTAATCACTCTTTTTAGTTGAGTGGGTCCTTGACACGTTTTTTCGTGGCGAATGCAATTAAACTTTCTAGAAAATTGTTTTCCGCATTTGGAACACGGTATCGTGTCCGTACTGTTTTCTCTGTCAAAAAAGAAAAATAATAAGTAAAGTAGAGAAAATAATCAGATACCGCTTTTTTTTTTTTTCTTTTTTTTTAATATTCGTTTTGTTGTTATTATTTGTTTAATTATTGGAAAGGTATAAATTATATATATATATATATATATATATATATATATATATATATATATATATGTTTATAATTACCAACTAAGTACACGTATTACCGTCTCTGACTATAAAGATGTAACTCCGACTCACCTTTTACTATCGTCGTCGTCGTCGTCGTCGCTGTCATTATCCCTTCTTTGTCGTTTTGGTTGGGTTTTAGAATCGTGAAACCCGATGGGATGTTTTTCCTGTTAAAAGTACGCATACATTAATGAAAAACAAAAACAAAAAAAAAACAACGAAATAAATAACGTATCACCAAACTGATTAAATGGTTAATTGTTAATTCATTGTTTCTTTTTATTATTATTATTATTATAGGTTCAATAATGAATAAACACGCACACATATAAATACAAAAGAAAAGAAATATACAATTAAAACGTTCTTACCTGTCTGCCCGAACAATTTCTGAGATGATCAATAATTTCTGCCGGATTTATCAATGCGTTACATTTCCAACACTTTATGCGTTTCATTTCTTTATACTTTGCTTTTAATTTTATTCACTGATGATAAGAACATCCGTCGTGCAGAGTTAAAACTTAAATATGTCTAACAACCTACACTATATACATCCGCGATTTACTTTAAGCCGAAAGAACAATACACCACGGGAGTTGAATACACAAAATGTAAAGTATAGCGATGGTCAGTCTGTCAACACAAACAGTAATAAAAGCCGCAGGGTAAATTAATAAATTCAAGTGCATTCAGGTATATGCGACAGTTATTTTAGCTCTGTTATCGGACGGATGAATAATTTTAGGCAAACCTGGGGGTATTAAGTTTTAACTCTGCACGACGGATGTTCTTATCATCAGTGAATAAAATTAATTTATCTATACGTTGTGTTTACTTTCAGTTGCGTAATTTATTGGAGCATATAAAACTTACCTGTTGACCCGGTCAAAATAACCACGAATCGACTTCGGGCGTTTCAATATATCGCTTGACGAATTTCGCAGTTTTTTTTGAAGGTATCAGTAACGATGTATTAAATTGTAATAATGTTGAAGCTGAAATATTTTGTAGTAGTCCTGATTTTAACACATCAAATTATTCATTTTCAGAATTAGGTCAGCCAGTTACAGTTACTGAGGTTGAAAATGCTATTAAACTACTGAAACATAATAAATCATACGGTCGTGATTGTATACTTAATGAATATTTCATTGAGTGTTTAGATATTCTGTCGTCACATATATATGATATTTTTAATCTTATATTAGATAAAGGAGTTTTTCCGGATCAATGGACTGAAGGAATTATTGTACCGTTACACAAAAAGGGGTCAGTTAATGATGTTAATAATTACAGGGGTATTACTTTATTAAGCTGTTTTTCGAAATTGTTTACTACCATAAGAAATAAGCGTATAGAAAAATACTGTGAAGACAATATGTTATATCGGATGCGCAGTTTGGATTCCGAAAAGGATGTTCAACTGTGGATGCAATTTTTATTCTTATGTCAATCATTCAAAATTTTTTAAATGAAAATAAAAGATTATATGTTATCTTCGTAGATATGTATAAGTGTTTTGACACTATTTATAGAAATGCGTTATGGTTAAAGATGTATAAGTATGGCATTGGTGGCAAAATACTAAGGATTGTGAAAAACATGTACCAGAATGTTAAATCTTGTATTAGAAGTTGTTCCTCTTCTCCCGATTTTTTTCAATATGCTGTTGGCTTGAGACAAGGGGAGATAATTTCGCCATTACGTTTTTCAATTTTCATTGAGGACTTAGAATTATTTCTACAAAACGACATAAATTGTGGTATTGAGATAGGCGATATTGTTTTAATTTTACTTCTTTTTGCAGATGATATGGCCATTCTTGGTAAATCACCCGAGGAAATACAAAGCTATCTTGATCTTTTATATGAATATTGCAGTAATTGGGGTTTAAAGGTCAATACGTCAAAGACTAAAATAATGGTATTAAGAAAAAGAGGCCCTTTACACCGACAAGAAGAATGGAATTTTAATGGTCACCCAATTGAAACAGTTAGTGATTTTAATTACCTCGGCACTTTATTTCATTATACAGGAAATTTTACCCTTAACCAAGAGCACCTCGCTGCTAAAGCGCTTAAATCAATGAATGTTTTACTACATAAATGTAAGATATTTGATATAAAACCCAAAATTTATTGCCAATTATTCGATGCATTTGTAGGTTCAATACTAAGTTATTCTTGCGAAACATGGGGGTATACCAAGTCTAAAGAAATAGAAGGATTCATTTAATTTTTTTCAAAAGACTTCTAAATGTTAAACTGAATACTAGTTCTACTATAGTCTATGGAGAATTAGGCAGGTACCCTTTGTATGTATATAGATTTGTTAGAATTATTAAGTACTGGTTTAAAGTCGGCAATTCTGAAAATATTATAATTAGACATGTGTATGAAAATGCTGTGAGTGATACTAATCGCGGGTTGAAGAACTGGGTTTCTGGTGTTAAACAGCTTCTACACAATTACCGATATTTTATTGAATTTGAAAACGTTCACAATTTAAATATCAATGCCTTTATTCTTAATTTTAAACAATCGGTAATGGATCATTTTAAAATGGAATGGTTTCGATCTTTAGAAAACAGCTCATTACTAGATGTTTATAGAGTATTTAAAACATCCTTAGAATATAAAGAATACTTAGATATATTGCCTAGATCACTAAGATCATACTTTTCAAAACTTCGTTCATCAGTTCTCCCTTTACGCATTCAGACAGGTAGATATAATAGGCCCCAAATTCCGCGTGAAGAACGGCAATGTATTTGTTGCAATCAAGTTGATGTCGAGGACGAGTTTATTTTGTTTGTGTATGTACCAATTTTTCGGATATTAGAAAAAATACTTTAAGAAATATTATATTACAAAACCATCTGTGATTAAATATTGTAATTTGATGCAATCAAATAATAAGCACATATTGTTAAACTTAACAAGATATATTAAAGAAGCTATGATTCTTAGAAATTCAATAATAAATAATATATTTTAGTTTATCCTCCTTTAAAGAACATTGCTTGAAAAATGATTTGTTTTCTGCTACTTTGAACTTGTTATTTTACGTAAAATCATCATAAATATAATTTATATTTCTGTATTACCAATAACTGGATACATATTTACATTCCTTGATTGAAAGTATTTATTTTGTCTGAAAGTTTGTTGTTACTTAACGTTTGTATTACTATGTATTCGTGACAATTGTATATTTAAATTTATATGTACGTAGACTATGTACAATGTACACGTCTTAATAAAATGTCTGTTCTGTTCGTGTGAAAATTTGATGAAGAATGAGCAGAAAATAAAGTCAGGAGCGACAAAAACATGTTTTTGAAATTTTAATTTTTCCTAAAATTTAGTGAAGTTTGACCGTTTCTAGAAGACAAACCACGCATTTCCTAAATTCGCCACTCCATATATTTTGTGCGTATATGTCTTGCAAATCGTATGCAGCAAACAGATTTCTTCTATCTGATCTCTAACAAAAGTGGAGAGGTTTTTCGTAGACCTATCCTTATTTGTCCACTTTTTTACAAGGTTCGAACATTCAGCCTCTCCTAGAACAATTTTTTCCAGTACCCGATGATGAGATTTCCATCATATTTGATTGGGCTGTCAACAAGGAACATTATATAAAAAACCGAATCTAAATCAGGTTTCAAAATTTTGAGTTCTTAGCAAAAAAGTGATTACATGTGGCTATATCAGAAACAACAGTGAAAAATTTACCATTTAGGCACAAGTTCAGATATATATGACTCCATGCCCAAAATTTCATAGCTGTAGCTTTTCTCATCTGGTCGCTAGGCTGGCTACAAAAATGGGTGGAATTGGAAAAATAATAAAAAAAATCCACAGAAGAAGAACAATAGGTTTTCGCCCTGCAGAGGCGAAAAATGCATCAAGTCTATTTTACATTATCTGTAACAGCCTATAAACAATCCTTCAGTGAGACATTTGTGTAGGTGGTCCAGTAGTTAAGGTTGTAGAGCACTTGCCATGTCAGCAAGGCAGGGTCCTGGGTTTGAGTCCCAATCTGACTGAACATTTCCTCATCTGGTTACACATAACACATGCAATGACATTATATAATAGGAGCACGAGAAAATCTCATCTGGTTACATTTGGCACCCAATGTGGGACCATGACAGTATAGTTCTCTAGTATGCACTGCCTTTCTTTCAGATAATCTGAAAAGCATTTAAGAATCACAGGACATTTGGTCCTGTAATTATACAAGATTCACAGGACCAAAATTAAGTTGGCAGGACCAAACTCAGACAACTAGATTTCATTATTATTTTTCTTCATCTCATTGATTTTATTCAGTTAAAACACTTTATTACCATGATATCTTAAGAGATTCTTGATTTAATGAAATGAATTTTCAACAATATGAGTATATAGTTAACAATGCTATTAGAAATTTTACTGGACATTCGGACAGAATGTATTGAAGTATTCAAAGGACTAAAATAGAAATGACCTGCCAGGTCAGACAGACAGGCAGACAGACAGACACTTTTTTGAATGTCTGGCATTTGGGTTGTTCAGGACAAAGACCTATAATATCAAAGATTGGCAAGTAATCGAAATCACTTAAAATCACGCAGCAGATTGGTCCAGATCTCGCAAAGTCACGTTTGCAAATTTCTGCTATTCTATTTGAGAAAATTTGAAAGTAATTCATATGTTGCAAAGAATTAAATATCTTCTTGCACCCCCTGCACGAACAAAAATATGTAGATTTTGTTTTCTTTTCTTCTACACTAGTTGAATTTAAAAATTTTTAGAAAAATGATACTATTTTAAGAAAGTTATTTTTTCTCTGTTATTTTTCTATATACATGTATTTAAGACAGTTTGCAAAATTCAGTGACCCTGCCGCGTGACAAAATAATATTTTCCTCTATCTTTGCTAATAGGTCTTTGTCCGGAATAC
>CM037793.1:22489741-22539741 GCA_021229015.1 Solen grandis
GGGCAAAATATGAATTATTATTTTTCTTGGAGCTATTTTCTATTCTGATCTAACTTCTCTATGATAGTAGAAATAATTATCTGAAATTTGATATAAATGATAATACATCTCAGTTTTGTAATAGAGAGTATGTCCTTTTTTTGGGACCAAATCAAGTCGATGAAAAATAACATTGATACTGGCCCAAGCCAAAAACTGTCTTGATTGTTTAGTATTGGTTGTTCAATCTATATGAGTCCTGTTAACATTGTTTTACCCATCTTAATATCATAAGTCACACTTTCCATACGTAAAGTAACGCTTAAATATGTACAGTTGAATCTGTATTAGGGGCCTCCTGTATTAAGCGGTAAACCTGTATTTAGTGGTCGAACGTAATATTACCAGACTGAAATATTTTGTTATATACTTCAGCTTCATTAGGCGGTCATCTCTGTTAAGCGGTCATTTTCTTCTGTTACCTTGATTGACCGCTAAAGACAGGATTGACTGTATTTCATATTTTATGCGCTTTTTAATTATGACCACCAACAGATATTAAAGTAATAAGACAATCCATTTATATAAACTGACTGTATGGTATCTATGCAACAGTGAGACATGTATTGTGAAAGAAATAGCAATAACATAAACACAAATAAACTAAAATTTTAAAACAAATGCAATACAATGGTAATAAAGACATGCTTCGTATTTAAGTATGCAATTACATAATACAATGCATTGTGTAAAATAGTACAGTTTTAATCTGTAGAATAATAAAGTTTCATCTCAAAAATTTACGTAAGTTAACGAGGCACAGTTCCAGTGTCTATTAATTAAGAAAAATAAAACTTGAACTTGAATCTTATTCCTTACGCTTTTTGAGAGATGCCTGTTCATTAAAGGTAACTGTTTTAAGTATGAAGATCCCCCATATGAGAAAAATACAATATATAACAGAAACGCATCTTAACCTAAAAGTATCTACACTGAACAACGTTTCTAATTGGTCACTTAGATTTTTTAATATATCTGATAGAGCAAACAATAAAAAATGTCTCATCTAAAAACATATCAAGGAGTAAAAGTTAAAATGTAAATGATTGAATGCATATAAGAGTGTAAGAACAATCCCGTAATTCGAAAGCAGCACATTTACTAAAGACTCACATTCTAAAGCAATGTTTAACTCTTGTTTTGGATAAGAATGGCAGTGATACTGAATTTTGTAATCTTTCGAATGAGTGGGTTATCCTAAACAATACGCTTGTATTCTTTTGATATAAATTCAAATATCTACATGTTGGCAGACCATAAACACCATGATATGTTTCAAGTGAAATATTCACCAAAATGACGTTTGGGGCCCCAGTGGCCGAGAGGATAAAGTCGCTGACTTTAACACTCACTCAGCCCCTCACCACATGGGTTCGAATCCTGGCAGGGTCATTCGGATTTTCATATGAGGAAGCTTTCCAGCTGGCTTGCGGTAGGTCGGTGGTTCTACCCGGATGCCTCCGTGCATTCGGGGGTCTTCCTCCACCAGAAATAAGCTGGACGTCGCTATATGACTGAAATACTGTTGAAGCGACGGTAAACTCAAATAGTCAAGTCAAAATGATGTTGAGTGTTTGTTTTGTCGAAAATTGTGGTTCAGTGTATATTATAAAATTACACCCCTACCCATTTTTTTCTAAGACCTTAATTCATACATCATACATTATGAGACTGAATTCATTTTGACTGTTCAACAAAAATTACTGCTTTGTTTATATAATTCATCGCCGCTTAAAGACGCTAATAACAGATAATACATGGCTCAAATATACCTGTTATGTATGATAATAAATGTCAAATTTAACGAGCAATAATATTTGACGGAATGTGATGAAAAGTTGCATATACATGTAGGTAAACATTACTATGTGCTGCAGGGTACACGTTTTGTTTTGAATTAAAAAAATGCTGAGTTTGATTATATTTGTTTTTGTATTTATGTTGTTCTGTTACATGCAAAAATAAACAATTAAATGTGTGGGTACGCCTAATTAAGTTGTACATGCCTACATATTGTTTGACATAAATAATATTAGTATAGGTTTAATTCAATGCGTAACTTAACATCTATAACATTATGAAAACTCTTAGAATTCAGATTCATAATATTTAGAGAATGAGAATGTGATAATCATTGGAGACATACTTTCTGTCTAACAAGTTTGATTGGTCCGTTAAATGGGTCAACTGATGGGTTAGACAGTTACGCCAAAGATTTATCCCATTTCATGGCACAATATTTCTTTTTTACAAAATGAGAACACTCAATTAATATTCCAAAATGTACATATTCATCTACATGTATGAAATAATGCAACAGCCTTTATACAAATCAGCAATCTCTATTATGACTCATCAAACTAGATATTTTCACTTAACATTTATTCCAGTTTGAATAAATTTGACGGCTTACCAAACAGTTTGAGTTTGGTAACTACATTTAACCTAATTAATCCCCGCTTATAGACAATTGATAGCCGAGGATGGAAATCTGTGCATATTATCTCTGTTATTTTTCAAATAAAGGTCAAATTTGACGACTATTAGGTATATTTTAATAAATACTAGAACTGTACATGTAAGTACCTATTTCCAGTGTCGTTGACATACAGTGGCAACATTTTAAGGCTAAACATCGACGAATGAACTCGGTAAAAATGTGTTTTCACTGCCAAGGGAACCTATATAACATGTACATAGAATCCCTACAATAACTGATGAAATATCAGACGATCTCTTGTCAGCTACGTTGGAAGAGCGTTAGACTGAAGATCTAAAGGGCCCCGGTTCAATCCCAGGTTCCGGCACGAATGGAAAGCTTCGGCGGCTGACTTTTTTTTAGTCAGCCAAAAAAAGGGTGGGAATAATATATATATATATAAAAAAGCAGAAGAAAATTTTCAGTGAAATGTTAGCGTCAGTTTATAACGAAATTTGTGGAATGCAGTCAGAAAGAGTTTTATTGTCTCAATTGGCTATTATCAATACATTTTTGGGACAAAATTCAGTCTCACAATGTTTTCAAAATGAAAATGTGATACTTATTTTTTACGGATAATCTTTCTGTCTTACCCGTTTGATTCCTTTGTTAATTGGGTCAAAAGATAGGTTAAACAGGAATGTCAAAAGATTTTTCACAATCAGGATACGTTATTTCTTTACACCTAATTAATATTTTTAAATGCACAAATTCATTTATAAATTAATGTAAGAGCCTTCAAATAAATTAGCTATTTCTACCATGACTCGTCAACCTTGAATTTTCATCTTAACCTTTATTCCAGTTTGAATAATTTGATTATCAACAATAAACATTTGGGAACCACTTTTAACTTTACATAATTAATTCCCGCTTATAGCCCGTTGATGAAAATCTGTGCATATTATCCCTGTATTATTTCTCAAATAAAGGTCAAATTAATTGTCAGATTTGACGAGCATTATAGGTATAAATTACTATATCATAGAACCGTATATGTAAGAACATGAATCTACCATGAAATCACCATATATAAACATGCACACGAATCATAACTTCTCTCGCTTTCCCAAGAACCTATTTCCGTTGTCGTTAACTGATTGAACTTGATGTGTTATCACTGATTCAGAGGAACTCCTCGTCAGCCGAAATAGATCAGTTGGGAGGCATCTAGGTAAAACCACCGACCTACCGCAAGCCAGCCGGAAGGCTTCCTCACATGAAAATTCAAATGACTCTGTCGAGATTCGCACCCACGCGGTGAGGGGCTGAGTGAGTGTTAAAATCAGCGACTTTACCCTCTCGGCCACAGAGTCCCCTAAATATTTCTTTGTAAAAATGAGAACACGTAATTAATATGCCAAAATGTACAAATTCACCTACATGTACATGTATTAAATAATGCAACAACCTTTATACAAATCAGCAAACTCTATTATGGCTCATCAAACTAGACATTTTCACTTAACATTTATTCCAGTTTGAATAAATTTGTTTACCAAACAGTTTGAGTTTGGTTTCTACATATTAGTTTACATAATTAATCCCCGCTTATAGCCGAGGATGAAAATCGGCGAATTATTTCTGTATCATTTCTCAAAAATGGTCAAGTTAATTTCAGATTCGACGAGCATTAGGTACATATTAATATATATCAAAGAACCTTACATGTATTTACATGAATCCACCGTGACATTACGTGTATATACATGGACATGAATCGTATTTTAACTTCTCTCGCTTTCCTTAGTATCTATTTCTATTTCCGGTGTCGTTAACAGACGGCGACAACGCCTTTAGGTTTAACATCGGCGTTTACACTTGATATAAATGTTTTATCACCGACAGATAAAACGTCAGACATTCCTTTCCTCAGCCGGAATAGCACGAACGGAACGGTTCGGCGGCTGACATTTTTTTTAGTCAGCCAAAAAAAAAGGGGGGAGGGAGTAATATGTAAAAAAATCTGGTAAAATTTTTCGATGAAATTTTAGCGTCAGTTTATAACGAAATCTGTGGACTGCAGTCAGAAAGAGTTTTATTGTCACAATTGGCCATTATCTATACATTTTAGGGACAAACTTCAGTCTCACAATGTTTTCCAAATGTAAATGTGATACTTATTTTTTACGGATAATCTTTGTGTCTTACACGTGAAAGATTTATCAATTTTAAGGATACGTTATTTCTTTTTACAGAAATGATAACAATCAATTAATATTCTAAAATTTCCCAATTCAACTATAAAATAATAAACATTAGGGAACTACATTGAAGTTTACATTATTAATCCCCGATCATAGTCTGTTGATAGCCGAGGATGAAAATCTGTTCATATTACCTCTGTATTATTTCTCAAATAAAGGTTGAGTTCACAAAATTATACCCGCGAATGGTCCGATCGATAGCCAAGGATGAAAATCCCTTTCATATTTGTTAAATAAAGTCAAGTTACATGTCAAATTTGACGACCATTATGTATACATTAATAACAAATAGAACCGTACATGTATGTACATGAATCGAACATGACATCCAGATGCGTAGCTGGACAGGAAAAGATGTTCAATCCCGCATTACGAATTCGCTAGGCGGGTGCGGGGCGTGCCCCATTCCCGCAGAAATTTTGAAATATTAGAATGCAAATGGTGACGTCTAATGCGTTTTTGGATCCTGTACCTGAATGAAATGCTCCTTTAAACAAACTGTTCGTGTATTTACAGAAAAGATACGAGTACTTTATTATAGATTTAAAGAATAGTAAAAGCGGAAAAATATTGTGCAAGCCCGGCTTTTTGGCGTAAAGACAGCTAAGCGACTGAAAGTCATATTATATCTTCTCTCCTTTTCCTAAGTATTCTATTTCCGGTGTCTTAAAAGACGGTGACACTGCCTAAGGCTTAACATCGACTTTTGAACTCGGTATAAATGTGTTATCACCGACTCATAAAACGTCAGACATTCTCTTCGTCAGCCGGAATAGCTCAGTTGGGAGAGCGTTAGACTGAAGATCTAAAGGCCCCCGGTTCAATCCCGGGTTCCGGCACGAACGGAACGGTTTTGCGGCTGACATTTTTTTATATTCAAGGAATAAAGATGAAAAAATGGGAAATTCTCCATGAAACTTTAGCATCAGTTACAACGAAATCTGTGGACTGCAGTCAGAAGTAGTTTTATCGTCTCAATTAGCCATTATATATATATACATTTGGGACAAAATTCATTCTTACAATGTTTTCCAAATGAAAATGTGATACTTATTTTTTACGGATAAACTTTCTGTCTTTCACGTTTGATTTCTCTGATATTTGGGTCAAAAGATAAATAAGGACAGTAACTCCAAAAGATTTATCAATTTCATGAGACGTTATTTCTTTATACAAAAATGATAACACTCAATTAATATTCCTAAATGTACAAATTCATTTATAAAATAATGTAACAGCCTTCAAATAAATCAGATATTTCTACCATGACTCATCAACCTTGAATTTTTATCTTTACCTTTATTAAAGATTGAATAAATTTGACTATTTACCAAACAGTTTGAGTTTGGTTACTACATAGAAGTTTACATAAAAAATCCCCGCTTATAGCCGAGGATGAAAATCGGCGAATTATTTCTGTATTATTTCTCAAAAATGGTCAAGTTAAATGTCAGATTCGACGAGCATTAGGTATACATTAATATATCAAAGAACCGTACATGTGTGTACATGAATCCACCGTGACATCACGTTTATATACATGGACATGTTCTCTCGTTTTCCTTAGTATCTATTTCTATTTCCGGTGTCGTTAACAGACGGTGACAACGCCTTTAGGTTTAACTAATATAAATAAAACCAAGGTTATAGTATTTGGAGCTAGACATTTAAGAAATATAAACTTTAAACTTGGAACTCAAATGCTAGATTTTACTGAGCAATATCACTATTTAGGTGTTACTTTTTCTAGTAATGGTTCCTTTCTAAAAGCTCGTAAACACGTTTCTCAACAAGCAAATAAAGCACTTCATTTACTTTTCATGAGAGCTCGTAACGCTGATTTACCCATTGATCTAACTGTAAAACTATTTGACCACACTGTCCTTCCAATATTATTGTATGGCTCCGAAATTTTTGGCTATGAAAATCTCGACATAATAGAAAGAGTTCACAATAACTTTCTTCGCAAAATTACCAAAGCACGTAAATCCACGCCCATCTCATTCTTGCACGGAGAACTTGGCAGATACCCAATTTCCATTGTAGTACAAACTCGTATGATCTCCTTCTGGGTGCGTCTCATAACTGGAAACAGAAACAAGATTAGCTATAAATTATATAAGTACATGATATCTAAAAATAGTGAACAATTCAAATGGATAGAGAAAATTAAAAATATTCTTACATCGATCGGAAGACCAGATTTGTGGTTAAATCAAGAATATATTACTAACAAGAATTTAAACAAAGATATTATTCAAACACTAACAGACCAATATAAACAGAAATGGCATGACAGTTTACAACACTCTAATAAAGGGGTTATTTACAGTGCTTTTAAAACTACTTATGAACTTGAAAAATATTTTACTATTTTAAATCAAAATGCAGCAATTAATTTCTTTAAATTTCGAACAGCTAATCATCACTTACCAATAGAGACAGGTCGGTACGATGGAACACCTCTCCAGGATAGGAAATGTACCCTCTGTAGTTCAGACAGCGTCGGGGATGAAAGTCACTATCTTCTTTATTGCAACTATTTTAACGGTGCAAGAAATAAATTCCTTTGTCAATTCATACATAACGCAACAGACTCAAACTCTCTACTGTCAAGTAAAGATCCGTGTACTTTAAGAAATCTAACCAAATTCATTCGAGAGATAATGCAACGGTTCAGTCAAAATTAAACTAACATAATATGTAAATATGCCAATACCTCCTCATGCAAATTTTGTTGTTTCTAAATCCTTTCCCTTATCTCAATTTTAATCATCATGTATGTATATGTACATATTCAAAATTATTATCATTCATTTTTCATTGTTAAATATATATCGATATTTACTTACCGTAGGTCAGCTCGAAATTTTGCCTTGTAAAATTTCGTTCCATGATACCTCTGTCTATGTCTAGCCGACACCACATGATTAGCAATTGATTCACGTGATAACCTTACTGCCGCTACGAAATCTTTTTTTTATTTCTCTCCACGTTGTTGCAAGACCATATTTATAAAATCATATTGTTTTTATTTACATAAGTGTTTGCACTGAATCATTATTATTATTACAAATTTTTAACGTTCAACATGATTATTATTGTTTCTTTTTTCCATATTATATTTTTTATTCCTTTTCATTTACATACTAGGCTATCATGATGTCTACACCATTTATATTTGTACGTATATAAAATACCTTGCCATCTTTCGCTTTCGACTTAGGCAAGGAAACAAAGTCACGATAGCCTAGTATAATGAAAGTTAATTGGAAATTCTATGTAAGTAAATGTATATGTGCATCTGTCCTTAACTGTGTTTCGCTTTCGGTATCTGTTAAGGACTGAGGCGCTATCTTGAAACATGTATATCGCAATATACTTTCTCTCTCTCTCTCTCTGTTTCTCTTCTCTCTCTATCTCTCTCTATTGGTGTATTCTACTTATTATTAAAATGAAGACCAACAAAAACGATTTAAGAAAATTCCTATGGTTATTTATTAATAGCTAAAATTTATTTTGATAACAAATTTTGCTGTGTGTTTACTCTCTCTCTCTCTGGATGTTTTGACCGTTGAAATGGGGACAATACACCGTATCCTGGTATCTGGGGACTCCCATTTCTACTACAGTTAAAGACACTTCTCTTGACTTTTTTCTACCTTCTTACCTCCCCTGTATCATAAACGGCCAGTTAAGACAATACCTTCAGCTTTAAGTTTCAACTGAGAGACTATGTGGGGACGAGAGAAAAAATGATCCAGGGACAAGAGATATACAAAATGGGGACAAGAGAGACTTTTGTGGGACGTCCCCAAACCTGGAGATGAAATGATCAAGGGACAAGATATTTACAAATGGGGACAAGAGAGACTTTGATCAAGGGACTAATAAAGATATTTTACTAAATGGGGACAAGAGAGACAATTTTGTCGGGACCTCTCCCCACAATCCTGGGAGGGTAATGTCTTCACAGTATCTCATCTGAGATAAAATGGTATGGAAGACAGAGAATTTGATGTTTAGATATGTCTTAATTAAATGAATAAAACGTTCAGGATAAGAATTATATTATTGCGTGGATTTAAAATATAAAGATTGAGAACATTTGCAAATAAATGTGTTTAATATTTCATTTTGAGAAAAGACGTAAAGAAATTATAAAGAAATGCAATATCATTGCTTTAACAAATTACAAATAAAAAAGTTTCTTTTATTGTGATATCTGCAGGTTTACCTTTATTTTCTCCGCTGCACCACAAGACCCTCGTTAGGTATTCTTGGGACTTATGCACCTATTCGATCGGTTTTAGTTCCAAGTAGCAAAACCAAAGTCCGGGGTCACTGATATCACAGAACTGATTACATTACCCTTCCATTTGGCCGCAAAGAATGAAGTCGAGATAGAGAACGCTCTGCATTTATTTATTTATTTATTTATTTATTTTTATGAGTGAACAGAGATTAAGGATACAGTCATAGATTTATAAGGTTATTGGTAATAAAGGTCGGTATTATTGTGCCTACTCTCCATGCCGTTGGGTACACTCTCGTTTCAATCATTGTATTATATAATGTTGTTGGAAACGGATCTACCAATCATAGGAGCCTATGAAAATAATTGTTATGTCATTATTTCCTGGAAACTTTTTTTAACTCATAACCCCTGTTAATTTCATTATTTGATGTACTTTGCTCTATTTCGATCAGAAATGAAATCCATTTCGTTGTTCCTATCGCCAAATTACTCATCTATATGAAGTTAATCGCATCATTCATAAAACTCACTTGTTTTTTTTTGTTGTTGTTTTTGATAATTTAAATTGCTTGTTTAAAAGGATATTTGACGTATTTACAATATTCTTTCAAACCATTGATTAAATTAAATTATTTTCCGATTTTTCTTTTCTTTCTAAATGCTTCGTAACTTGTTTCATATATAGAGCGTACGAAATTTCCTTCCACATCATCAGTCTCGTGATTAAACAGTTCATTGGATTTTTGGGCAATCAGCTAGCTCATCATTTTCAAACTGAGGATTTTTGTCGCTATCCCAAACTAATTTCAGACTGGCTGTCAGATTATCGTTACTACGAGTACTTTTACGATTGTAAGAGTGACGTTTTTTTTTTTTTTTTTTTTTTTTTTTTTTCAGAGAATGTAATGGGACTGTGTTGAGTCGCAAATATCCCTGTAATTCATTCTCATCTAAGAAAAATGTGCACGCATTTTTCTAAACAAAAAGTAAGAAGATTGCTTTTCTGATCACATGGTGGGACCAAGTATCGGAAAGTAATTTTCTTACTTGTTTGAAACGTTGAAATTCATTATATTTGCTTGTAAATCGCAAGTTTTTCGACGTGAAGTTTTCTTTTACTCCAACCCAGCATCCTCCCCTTGTATACCTAATATAAAATTTAAGTTGCTAACTTTTTGGTAGAAGTTAGTTGCTGTTTTTGTGTCATTTTGTCGAATCGTTGACTTGATCAAGGGAATATAACGATAAATATTATCAAATACCTTTGCCGATACATACATGTTTATCTCTCATAGATTACAATGTAATTTTGTGGCATAACAGGGAACGAAATGTTGACCGGTAACCATTCCAGTGAGATAATAAAACAAGAGGGCAAAGATGGCCTTAAATCGCTCACCTTAATTAGATTTGTTGTAGAAAGGCTGAATAGTCTATTTTGATAGTATGATTCATTTCACTCACAAGTGATAAACAAACATTTTGGCTGCATATGAAAAAGTTTTAAAAAAATGAAAACATGGAAAATTGAACATTTGTTCTCTTATAGAAAATGATCCTTTTTTTCATCACTGATGTAATATTTATTGATAGTGTTGGGGAACAGTGAGAAGATACTATATACCAAATATCAACGCTGTAGGTCTGTTTCTGAGGAAAGGGCATTTTAAAGTTTTGCCTTCTTCATTATCCAACCAATGGTTTCAGCAGTAAAGATATTTCGTTTTCGAAATATAGTTCCATACAAAATCTGGGTGTGGCCTCATGTAAACCCTGATGCACATATTTGTTAACAGTGTTGAGGCACCATGATCTGATGCTATATACCAATTATTAAATATATAGGTCTGTATGTTGCTGAGAAAACGCATTTTAAAGTATGCCTTGGCCATGGCAACCAAAGTTCTTTATAAAATTAAAAAAAGTAAGAATTAACATAAGTATCATTATAGTTAAATGTGGTTAAGGGGCCTCCGTGGCCAAGAGGGTAAAGTCGCTGACTTTAACACTCACTGAGCCCCTCACCGCGTGGGTTCGAATCCCGGCAGGGTCATTCGGATTTTCATGTGAGGAAGCCTTCCAGCTGGTTTGCGGTATGTCGGTGGTTCTACCCAGATGCCTCCGTGTATTCGGGGTCTTCCTCCATCTGTAATTAGCTGGACGTCGCAATATGACTGAAATACTGTCGAAGCGACGGTAAACTCAAAATCCATGGAGTTGTTTCGGAAGAGAAGATTTTCATGGAAAACCTTTTTCACGCGTATTGCCAGCGTTTTTGAAAACTTTTAATTATAATTTTGGTACTGACCTTATACGGAAATATATTAATATATCGAGTCAGTAATGGTGTTAGTAATGTCCATAGAGGTGGGGCGGGGTGCTAAGGGGCTAGCCGCGTCACCTTATGAACATTACTGAGATCTCCTGTGATTCAATTTAGAGTCGGTACCAAGCATTTGATTATTTTGTTTCACTGACCGCATTTCCTTGTTATATTTGTTATTTAATTGTTGACCATCAGAAGCATACTACTTTCAATATCCGATATAGACATTGTCTCCAAATGACTGAAATACTGTCGGTGGGACATAAAAGACAACAAACAAACAACATCCGACAATCGAGCAATGTCAGGGTCGCTGTACTTTACTTTTTTAAAAAAAAATCGGTATCGATAAACGTACATTGTATTTTGCGACACTAACAAACACAAGTGACTTATATACTTGTATAATAGTATATGGTCTCATTTTCACTCATTTATCAGTTGTAGTTGGCCCTTAGGAGGGACAGGGTGGAGACACCAGTACGATATGATAAGATCAACATGTTTTCAAAAAGACGTGAAACCTGGGGACGCTGCTCATACGAAACACTGGCGGTGACTGACATACGTTCGCATACGTTTCTCATGTGCTGCCTGTACGCTGTTGATACGCTACTCATACGTTCATCAAAGACAATCCTCGAAAATTTCAGTTCATACTCTTAAAGGTTGTGCGTAACTCATACGTTCCTGTCATACGTCAGAGTGTGACAGGGGCATCAACAAGACCGGAACATTCTCAAAATATTCATTGATTTATGTGTCAAACATACATTAACAAAGACAATCATTTGAACTACAAAAGAAATAGTTTACAAAACACATTTCTCTCTCATTAGAAAATGTATATTTTCTATTTCTACATCTTGGTCTCCTAAACTATTGAAAGAGTGCTTGCAAAACACCTACCATGAGCGATCATGTGGTCTCTGTTTATTCGTTTTAATACACTCACTGTGCTTATTATATTTTCCAATGTTAGATCAATATATCTATCGTATTAAATATAATCAGGTAGACTGGATATTCTTGCATTGCAATCTACACAAATACATGTATATACTTTACTAAACTCAGAGAATTTGTCTCAATGTATTGTTTGTTTGTTGGGTTTAACGTCCCATTGACAGTATTTCAGTCATTTGGAGACGATGTCTTCTTGAGACAGATATAGTGCTGCCACATTGAAGTATCACGCCGTAGACATGTGGCATGATATCACACCGGTCACCAGGCAAACCAGTCCTGCAACTACCCTTATATGCTGAGCGCAAAGCAAGGGACCTATACTATTTGTATGACTTTGGTATGTCGCGGTCGGGGATAGAATCTATGACCTCCTGCTCCCGAGGCGTCTCTATTATTTGTTTCCATCTTGGAGCTGGTTATATATATTGGCTGTTATGTGACCCGCTGACATAAATTTTATCTCATTTTATATGTTTAATATGTTATACCTTAGTAAACAAGGTGGAAAGAATAATTGCATCTGGTCGAAGTGTCTGTGGTTGTTCGGAAATGGGACTTTTCTTAATGCAAATCTACAGATAAAGATTTAAATTCATGTACATATAGTTGTGTTCACAAGATTCTGCTTACATGACACTATACAGGAACAAGGCTAACGTGGCCAAGTTTTAAAAGGGACATAACTTCCCAGTGTGTGGGTGAATCTGGCTGGTTATTTTGACAGCCGACAGTGTTTGTTTGTTGGTTGGTTTAACAGCCAAACGACAGTATTTCAGGTCAATATTTAACTAAATATAATTATAAATATAATTAGAAATAGTGCTGCCACACTGCAGTATCACTCCGAAGACATGTGGCATGATACTACACCCAGTCACATTATCCTGACACCAAGCCAACCATTCTTGAAACTACCCATATATGCTAATTGCCAAGCAAGGGTAATACCAGTATCATTTTTACAATTTCGGAATGTTGCGCCTGGGGTTAGAATAAACTACCTCCCGCCCCAGAGTTGGGTATTTCACCATTTAGCCCCGGGGACGGTGAAAGCCGATAGTGTCAATTTTGCAAAACTTAAACAATACCATAACTGGTCTTCTAAATAATTAAATCTTCACGAGGTGATCTTGATGGCTATTTTACTTCTCCTTAATATTATGCTCATGAGTGGTCAGATGTAGATTTCACATATCCAAGTGCCATAACTCCGGAGTAGCTTGGTCAGTCTGGCTGACTATCAAATTTGGCCAAGATGTAATGGTTAAACACTTTAAAACCATGTTTGAAGAAGCGGGCAACATATGTGGACACCGCTTACTGCTGCAGGTGTTTCCCTTAGACTGGCATATAAAAAGGAAACGGAATATTATGCATTTGTACAAGTCAGAAATTATTAAGAACTCTATTTATTTAAACTTTTATCACAAAAATTACCATTAAATGAACATTTAACAATTGAGTTGCATAATGCTACTATTGGGTTATATATAACATGATCAAAATATCAGTTAAAACCTTGTGCCATTAACTAAATACAAATGAATACAAATTATTTCAAGATGAAAGCTATCCAAACGAGAGACACAAGCTCCACTGGCTAAATAGGGTTAAGCAATAATAATGGCATACATATACTTACAGAAATGTTACAGTAATATAACATTGATCTGAAAAAAAAATCCTGTGTGTATATATGTACATGTATGTATATTTAATTACATATATGTGTGTGAACGCCTATATCAGGATTAGGGGTTAAATGCCTGATATGTTGTAACTAAATAATGTAATTAGATTATAAGGATCCACCTTAACGAGTCTCTCTCTCTCTATTTTTTTTTCTTTTTTCTATGATTATATTTTCCATTATGTATTTTCATGACCATTTATATGCCATTGTTTACAATTGTATGTAGGGGAAGGACCGATTCTAAGTTGTATGAACTTGTGGCCCAACCCCATTTCACATATATATGAAATAAAATATTATTAAACTAATAATAATGGCATTAAAATGTTCGTCAGAATACCATAAGCCTGATCAAAATAATTCAAGTCACTTGATTTTACTTGGTTACCTTCAGCATCAACCTGATTCAAACTTCAGATAAAAACTTTTAAGATTATATAAGCAAATTGGCCAGTTCCTTTGAGGCCTCATTTTTCAAGGGATCAATTTGATTTTAGTAAATTATTGTAGAGGGCCATGAGGTGACCATTTGTGGCAAATGAAATTAATTTCTGGCAATTTGTTTCAGAGGAGATTATTCTAAAGTTTTTCGAAAAGAATGTGTTGGTTGCCATGGCAACCTGAGTCTACACAAGGATCAAGTTCATTTCAGCAACTTTTGTAAAGGGCTACCCAAGGATCATTTGTGCCAAGTTTCATCAATTTATATTCAGTGGTTTCAGATGTCTTTTTAAGCAAATTGGGGAAAAATTTTTTTAAAGTATGAGTAATATTACAAAAAAATGACTAGGATCCTCGGTGACCAAGTGGTTAAGTCACCAGACTCTAAACTGGGAAACCAGGGTTCTATCCCCACATTCAATGGTCATGGTGAAGTGCCCTTGGTCAAGGCACTTTATTTTAGCCTAGTACATGTTTGCAACCTAGGGACCATGAATAATTGAAATGCAATAACTATATAACTGAGCAAGAAGTATCAGGGAAAAGTGAAAATGAATTCACTGCTATGAAAAAATATAAATTCATAGAGGTTAACTAGAGGTGATACTACAAACAAACTATCAAAGTATTAAGCAAGTCGCAGAGTAAAGACACAATTTTTGAGTTGAGTCACCTAAAATTACACTTTCTTATCAGGTAGAACTTACTAAAGTTTATAGCACGTTATGCTCAGGTGTGCTAAACAGAATATTTAGTTAATGAATGAAAATGACCTATTCAATTATCAAATGGGCAACAATTTCAAGACGTTTCAGCAGGTTACCACAGATTTTAGTTTTATTTTTTTAATTCAAATTTATTTTGCTGTAAAATGTCAAAGGAAACCCTAAATTTTATGAATTATGTATTAAAAACATTCAAATTAAACAAAGTAAGAAATGAAAATGATAAAAGTTCAGCATAACCTTGATGAATCAATGTCGCTTTCAGGCATACATATTTTTACGAGGACTGTTGCAAAAATGTATATCATATATCAAAAACATGATACAACAAACTGCCTTTACATTAAACTTTCATTAAACTTACAACCATGTAGAGGGCATGGTAGACCCATGAAAACTTGTCTGAATGTGTCATGGCTGATCTAAAAATGTGCAATATGACCTACACTGATCATTTGGACAGAGATGCATTGAGAGAGGGTTTCTGGACTTAGTCATTGTCAATATCTCAACAAGAAAAAATGTCTCTGCGATTCTAACGCCACACAGGTATACGTTGGTCAGAACCAAATATAGGACCAAATTTACTATGCTCATCCAACCATGAAATATAGTTATGATCCATGAAATTCATATACTGTGAAAAAAAAATCATGTAATGCCATGTTTCATAAAGATGCGAAGTCATCTTCATGGGCAAGAGCACTGCAAACGAAAACCAACATTCATCTGCTGTTGTTGTTGTTTTTAGGGGAAGATAAATTAGGTCAAAATGGGCCTAAGAGCCCTTGATGAGTATGATGCCCTTGTAAAAATGAATTAGCATGTTAAGTTTGATGAAAGACAGTTAAACAGTTTATAAGTTATGGCTAAGATTAAAGTTTGTCAGTATATTTTAAACAATTAGGGACATAACTTTCATCAAAATGGACCATAGAGTTATGGCCCTTGATTGGAATGTAGCCCTTGAGAAAGTGAACAAATATTTCAAGTTTGATTACAGAGGGTTTAATTGTTTAGAAGTATGCCAAGGTGAAAGTTTTTCACTGTATTGAATAAGGGGAGATAAATATAATTAAAGTGTACCTAAAAGTTATGGGCCTTGGTGGGAAAGTAGCCCATTGTAATTGTGAACAATATAAGTATTTTGATGACAGAAGGTTAATGGCTTAGAAGTTATGGCCTAGGTTAAAGTTGTTCATGACAACGTGAACGACAATGATGGCGAAAACGCCGCCGACAACATCAGAGTGATGACAATACCTCAACCTTTTTTCCTTGGAAAAAAAAACAAAAAAAAAACAGCTTTAACACAAAGGCAACCAGAGATATGATAGGCATTTTAAAGCACAGACCGCAAATCTATAAACCTTAAACAAAATTCACAAGGTAAATAGTCTTCTGTACTCTGAACTCCCTCTGAGGTTGTGTTTCCATACTTCAGAATGTCAATGATATAAATGAAATCGTCATTTCTCAAAGCATCCAATACATGTTCCTGTTTTGCCTGAGGTGCTGATCCATTCTTAGATGGAGGTGGCAGACGTGCTATTGCTTCTTCAGCACAATGCGTTTTACTGCACATATGACAAACTACTTTGGAAAATAGTTTTTCACAGAAAATACATGCATGCCTCTTTGGGTAATCCTTCTTTATTGTATGATCCTCTTTATCATGGACTGCCATTACTTTTCTCCTACATTTATCTGGAAAAAGAAATTACCTAAATATTTAGGGAATAAAAAGCATGTTATTGGCAATACAAACAAAAGTTATTATTCCAATTAAAATTTAGTTGTTTTATAGTATACATTTAAATGTTAATGATAAACCTGTACACCCAACCAACATCAAGTGATAAAAGTCAATTTTGCTATAAGAGAAATTGCAATACCCATCAAATTGGAAATTATTGAGTCACTCAGTTTTGCACTTGAGGGATAAGTCATCATCAATTTAATTCTTATGTAATACACATTTATTTTGCCCTTTTTTCCTGCTTTCTCCAAGAGATATCAATTAGATATAGTGAGGACATGTCCCCACATCTATTTCATCTCAGATATTGTGGGGACAATTGTCCTTACAAAATGGTCTCTCTTGTCCCCACAATGAAATATCTCTAGTTCATTTTTCATCTCTCTCTTCATCAAAATGTCTCTCAACAGATAATCATATTTGATCATATTAACTTAAAAGACTGAGTGTACTGTCTGCTGGGTCAGTGAAAATAGTCCCAGATACTGTTATACAGTCCCTATAATGATCATTTCACATCAAGAAATATGAACCTAGAAAGGGACCAAGATGTAGTTCACAGCAGTCAGGGGACATGCTTTTCTGCACTACCCATCAAATTGGAAATTATTGAGCCACTCAGTTTTGCACTTGAGGGATAAGTCATCACCAATTTAATTCTTATGTAATACACATTTATTTTGCCCTTTTTTCCTGCTTTCTCCAAGAGATATTAATTAAATATAGTGAGGACATGTCCCCACATCTATTTCATCTCAGATATTGTGGGGACAATTGTCCTTACAAAATGGTCTCTCTTGTCCCCACAATGAAATATCTCTAGTTCATTTTTCATCTCTCTCTTCATCAAAATGTCTCTCAACAGATAATCATATTTGATCATATTAACTTAAAAGACTGATAATGATCATTTCACATCAAGAAATATGAACCTAGAAAGGGACCAAGATATAGTTCACAGCAGTCAGGGGACATGCTTTTTTGCACCCTGATTCTAACTTAAGGTAGTGCAAGTCTAATTTGCACTGTTTCAGATCTTAATAAACTACATATATTCTAAATCTATATATACTTTTTATCACGAAAACAAACAGGTTTTTAGGGGGATTCACAATATTCTCTTCTTATAGAACTGATATACACCATAAAAACAGAGGCGGACAGTAGATCCTGCAGTTTTTCAATTTCTGACTTCCAAGTAGATGATGAGTCAAATGTTGACATATTCGACTGGAAGTGATACTTAATTATACTTCCTTTGATTGTCTTTTCTAATTTGTCCATCCTTTACTGTTAAGGATATACTAAGATTTCCTTAACGTGGGAATTGAATTAGCAGATTAAATAATGAAAAAAATACTTCGAATTGAAACAAAATTTTAGAATATCTGCCAATATTTTGTACAGATAAAACCAGCATGGACAATTTATGTGTGATCGATATTAGAGCAGCTCATTCACAGATGATCTGTAAAAATTATAGAAAATATCTTTCTTCTCCCTGTTAATGATGGTGAAGTCTGTGTCCTGACAAATAAACTCTGCAAGTTTAGGTCATATTACAATGGAAAAAGCTATATTTGTTAATGCAACCTCAGAAAAATAGGGTTAATTATAGAACAGGGTATCCCCGAAGCATGTTCTTGCATGTTCCGCAACATGGTATCTTCACCAGTTCTTGGTAGCATTGTCATCAATTCAGTCTATGACGTTAGCGCATACGCGAAGACTGAATGTGATTGGCCAATTTAAGACAAATGATAATAAATCTAAATACAGGTTTTTAAATTCTAAATATAACTTCAATACCGTCAGAGATGGTAATGCCTGTAATGGAGAAACCAACTATGTTTTTACAATCACAGAAGGTAGCATAAAGGTGACCATGCATCTGTAGATGGATTATTTGATAGAATACACAATTTTAGTTTAAAAAAAATCTTAGTCAATGACCATCTGTGAACAAGCTGCTTTAAGAGTTATTTAACCTTAAACCTACCTTCACTCTCTGGGAAAGAAATGAGGTCAGCATTTACCACCAAAACAAGACTTAGCATCTGAAATGGGAATACAATTCATGTTTAATGCATCAAACTAGACGGCTCTTCCCAAAAACACATATCGCCTGCCATAAGTTTGTCACAAAAATGATATAAAGTCAGAGTGACCACAACCTTTGACAAATATCTAAATACTAAAATACTAAATCTACATGAATCATGAATGTAGGATATAACTTAAAAGGGCCTTGAGTTATTAAATGACAGAAAAAGTAAGCCCTATCGTGTAGAAGCTGCAGTTTAGTTTAGTGCTCTTGACAAAGGACAGTTTGTACAATACTTTTATTAAACAAGAGCTGTCAGAAGACAGTACGCTCGACTTTTCAAAATGCTTGTTAGCAAATCAAATGAAATCTTTTTTTCCATTCTTGCCTTTCACATACTCTGTATATAATATTAGTAAAAATGATACACCTTGATAGTCTGATACCACTGAATATGTTTATGAGGTCTTAAATCAATCCCATGCCTAATTACTGAGACACCGTGCATGAAAATGAATGAAAGTACCTTACACGCAAAATTGTAACCGAAATTCTAAGTTAAAAAGATGCCATAATTTGAAATATATTCCATCAAGAGTTACCTAACTTATAGTATGATACCCCTAAATATATCTAAGATGTCTCAAATCAATCCAATGACTGTATACAGAGATATAAGCATGAAAGTACCTTGCATCCAGAACTTTAACAAAAATTTATATGGTAAAAAGTTCAGTCAAGAATTACCTACCTCGGTTGTCTGGAGCTCCTAAATATATTCATAAACTCTCAAGTTAATATCATGAATGGTTATTGAGATAAAACTTAAACTAAAAGCTACGGCGCCAACGCAAGGGTGACTGCAATTAATAAGCTCTCATATTCTTCGAATAGTCAAGCTAAAAAAAGGAATGCAAATAATGTACAACCCCCACATACACAAACACACATCATGAACATCATGCCAATGGAAATATTTTTCAGTGGAAAGATATGTGTCAAAAATGTACATATAATCAAAAAATCCATATTGACATGCTATACATATTTTCATCAATCAGTTCAAGAAATACTTTTAAAACTAGAACTACCACTGAAAGTTATGGAATACCTCCCACATATAGCTTTATCACAGAAAAGACAACATTGGCCATATCATCAAAGAGTCACTGCATGCAATCTCAGGATAATTATAAAAAAATGGGAGATAATTAAAAAATCATGTGGAGTAATGGTTCTTGGGCAAGGCATTTTAACTGCTTGCTATCATTTTTATCATTTTAAGTTTAAGTTAATGCCTTTAATAGTTTTCAAGCTATGCTCCAGATAAAAAAAATGTTATAACAACAAAAAGTGCCATAACTCTGTGATAAAAAAACATTGCAAATTTATTATGCTAATGATGTGTACAGCAAGACATGGTACCTATCAATCCTAGCAAAAGGTTTCAGAGACTAACTGCGGACAAAAATCTATACAGACATTATGTAGCTAAAAACCAACATAACTCTGTGATGATATATTATGCACAGTTAGACTTAATATCAATCAACCCAGATTAACAGAATTTTTCATTATTTTCAATATTATGTATGTATGTATGTATGTATGTATGTATGTATGTATGTTTGTTTGTTTATTGGGTTTAACGTCCCATTGACAGTATTTCAGTCATTTGGAGACGATGTCTACTTGAGACAGATATAGTGCTGCCACACTGTAGTATCATGCCGTAGACATGTGGCATTATACCACACCAGTCATATTATCCTGACACCTGGTCATCCAGTCCTGCAACTACCCTTATATGCTGAGTGCCAAGCACGGTATCTATACCAGTACCATTTTTGACGACTTTGGAATGTCAGGTCTGGGAATTGAACTCAAGGCCTCCTGCCCCGAGGCATACGCTCTTACTACAAGGCCATCGGGGACGGTGTCGGTGGAGGCTCTGACTTGTAGTAAAGCATATATATATTTTATAGGTGTGTATTTTTATTTCAGTTCTTATGCATTGCTTATGACAATGTTTTAAACATTCTGTCCTAGATTTAGCTTAACCACAAAATCTAGCCTATTTTTTTTCAACACTCAAACACTTATATCAAAGTTTCAATAAATAACACAAACATCATAATAATAGGTATGGGTATGGAATCATTGCTTGATGATGTCAGTGTCTCTGGGTATAAATCTACTTACGACGTGACAGAGAGACTGTTGAGATCCGGTGATGTCTAACATTACCTCCTCATCGCAGGGCTTTACACCATGCTTAATCAGGGGTCCATGGCTTGCAGGATTTTCCCAAACAAGGGTCCTTTAAAATAATTGTAAGGGTCCATTATTTTTTTCAGTCAATATTTTACTGCAGTTTCATGTAAATAAAGAAATGAGTATTTCAAATCTATATAACCTTTGGTTCAAGAAGGAATTGCCCTGGAAACTCTTGTCTGATATGCAATACAAATGATAAATCTGCAAATCAATGTAAATGCACCATTTTTCTCTCATGTTAACTTTCGTCTTCTATAATTATTATCTTATTATAATGTGTTGTTGTTGAAATACTCATATAAAGCTATTATATATATGTTGTTTGAAATGTTTGAATGCAAGAAAATAATACTTTTTTTTTCCTACCTACCAACCTTACCCTTCTTTACAGATTATAATCATAATGTTAACTTTCGTCTTCTATAATTATTATCTTATTATAATCTGTAAAGAAGGGTAAGGTTGGTAGGTAGGAAAAAAAATGTATTATTTTCTTGCATTCAAACATTTCAAACAACATATATAATAGCTTTATTATTAGCATGATTTTTATGTTGGCTAAACATGTTTATATCAGTCTTAGTTATGCATATATGTCAGAGATTCATTGTTCAAAAATAACTGGCAATGGTCATTGGAGATGAAAAATGACTTCTGTATAGAAAGTTAAGTTTTCTTTCAGATGTTTAACACATTGTCAGGCCTAAAACTGTTTAATGTGACAATCTGTCATTCCTTTCTGCCATTGGAAAATTAATTGTAAGTTCTAGCAATTTTAAACAAATATTGTTTAATATTTCTCATAAATGTGTTTGTATGACAAATTAAAAAAAACACGATTTAAATAATTAACTAGTGTGCATTTCTTACCAGTTCTTGTTATGTTTATTTCCAGAAGTTGTTTTCAAACACAATCCCAAAACATCTCTCATGAATAGTGTGTGTGTGGGGGGGGGGGATGGACAGGGGGTCATAGTGTAACACATTCTTATAAAGCCATAAACTAAAGATCAGTTAGGCAATATGGTCAGTTAACGAGGAAACATTGTATCAACAGGATGAGTAGATTTGGCCAATTTTGTGTAATAATTTTGGGGTCAGTGGTCAGTTATCTATTCTTGAGTGCTTGCCAAAGTGTCACCAAATACACCCCTCTGTGCCCCCTCAAATATTTTCAGATTGACCTTGTGTGACATCACCACTCTAGATTTACACACAGGAAGAAACATACTGCAGCAGTAGAGTTCAAAGGGTGTGAAACTTTGCCATTTGAAGGCTAGTTTGGGTTTCTCACTTCTTTGACTTGCCGCTAATCAGAACTTAAAAGAGTCAGAATTGTGTTAGTGGTTGTTTGATTTCTTTCAAGTAAGAAGAAACATACAAAAGTGCAGAAGAAACATACAATCGGTCTAGCTTTTCATATCTTTCCCAGACGAAAAATAAGGCATTTTCAGGATTGCAATAAAATATTTGAGTCAGGCCTTTTTTTCAGGTCAATAGTGGGAGGGAAAACATTTTTATTTTTGCCCATGGTCAATACTTTATACAGAGATCATATTCAATAAATCATTCTTTATCATTTGATTAAAAAAAAGGTTAATAATTTACAATAATTTTCAAGGGAGAGATCCCCAAAAGCCTCCTTCCAGGAGACAGGACAACAAAATAGCCCTAACTATTGCAATACGAACACCATTTCAATGTACTATTGGGTTTACTATGTACAGAACGAAGCAATGGGTTATCTATTTACATCTATCATTTTAACAAATGAGTTTAAAAAGGATAAAAATACCTTGATAGCACGACGACATTTTACAGATCGCCTTTGGACGCCATGACACTTACGATTCGCCCCCTCTTAAATTCGCCCTCTCTTAAAGCCGTCTCAAATCACGTCTGCTTTTATAATGCACATCAAAATATCAACGTATCAAATATTTCCGTGAGTTAACTGCTGAAGTAAGAACTATTGAAAAATTACAGGAAAATCCGAAAAAAAAAGGTTGATTAGTCACAGTATTACCGGGTACGATACTCTGGGGTCGGAACCAAGTCTCACCTCATTCGGAACATTTCGCCTATTTTCGCTAGGAAAAGGTCGAGATGTTCCGAATGATATTTACCGCGAAAGCATTATTGGTTAAATACAAACCACAGTCTTGAGAGTGAGATAATTGATTCTGGGGACATTAGTCCCCACATACAGGAAAATAGAAATTTATTTGAAACACATGATGCACATTAAAAAAATCGACCGTAAGTGTGGGGACATATGGATTGTCCCCACACTCCAGTACCTGTCCCCACTTGGTGGGTAACAGTGTTATCATTTGTCCCTGGATAAACGGCTGAGGCATCCCTCTCTCTCTCTCTCTCTCTCACGAAAACACTGGTTATTCTGATATATTCATTTACCTTGTAAATTGATACTATTTATTCGCCTATATAGCGAAATGCTCATTGACACTATTATTAAAGATATTATTATGATATAATAGATATATAAATATATATAAATATCTATATTTCATAAATGCAAAATTTGTCTTCTCCCATATTTTAGTAGGTCAGTCTCTCCTTTCTCTATTAAATATTTGGATATATACCCTTAATAATGCCATATTCTTTTTTCAAGTGTTAACGCGATGCACACGTTATCCCCAACCGGAAGAAATGTATATATTGTATTGTCTATGTATTTTCTTCTCCATATTGTACATGATTGTACTTGGATGAAAATAAAGTTTTGTTCTGTTCTGTTCTGTTCAACATCGGCGTTTACACTTGATATAAATGTGTTATCACTGACTCATAAAACGTCAGACATTCTCCACGTCAGCCGGAATAGCTCAGTTGGGAGAGCGTTAGACTGAAGATCTAAAGGCCCCCGGTTCAATCCCGGGTTCCGGCACGAACGGAACGGTTCGGCGGCTGACATTTTTTTTATAGTCAGCCAAAAAAAAAAGGGGGGGGGGGGATAATATGTAAAAAAAAGGTGAAATTTTTCAATGAAATTTTAGCGTCAGTTTATAACGAAATCTGTGGAATTCAGTCAGAAAGAGTTTTATTGTCTCAATTGGACATTATCTATACATTTTAGGGACAAGCTTCGTCTCACAATGTTTTCAAAATGAAAATGTGATACATTGTATTTACAGTCGAACCCCGGTTACTCCACCACCTCTCATTCAAATACCCGGCGTCACTCGAAATACTTCGTTGGTCCCGATCACTCTCCTCCTTATTATTATATAAAAAAATATCTGGGTTATTCGAATTTGTGCCATTCGAATACCTGGCCTCTTCTGAAAAGATTTTTTGACCCGTGCCAATCAGTTCGTATGATTTTCGCACCCCCTTATCCGAAGTCGCTGACGAGCATTAATTACCGGCGACATTTTGAAAACAAACAATGGAAAGGCGCGAATGTCAATTAATTACCGAAATGAGTGGGAGCCGGCCGCTTACAGTTTGCAAAAGTTGTTAATTGATTGGATGTTTGTCCAGCAGATCAATCATAAAGGTAATGATTAATATTTTATAGGCATGTATTCATAATAAAAGGAATGCCGCTCAGACTGATTTTATTTATATTGTTTTAACCAGCAATTAATGCACAACAACTAATCAACACAATTTGAGTAAATAATTTCAGTTTATTCTACTGAATAAATAGACCTCAAAACCTTTGTTTGTCATCGTTCTGATGTGGAAACAATTACGATAGCACAAGATCTTTTGGCTGAGCAATCTGGGTAAGGACCCGGCAAGGGATACGCTGGTAAAAGAAGATTAACACAAGTGTAACAAGCAGACCACGATTACATCGTTTTTTAAATGAATTTTCGAGACGACGTTGATATTACGTTTATCCATGTAGCTCTGACCTGATGAATTTGTATGTATGTATTGATGTATGTATTGGTTATGTAACATTTATGCAGAAAAAGATGAATTTAGTCAATAAAGAGGATGCCTGGGGCTGTAACACCTGTTAGTATGCACTAGTTTTTGCTCTTGCTTTTTGTGCAGAAAAAAGTTATTTAGTGACATTTTTAAATTATGATTTTTGAATGAAAGTGAATGTAAAGGTCAGGACAAGAGTTGGTTTGAATATCTAGTAGGTTGAGGATTGAAATTTGGAGTTATTTAGATTTTGATTTGAAGTTATTTTCTTCCTCTGTGTGTTGGACATACCTGTGTGACATGGATTTACCTGGATATAGCCTTTGGACATATTTGTGTATTGTGTATTGCTACACCTGGTTCACTATAAACTAGACCACTAGACCACTGCTCAGTGCTGAAGGCCATTGTTTTTGTTGTTACAAAACTGAATATGTCCTCTCAACAATCCCAGCAAAAGACTGAAAAATCTAAGAAAATTGGGAGTAGCTCATCCCACTCAACACCATCAAAACCAAAAAGACCTTTTTCTGAGGTGGCTGAATCAAGTGCTGAAGAGCTTGTCCTTATAAATCACCAAATGGAAGAACTGTCATGTGATATGAAGCTTGTGAAAGAAAACTTATCTTCTCTAAAATCAAAATCGGATAAGATGATGAACAAACAGGAAATGCAGGCTTTCATTACCAAGGCTGTGGAAACAATCTTAATTTGTCCATTGACCTGAAAGTGGAAGAGAAAAAAAAAAGATCTAAGAAAAAAATCTTCATATGTTGGAGGAGGAAAACTCAAATCTAAAAAAATCTCTACACCGACTCAAGAGGATACGCTAAAAGCACTTTAGCAGAACAGTCTTTGTCAAAGGCAAATTACAATGAACAGTATTCGCGTAAAAACAATGAAAATAATGTATATTGAAGAAAAACCAGGGGAATCAGAAGAGACCTTATTAAAGGGGATAAACTCAGTCTTAGCCAAACATAATACCACCATTCCAAGAGAAACGGTCGTGGCCATTCGCCGGATACCGGCAGCAAACAAATCTGTTAAACCAGTGCTTCTCAAGTTCAGGAAAAATACTGACAAATCCAGACTGATGAGTTGCAGAACTCCAATGAAGAAGTCAATCCATCGCCTAGTAGATGATGTGACCAAATTGAACACTGAACTGATATCCCGATTAAATAATCATTCTGGGATTGAGTCAGAATGGTTCTTCAACGGACATGTGTTCGGGAAGACAATTGGTGGAGCTAGGTACAAGTTTGACATTTATGATGATATTGACAGAATTATTTCAATTTCGAAGTAACTTCATATACATAGCTTCTATTGAGGCTGGTCAATTTGTACCAAAGCCCCTCATTTACTCAGTTTAGAAATGACATATATACCTATGTTCTCTGTACTGTGTTCATATACATAGATTCTATTGAGGCTGGTCAAATTGTACCAAAGCACCCTTTACTCTGTTTAGAAATGACATATGTATTTATGTTCTCTGTACTATGTTCATATACATAGCTTCTATTGAGGCTGGTCAACTTGTACCAATGCCCCTCTTTTGCTTCTGTTTAGAAATGACATATATATTTATGTTCTCTGTACTGTGTTCCTAATTGTTTGCCTTTGCCCCTGTCCACCTTTCACCTTTTTTTTCGGCCATTCTGTTCAAAAGGAAGGAAAACAATAGATAATGAAAGATGTCAAGATTATATAGCTTTCTTTTTCTTTTTATCTCCATAATTGAAATGACTATGTTCTTGATTATGCAAATGATGACAGCTCAATATGTTGATAATTTAAAGAGAATGATGGTTATTCATATTGAACCTATATACAGATATCAAACAGTACATGGGGTTTGGTAACTGATAGATGTTCTTTTGACCCCCCCAAGTTTCATTTTATTATTATTGTTTTTGGTCTCTATAAAAATTACTCTTTTATACTATATAATACACCTAAGCTAATATCTTTATACCACAAAACAATAAACATGGATATGATACCATTTTTTTTTTTTTTTACTGCTTCTTTTCTTCCAGAATAGAGAGTATTTGTATAAATATTAATGTGAGGGTGCTGCTCCCGCCCTTTTTTCTCATAAGTACTGCTTATAATATGTTAAAATATTACCTTCACATGTTAGAAATATTTTGCTTATATGCTGTGTGGATATAATTCTCTTTTTTACGTTTCTCTTTCTCGTTCATTTTCATCAAAAAGAGAGAAAGTTAAGAATATCAATGTGAGAATGGAAATCTTTCTCTAAATACTATGAACACATACTCACTATGTGTTGATCTGTTAACTTCTCTCTTTTTTTCTGGCCATTCTATCCAAAAGAGAAAACATTAGTTGTCAAGATTATATAGCTTTCTTTTTTTTCTTTTCCTGTCCATAATTTAGGCCTATTATATGTTAAAAGACTATGTCCTTGAATATGCAAATGATGACAGCTCAAACTCAAAATGTGTGTTGATAATTTAAAGGCAATGATGATCATTCATATTGAACCCCCCATTTTCGTTTTATTCTTATTGTTTTTGGCCCGTATAAAATGTCAAAGTACTCTTTCATACTATACGATAAGTTAACATCTTTTTAACACAATGCCGTAAATTGACGAAACTTTTCCCTGCATCTTATTTTCCAGAATAGGGAGTATTTTTATAAATAATGATGTGAGGGTGTTGTTTCCTTTTTCCTCCTAAATTCTGCCTATGTTAAAATATTGCTTACACATGTTTTAAATTCTTTGCTTATATGCTGTATGGAGAGGATTCTCTTTTTATTTTCCCTTTCCCTTTCGTTTCGCGGAAAGAGAGAAAATTAGAAATATCATGTGAGAGTGGTTTATATGTTGTATGGAGATGATTCTCTTTTTTGTTTTCCTCTTTCCCTTTCGTTTTCGACGGAAAGAGGGAAAATCAGAAATATCAATGTGAGAGTGCTTTTTTTCTTCTCTCAATATAGATTATTAATACATTGTTAGGTATTGCAAAACATCAAACATATATGTATATATCGATTTTTTGCAAAGATTGAATCTTTGAAACCTTTGAAACGGTTACCTTTTTTTTCTAGAAACAAAATGAAAGTAAATAATTTGTGTGGGTGTATATATATATGTGTATATATGTATTTATATAGTATGTATGTATGTATGTGTGTGTGTATGTATATATATATATTATATGTATAAACATTATATTTTTTTTCCTAAATTATGTAAACATGTAATATTATAGTTGTATATGTAACTAATGAAGAAGTTGTATGGACAGTTAAGGTTTGTAAACTCTTTAATATATATTTTTCTCTTTTTGTAAATTGCCCATTTTTATGTTGAAAGAAAACAACAACAAAAAGCAACAAGACTAAATTTATGTACATATTAGGTGTGTGAAATGAATGGAAAAAATGATCATGTATACATATACAAGTTGTAGTAGACCATATCTCTGAAGGTTATCTTCATCACTTCTTTCTGACAGTAATACATGGCCAATCCTTGTCCTGTTAACCTGTATATATATTAAATCTGTCTGCACAAAACTAAAAAAAGTTGTTTTTTCTTTACCTTTGTTTAAACATTATGTTTATTAAATCAAACACTTTTTTGCACTTGTTCATTTTTTCTGACAGATCTTCATTGTGTAATGTTAAAAAATATAAACTGAATGTATGGTTCTCTGAAAAACAATTTTGGGATAATGGGTGAGGTACAAATATTGTCATTAAATTGCCGGGTCTGAACGGCACAAAAAAAAGAGGATTAAAAGAAAAGAATTATGATATATATTGTTTGCAAGACACACATTTTACAAGAGAACAAGAAAAGATGATATATGCTCAGTGGAATGGAAATTGTTTAGTTTTTCATGTTCAAATACAAGAGGCGTAGCTATTTTATTTAATAGAATATAGAAAATTGTATTCATAATAGTATAAATGATAATGATGGTAACTTTCTTGCATTGGATGTTACAATTAATTCACAGCGTTATACTTTAGTCTCCCTGTATGGACCAAATTTAGATAATCCAGCATTTTATGAAAAGGTGTTTCAGACAGTTGATGATATAGGTAATGAATCTTGTATTATGTGTGGTGACTTTAATTTAGTTCTTGATCCTTCTCTAGATTACTCAAACTACAAACATATAAATAACATCAAGGCTAGATCATTATTAATAGACCAAATCCATAAAAGGCAAATGTTAGACCCGTTCAGAGAAAACTATCCAGATAGAAAGAGATACACATGGAGACGAATACATCCTTTAAAATAAGCAAGACTTGATTTTTTTCTTTTAACTAAGGACTTACTTCCCTTTGTTAAAAAATTGATATTGAATCAAGCTACTTATCTGATCACTCAATAATTTCCCTCATCTTAATCCCATCAAATATATTACATATAATATATTATATATATATAAAAAATGGAAGCAAAAATGTTTAAAAATTACAATATTGTCTTCCTGTTAATTTAATAACCAGATGAAGAATTACAATTTGTTATAAGTGATCAGCTATTATTAGAAGTTTTATTGATGGAAATACGTAGAAAATCCATATCTTATGGTTCATATAAAAAGAAAGTAAGTGCACATTAAGAATCAAAGCTCTTAAAAGAAATCAATGAAATTGAAAAGAATTTAACAGATCAAAATAAAAACAAATTATCAGAATTAAAACAAAAACTACAAAAGGTAAGAGAGGATTCGCTTAAAGGTCACATATTAAGATCTAAAACTAGATGGGTTGAAGATGGATAAAAACCTTCACAATGTTTTTGTGACCTTGAGAAAAATAATTATCCAGATAAAATGATTCCTAAATTAGAATTAGAAGACAATAGTACTATTTCAGATCAGAGTGATATTTTAAATGAAATGAAAAGGTTTTATAAAAATGTATATTCAAGTCAAAATACTTCTACTGAGGAAAATATTGAAAAAGAACTAAATGCTTTAAAAAGACCTGTCATACTAACAACTGAACAGTCTCAGAAACTTGAAGGATTAATTAGTATTGAAGAAGCTACAAAAACTTTGGCAGCAATGAAAAATGATAAAAGCCCTGGTTCTGATGGTTTCTCTACAAATTTCTTTAAATGCTTTTGTAAAAGAATTGGTTATTTTGTTGTCAGGTCTATAAATGATGGTTATAGAACTGGGAAAATGTCTATAACTCAACGACAGGGTGTAATAACATGTATACCTAAAGAAAATAAATCAAGATTATTTTTTAAAAAACTGGCGTCCAATAACATTACTGAATGTGATATATAAAATAGCTTCAGGATCAATTGCAAATAGGTTAAAAACAGTTTTAGATTATTTAATAAGTTCAATTTGTAAAATTAACCCTAGATGTAAATAAACTTATTAATTGTGGTAAACATTATGCAGTAAAGAATATTGAAGATCTTCAAAACATTTTTTGGAAGTCTGTGATCTCCTCCTACTCAAAGTACCTAGATTTATGTAAGACAAGAAATATTGAAGACTTCTTATCTAGTCCACTTTTCTATATTGAGAATATTCAAATTGGTAAGAAAAGTGTTTTCTTTAAAATTATCTATGATAAAGGGATTAGATACATAAATGATCTTGTTGATAAAGATGGAAAACTCTTTGATCACCAACAATTTGAAAATTGTTCTGGTATTAAAATAAACGTTCTCCACTTCTTAAGCCTGATAAAAGCTGTAAAGACTTTTAAGAAACATATATTAAAAACAAATGATATTTTATATAAATTGCCAAATCCTATTATACTGCCTAAACTTAAGATTTGTTTGAAATGGAATCAGGTTGTCAAAGAATGTACAATTTCCTAAATGTCAATAATGAAGTACCCAAAAGCCAAGCAAAATGGAATTCACAATATTTTTTTGAAGAGGATGAGTGGAGAAAGATTTATTATCTACCTTTTAGTTTGTTTAAAGAAACCAGTATACAATGGATGCAGGTGCGATTATTGCACAGAATAATATCAGTAAATGATTATCTGTATAAGTTAAAATTTAAGGATACTAATCTGTGTTCCTTCTGTAAAAAAGAACTTGAAACAATTGAACATCTGTTTTGGTTTTGTAACAAAACAGCATTTTTTATTGAGCAAATTAAACAGATTATGCTGAATTGTCACATAGAAACAGAATTTTGTTTAAAGTCTGTTTTGTTTGGATTCAATAACATTGAAATTGACATTTTAAACCTTCTTTTGAAACTTTCATTTTTAAATCCAAATTATTAAATAGGCCTCTAATTATTGTAAATTTTAAACTTCTGTTGAGTAATAAATATCAAATATATAAACATATACATGAACTAATTCATCTGAACAAGGTGTATAGAAATTTGAAGCAAACTGGAATTTCATAAAAAAAATTTAGCCAATAAAAGAAGACATAGCCAGAGGATAGAAGAAATGTTGGAGTTGAAAAAATAAGAAATAAAATCCAAAATTCAGTTTCCTTTTTTTCCCATAAATAGCATATGGGTATGTATGTATGTATGTATGTATGTATGTATATATATATATATATATATATGTGGTTATATGTATGTATATATATGTGTGTGTATATATATATTTTTTTCTTTGCAATGTAGAAACTGTCAGTTTTTTTGTTTTTTATGTTTTCTTGTTTTTACCTGTAAACTTTAAACCTTTATTACTTTTAAAGGGTTTAAGGTTTAAGTAAAAAAAAAAAAAAATTGTCAATAAATATCATTTATTTATTGCTGTTTTCAAGACGACGTTGATAGTGGATACATGTAGTCGATTGTGATTTAGTCAGACCTGAAAAAAAATGTACATGTATGTATCTTGGTTATTGACGTATGCATTAATTGTCTTTTTATCGATATCTTTTATGCATAAAAAGATGAAAGTTGTAAAATAAAAGTTAATTAATCTATATCCGTTTTCATTTACGCTCCTAAATCGTAATAACATATTTTAATAAGACTACATTATATATTAAGTTCACTGCATGCAAAAGTGGGTGGGATGGGTTTTTGTTCCAACGGTCGACGTGGTTTGGGTTATTCGAAACCATGTCTTACTCGAAATAAAACGCCGATCCCCGGGATTTCGAATAACCGGGGTTCGACTGTATATAATGTGGGGACCTTTTATCGTGGGCCTAAGCCTTTCAACAGCTAAACTAAGAACTGAACTTTATTCCATATCAAGGAAGAATATAATAATAATTCAATATAAAGATCATTCAATGTAAATCGGTGCAGAAAATATTGATGGTATTATCTTAAACCCTTTAAAATACCCTTAAAGGCCTTCAAAATGCCCTTCTTTGTTGACCCCACCCACCCTCAAGATAAGATAAGAAGGAGATAAGAAAGTGACCCTGCAGAGCTCAAAGCGGGATCCCCAATAAACCAATCAGTCCGCATGTCACGCTTAGATCACATTGGCTCATTGCCAATATCAGAGATATGAATAGCTATTACAGTACATCATATTTTTTCTTGAAGGCAATGGCAAAACATTTTTCTGGAAAAAAAAATCTATCAACATTACCCTTCTTCTGAAAAATAATTAGATGTTTTTAAAGTTTCTGATTCTTTATTTTGATTTTCTATGGTCTTTTTCAAGGTAGAGTTAGCAAACTAGTAAATTCATATCGTATTTACAAAATATTAAAAAATAATTGTGGTAAGTCATGTCACACCAACCAAAGTTTACAAACCTGTTTTATTTTGTAGTGATCATAGTTGTGATGTAAGGTTTAGCTATTTTAGGCCCTGAACATGTCTGATAATGGATTACCACGATAATAGGGTCCTGCAGTTTAATACTCTTAAACTGAATAATGCAACTCGTCCAAAACAATAAAACTACTAATTAGTCTTCAGCCCAACCATCTGTTATAAAAATATCCAATGAATTGTTATTACACGCCACTCTTTTTTCCGACTGAATATTATTTGAAATATTGACCTATTTGTAGTATGTAATTATTCATAATTGTGCAGAGTTAGCATTCCTGAGTTATAACATACACCTACTTATATAACTGATATGATATTTTGTTCATGCAAACGTTGGTTATTAAGTTTCATTTGTATTTCTATAATATTGTTTTTCTTGGATAACTTTAATATCCCGGTATATAAATTATTTTCATAACTTGAACATCCGGCACGTGTCTTGACTGTTTTGTTTATTGCAATTTCAAAGGCTTTTTAGAATATATAATTGCATATAAATTAGGCTTATTTCACAGTTTTAACCCATATTTTATTAATAAAAAAAAGCTTGTATGGCATTTTCAGTACTTTGGTGAAATGATAATGTTTGGTATTCAGATTATGACTATATTTCTAAAATATGTATGTTTGTGAAATGTGATATATTAACAGCCAGCATATACTGTGTTCAAGTTTGTTATTTTGTGTAACAAGAAATTTATTAGAAGTGCGTTATATTTATGTACTTGTGTGACGAACTAAATTACATCAACATTTGTTATGGTGGCCGAGTGGGTTAGAGCGTCCACACTATTTGGACTTAGTCGTTTATATAAAATCTACCAATACCAATCTACAATAATTCCGTGATTGTTAAGAAAAATGAGTGGTTTCTCCATCACAGACAATAACGTCACAAGTGATATTGATACTATATTCAGGGCAATAAAACCTATATTTTGAAATCCTGTTTTCATGTGCCATCACATGATCGCAATCACTATTCGAGTATGCGCTCTTTCTAAACTAAATTTAAGAATTCCCTACCCGGAACTTGTGAAGACACTACGTTCCGGAACGTGTCACGTGGTACCACAAGGACCTTCTTCGGTGATACCATGTTCTATATTTAACTGAGTTTTCCGAAGTTTGCATTTACGAAAATAGCGATTTCCCGTACAATGTGACTTTCACTTGCCGAGTTTAGCTGTCCGGTAACAAAGAATTAACCAACATTAAGGAAGGTGAGTAGAAACAATTTATTTTAGTGATCATCTAAAAAGGTAATCTGACTGAATTTCATTTCCTTTGATATATACAGATGTATTTATGATTGTTTTATCAAGTAACACTTTTAGATGCTCAATTAGACCTGTTTCAGACTGAAAGTTATAAATATATGCAGTATATTCTAGTCTGTTCCACAAGTGGTTATTGTTCGTTTTATTTAATCTGCTGAATTCAGTGGGGCGCTTTCCAAACAAAGTTTTTAATTATTCTTATTTCGACTTTCAAGAATCAATTGCTTCACAGATAATAACTAATATTTCCCATTGCATTATATCCCCATCAACTTCGCATAGCTTTTTAAAAGATATTTCTTGTTACATTTGACATAAAAATGAGACATTGAAATGTGTTACAGGCTTGGGTCTTGCAGTTCCATGAGCTACTATAAAGATATAGCATAGTATAATGTTTCAAGAGAATCAATCAGTCACCGAGAAGTGCCTTAGGCAGAATGGACTAACATTCAACTACACTTAAGGCCAACTAAGGCACGATAACTGAAACACTTTGGATAGGTAAATGTTTAAATCTGATTAAACGAAAATTTTAAGGAAAAAATTGGAATCAACTCTGTTATAAGAAGATTGAAAGTAACAGATAATTAAAGTCTAAATTGTAGTTGAAAAAGAGGAATCGCTATAAAAAGGAACATGACCAATGCAAAACAATATTTCCCTTCCGAACCTTTAGTTTTGCGGGGGGATATTAAACTTCTAAATGCATTCGTTATGTATATCTATGGGATACTTACTGTTAAAATAGCTAAATCAATATATGAAACTGCGTAATTAAAATCAACGTCCATAAATAGCCAGTTTAATGTTGCCATCATATTTATTTCGTATCAAACAATTACGAATATCTTTGATGTGAGGGTATGTCAATATCCACTATACCATTAGATCATTTTTTCTTACCGACGTCGTATCTTGAACAAACTTATTTGGACATTTGGGGATAACAAACGTTTAAGTTCATTGGACGCAAAATGAATCTTCTTGAAGTATTTAATAACCAAATAAGGTAATATTGTTCATCATATTCAGTAGACACTTCATCCAGACTCAGAGCTCAGAGGTCAAAGTCATACATAAAAGTTGAATGTAAAACACAATGTATAAAAGACTCATCAGGGCTATTACTTCCTCGCGCATTGAAAGATTTTGAAATAAATTTGCTCAGTGTTTCCTCCCTTTGGTACTCTCATAACTTTCAGGATAGAATAAGCGCGTTGGAACACGCGAGGGTTCAGTTTCTTAAGTTTGTTTTCGGCTTGTTTTGGGGGTTTGTTTTGTATTTCTGTGATGAATGTGTTATTTTTATGATCATTACCACAACATAGTATTACTTCAGAACATGAAGGAATACAGAAAACTTTTTTAATGTTTTTAAACCTTTTGAAATTAAGTTTACCTTGAATAGGCTCCTGATTACCTCCAACAGTATCTTCTTCAACAGCTCCAGAAGTTGATTGATTCTCCATAGCTCTAGTATCATCTTGTGCTCTTATAGACTCTCCCCCTGACCCCCCCCCCCCGCCCCCTTCGACTGCAAAATCAAATAAATTTAAACTTTAAGTATATGCAGATACATGACAATCCATGCAGGACTACTTTGCAAGTCTACAGTAACTAGAAATAATGCTTAATCAAATAACGAAGCAAAAGAAAATATGATAATAAACCGCGTCGATAAATTCTGGAACGTCGTTGTTTAAAAAAAAACAAGAGTTCTTAAATATATTATTATTGATATTGAAAGAGCATTGTTTCCTAATGCTAAATCTGTCTTGTTTTTGGAAAACACACTTATATACGCTGAGATATCGTGCATTGTGTACCTTGAAAATAACGCATTTCCGACCGGAAACAGCTGATATGCGATCGGAATTCTTTAAAATCGATCGATTTTTACCAGTCGAGATAAGACGATCGATAAAAGCTGACCTAAATGATATTTTTTTTATTCAAATATTTGCTTAGATAGAGCCAGTACATCATCATTATAAAACAATAGTTATGAACTCATCTGAGGTAACCTATCGGTTACACCATAACAACTCTAAGTTTTAAAACATCATTAATTTGTGGAAATAATTCTTTTTCGTTCCTCTTAATTTTTTATTTTGATAAATATTTATCGACTCTCTTAGTTTTGGTGACACACTTTTCTACCATAATATCACTTAGGGGGTACTTAGAGCATTCTGCCTTTCAGCTGGATTGGTATTTTTTATTTTATTCTTTATTCCGCAAATAACGAAGTAGTTGCGATAAGTTGCAGATGTGCAAGAATTATTATTTTTCCCGTATAGTTTACAGACAGAAAAGTCATGAAACTATAATTTTATTTTTATGGTCGCATTTGATGTCAAAATTGACATCAGCTAAAAAGGTTAAGTCGCAGCGTACAACTTTTATTTTTTGAAATTTTCACATAATGTATATATTACGTTATAGTGGATCTGCAAATACTTTCTCCCAAATTCGAAAAGACCAAGATCCTTTGGTTAAACTAAGTTTCTAGCTTTGGACCTGAAAACGAATAAAAGTATTACCAGGAATTAAGATTTTCTAGAAATTTGAAATTTGGACAAAATATGTACAAATAAATCAAAATTCATTATACACTTTTTTGATGAAGTTTACCGCTGTTATTACAGTTATAAAGCGATGTCAAGTCTAATAACACGTGAAGGAAAACCCCGGAGTGCACAGAGGCACGTGAGCAAAAATACCAATCCACCACAAGCCAGCTGGATGGCTTACTTACATGAAAAAGGTGACTCTACTGTGACTAGAACACAAACAATGTTGAGGGGCTACGTGATAGTAAGTTAGCAACTGTAACCAATAGCCAGAGAATTCTTCCTATTTTACGGTATATGCTCAACTTTAGCATTGTTTGAAAAGTATAAAGATAGATAACTATTTGTCATTTATGTCATCAATATTATCATACAATTATTATTATCATTATATATACACACATACCACACACACACACACACACACACACACACATACCTAGTGTCAGCTTTTATGGACTTACTTCCCCATAGCCAAAACATTTATTATTTACTCTTAATAGTGTTAAGGGCCATACATTTGTGGAATCGTGCACTATGGGTTATAAGCACGAAACTTTGCACACACATTAAACAACCCCTACTGATTATTTTCAGAGATTGACTCAAGTCAGTAGAGCCTGTTGTTGACCGCCAAAGTAGACGACAATTTCTTAAAATATTTGTATCTTTGTAACTATATGTGGTTAACGCATAATTATACATATTTCCTTAAGAAATAACTTTTATGGCCATTTATATACAACCAGTGAATCATTGTCCGTTAAGTTGTTACAACAGTAACAAATGTTTGAAATATGCAATCAACCAATCAACCCACAAATGCATGATATATTACGAAATAAAATAAATAAACCATTAAATGATCTGTATCATCAAATAAAAGTGTTGCATTAATACTACATATACACGTCCAATGCGAGCCACATTACATGTAATTGCATGAAAGATGTGTATACAAAGGGCTATAATACATATGGCATTTGTTGTATATTATGCATCACACACAAGTGTCATGGACTGAATTACATATTACTATAAATTCTACACCTTTACATTCTCTCTTAGGAACACGTTACTTCTTTTATAATGACATAGTGCCGTGCATTGAAGGTACGCCTGGCTGTATTTGCACATGAACAGTCACTTTAATGCAAGAAAGGTCATTTTTAAAGTGATTATCCCCAAATATACCATATTTAGTAGGATGTCCATACTGTATATTCGCTTCGGGTTCAAAATATCGTGAATTAAAACACAACTTTTCAGAAGAGGCATAAAGCTTAATTTGCATGAAAAAATACCTTTATCAGTTTTTTTAGAGCATTTGTGTTGTGTATTTTAAATTTGTTTTAACAGCATTTAAAAATTTATAGTATTTTTTCACAATTATGGTGCAGCTATTGATATCAACATATCATGATTATATAGTCAAATATATTACCTTTATACTACTAGTGTAACTAATTATTCAAATTCCGATTGCAGTATGTTGTTGTTGTATTGGGGTTTACCGTCGCTGCGATAGTATTTCAATCACATAGCGACGTCCACCTAATTACAGTGAGGAAGACCCCGAGTACACAGAGGTACCCGGGTAGAACCACCGACCTACCGCAAGCCAGCTGGAAGGCTTCCTCGCATGAAAAATCCGAAGTCCCTACCGTGATTCGAACCCACAGAGGTGAGGGGCTGAGAGATTTGTAGTCCACGACTGTAACCGCTCGTCCACGGCGGCCCCCTGATTGCATTATGTATCAAACATTTGCGTACTATTTAATAAATATTTACAAAAGTGTTTGAGATTGTTCAATAAAAACTCGCACTTTCTTTGGCAAAGATATTTTCTAAGTTTAAAACTGTTTAAGAAAAGTTAATCTTTAAAAAAACAGTGCTGTCATTTTTTATTTGTGACTCTGCGGTAACTTATCATTATGATAAATATATAATCTCATGACAGCATCCATTATTTTTTTTATTTCAATCCATGATTATCTCTGATAATCATGTTTTAAAACTAACGTAAAACATGTGTATACTTAAGAAAGCAACAACCTTTGGATCTAACTTTAGATGGCCGGTATTAATTTCAGCAAAACATAATTTGTATATATATCAGGTATGTCTGTGGGATACCTATTGTTAAAATAACTAAATCAATATATGAAACTGCGTAATTAAATTCAACGTCCATAAATAGCCAGTCAAATGTTGGCATTATATTTATTACGAATATCTTTGATGGGAGGGAATGTCAGTATCCACTATACCATTAGACCATTTTTACTTATCGACGTCGTTTCTTGAACAAACTTATTTGGTCGTTGGTTATAGTAATACAGACGTACAACTCTTAGCTTCGGCAATCCAACCTTAGATGAAACAGTAAGGATTACTCTATTTTCACAACAAGACGTCCCTGTCTTATCGTACATGTCTTACTATAAAGTAAATTATCACAAAAAGAAAATAAAACATCCTTTCTAATGGTTGATTTCATCTTCAGTAGATAATAGTTTCTCGTATACTTTATTGAAATAGACACCATGTACAGACGTTGTAAGCTGATTCTGGTCTGATCAGATCTACGATGATGTCATTTATTTTATATTATGTTTTTTATCAAAACTAATATGAATGTTGTATAAATGCTTTTAAATGGTTAAAAAAGTCCACTATGAATATCGTTATTACTTATGACGTTACTACTTGTATGACCATGTTGTACATATATATAAATATATAGCTATATTCATTACATTTATTTCTTATTTGTATAAAAAAGTATTTAACTTTATTTAACTTATTAATATAACCATTAATGTTCATTATAATTAAGTATAATATTATCAATATTACCTCTTATTTGGAAAATTCGCTGGATGTTTGTCATACTTAATATATGAATATATGTGAATATCTTAGAAATTGCAACATTGATTTATTGTTTGAGTCTGTTTATCTTTTCTTTTAATACTACTAGCTACTTTCATTCAGTCTTAGACTCATTCTCGTTACCAAGAAGACCATTTAGGTAGGATTTTTGTAACGATCATTATAACCTGCTGTTTGTGTGTTTTTTTTGTTGTTTTTTTACTAAACTGTCGATTCCATAAAAAAAACTTGGTGATGCTTCCAAATTAACAATTGCGTTGTTATTTCTCTTTGTCCTTTGTGCACAAACAATCATTTTTGCACATGTATATCAAATATCAGGACCAGGAAAGTGGTTTAGAGTTCGAATTTGTTAAGCTTCTGTATTGAAATTGTTATTTTTCATGAGCAATGAATTAATCTCTTGCAGTCATTTTTAATGTATCAATACTCGTTCTTTGGCACAGAGGTTTTTTGCTCTTTGTACATTTTTAGTTTTTAACCTCGTTACCTTATGATTTACAAATCCATTTAATTTCAATATTTTGTTTTTGTGATGGGATACAATATAGGAATATGTGCAATGATTCTTATAACATAATCTGACCATTTTGACCTACTTTCCTTAATATGAAGAACTCCATATCATTTATGTAATAAATATAATATTTTATATATTTTTGGGACCAGATAGTAACGTTTAATATTTGCTAGATACCAGGATTATGATCGATTAATAGCCAGTCGTGATTTGCAAAAAAATACATACCAATTAAAATGATATACAAAGTTATTTTTCAAAAGCAGAAGAACTTTAAATATCAACATTTGTGTGTGTCAAATGGCCTCCTTGGCCTGAAATATGTATAATTAGACATCAAGATTGTGGGTCTACTATATATAATTATAAGATAAAAGCATTAGAAGAAATTGTCAGCCATTTCCAGGGGATACTGCTGACTTGGGTCCATATCTAAAACGATCAGAAGGAGGCGTTCTTTATGTGTGCAAAGTTTTCTGCTTTTAACCCAGAGTGCACGATTTTATGCTTAGCCGTCCTACTATAAGCATTTTGAATCAGAGCCTTTTTTATTTTATCTAAGAAAAATATTTCCATTCTGAAGAATTTACTGATAGAATTAAAATGTAGAAGCATTTCGATTGAAAATTTATAAAATATTTAAGCATTCGAAAACGCTTAGATATAAACAACAACACAGTAACATATTCGTTGATTTTTTTAACAAACGTTTTGAATATTGATGTTTCGTCCTTCGTCTTCACATAAATCAAATTACCTTTTCATAACAATTTGCATGCTTATATATATATATATATATATATATATATATATATATATATATATATATATGTGTGTGTGTGTGTGTGTGTGTGTATATATATATATATATATATATATATATATATATATATTTTATTTGGTATAAGGGGAATAACTTCTACACTTACAGTAGCTAACATTTATGAGTTACCATCCATTACATATGAAAGGTACAGGAATACATGTACATGATCATTACATGAACCATAGTATTAGATATTTCTGCAAAGCAACTAATTGTCATTAATACCCCAATATCAATTTCTGTTAATCAGTTGTATTGGTTGATTGTTAATCGTTTAAGCACTCATATTTTATTTTACTAGAGTGAGAAAATTAAAAGAAATAAAAAAAGGAAAAAAAAGGTGATGGAATTGTTTGATGTGTTTACATGTTTGAATTTCTGTTTTTGAATTATATTTAATAACATATGTTTTGTTCAAATTTTCTCCTAACTAACAAAGCTATTGTTTTTAGCTCACATGAGCACAACGTGCTCAATGTGAGCTTTTCTGATCGCCTTTTGTCCGGCGTCCGTCGTCCGTCGTCCGTGCGTCCGTGCGTGCGTGCGTCCGTGCGTGCGTCCGGCGTCAACAATTGCTTCAAACAACATCTCCTCCTAAACGGCTTGGCCAATTTGAAAAATATTTTGCAGGAATGTTCCTTGGATGAAGCTCTACTAAAGTTGTATTAATGGTTCTGGTTCATTGCATAATTAGGTCACAGGAGCTAAAAATAGATTTTAAAAATGCAAACTTTGAAAATCTTCTTCTGCAAAACTGCAAGGCCTAGAGCTTAGATATTTGGTCTGTAGCATCATCTTATGGGCCACTACCAAGATTGTACAAATCATAGCCCTATGGTGATAAATGACCCCGCACCAGGGGTCACTTGTTTTACATAGAGTTATATAGGAAAATCTTAAAAAATCTTCTTCCATGAATGCATAAGGCCTAGAGCTTAGATATTTGGTATGAAGCACCATCGTATGGGCCACTACCGAGATTGTACAAATCATAGCCCTATGGTGATAAATGACCCCGCACCAGGGGTCACTTGTTTTACATAGAGTTATATAGGAAAATCTTAAAAAATCTTCTTCTATGAATCCATAAGGCCTAGAGCTTAGATATTTGGTATGTAGCATCATCTTATGGGCCACTACCAAGATTTTCAAAGTCTTGGCCCTACGGTGATAAATGACCCTGCGCCCAAGTCTTCTCTGAAACCATATGGCCCATTGCTTAGATATTTGGTGTGTAGTATTGTCAGGGGTAAAATGTTTTAGATTAAGTTATATCAGAATCCTTGTCTGTTTAAAAACCTTGACATCAGTTGAAGCAATGGTACTCAGGTGAGCGATTCAGGGCCATCATGGCCCTCTTGTTAAATCTTTTTGTCAAAATCCACAAGGCCTGGAGTTTGAATATTTGGAGTGTAACATGGCTTAGTCGATCTCTACAAAGTTTGTTCAAGTCATGGTCCTATGGTCAAAATTGGCCCCGCCGCGGGGGTCACTTAACCATTTGGCCATTTTTGGACCTACTTCATCATACTTCCATGGTGGCGCTATGGTGAAGTACAGTCACATGGATTACGGTCAAGTACGCGCGTTACCGTAAGATATGACCATGTCTTTAATTCAGTACCCTCTATAAAAATAAATGGAGCTATTTTCGGTCTAAAACGGTACATTTTAGTGGCAAGTGCTAATCTATCTAACAGAGATGATAGTATATTTTTACATGGTTTCTTTTGGCCGTTGGCCGTTTTTTTTTTCACCTGAATTTATTGTCTTAATTAACAGCTGATGAATACTGTAAGTTTTGATTGGTTGACTTAAACATCGAAAGTATACCTTCGGAAAAAATATCATCTTGTTCGCTTTGTTTATACATTCCTAAAAACTCGATTTACGACAGATATATATTTATACATGTCTTAAAGTTTAAAATAATTAATTCATCTACACACAAAAAAAGATATCTAAAGGATGAAAAACACATGTCTTATTTGAAACCTTCAGACCCCTTCGTATCCTTGAAATCGAACATTCGTTAAGACGTTATGTATTAGAACCTAACATCAAAACTACATGGTGGATGCACTCCAAACTTGTTTTGTATAGTGATAAGTATAATTTTGATCATTTAATGCTCACCCTTTCTCTGACAACTGCTGGAATGCAGGTTATTCAAGTGTTCCGAGGAACAACCATCCAGTTGTATTACGATTATGATGTGAACTGGTCGTTCGTGTGTCCGATCGTCAGCAATTTCTTGTCCGCTCTATATATTTTGAACGCTTGAAAAGACATTCATAATACTTGCAGATGCAGAATAAACACTAAATGTAATGAATACACCACGGCCGTGTATCTCTTTGAAAGATACTTTTTTTCACAAAAGTGCGTGTCACACTCAATACTAATTTAATATTGACTATTTTTTATTATCATCTTAATTATTTTAATATACAAAATAAACATTACTTTCTAACCATGCATGTGTTATATCATATACGAGTATATATGTATCAATATATTTCTAATATAAAATGGCGTTGCACTTTATTGTTGTTATGTTTATAACAATGCATATATGTGTTATTTGTACAAAGATTAGACGGTATTGGACAATAAATATATTCGCCAGATCTTCTATTGTTGCAGTCGAATACTATGATATTCTCCTAAACGCCTGAGAATTGGCTCAACCGACACCGAAAGAATGTGAAGTTCGTGCAAAGAAGTGTTTTATGTGTTTGGAACACTTCACCCAACGCACACTTGGTCATACCACAAGAAATACTACTCGTGCGAGTCCAGTGTGCCAGTTTATAACGATTAATACTTTCAAGTTCTTTTATGGTTTTTTATATTATTTATTTAATTTTTGTAATTATCATAAGGGAAGTAATTACTCTCAACTCAAAATATGATGATGATAAAAACATATTTTTATCGTTCATACTCTATGACTGTACTAGCCTCACGGCGTTTTGCAATTCATGAAATAAATTTGCCCTCACCCCATTCTCCCAACTTCTTTGATTTATGACTTTTAGGTATTCAGTTCGAACGCACAGCCCTCGGAATTGCAGTCGTGCACGTTACCACTGAATGGAATCATTTTTTGTAATCTCCCTTGCACCCCCCCCCCCCCCAAAAAAAAATCACTGCTAAACTAACAACATAGCGTCTCCGAATACTGTCACAACAAGAAAAATATTTTTTAAAATGATTTATTTTTTAACCACGAAGAAAACATACTTATAAGGGAAATGACAATCGCAGTAAAGTATTGTTTTTGGAAAAGAGAAAAATTAGCTAAATTCTGTTAATTTTTATTTGTGGTGGCAGTGTTTATCTACAACTGTAAGGGGAGGTAACTACTGCGTGGAGTTTGCTATAATGGATGTTTCTATGTATGCGTATATGCTGTTGTCATGAACCTCAAAAGTTGTACAGACTGACTCTATTTGCAGGTGAACAAAACTGTGGAGAAACATTGTTCAGGTTGCTATCAGAAATAAAAAAAAAATAAAAAAAATAAATAGGTAAAATGGCAAAAACTGTTCAATATCCAGTTTCAAAACTCAGTGAGAAACCTCTAGGACTATCACACAATGTAATTAATAATCCCTCATCCCTTCTAAATATCTAAATCAGCGACTTGATAAGAAGGGGACCCTATGTCATTGCCACGTAGTTAAACAAAATGATATTTGAACATTTAAAAATGTCACTGTAATATATAAAATGTTGCATAATGTAGGGTTATGTTTAATCGTTCGATCATTTTTACAACAATGACATATTTGGTTTTCAAAGTAGAACATTTAAATGCTCGGAAAATAGACTGAAGGGAACGAATGTAATTCAGCGAGTTATAATTTCTTATATTTTCACATTTAACAAAATTGTGTCGAATAATGCCCGCGTGAAACAAAAACACCAACATTACAAAATGAAACATAGCCTCCGAGCCACCCTTCCATATTTTATGCATGATTGTGTGATAAAAAATAATATCAGCACTAGATATCAAGCTTATGTTACTTTAATTTAAAATGTAAAACACGCAACATGATCAAAACTCTCTATATTTCGTGGAAACTGTGGAGAAGACAAACGAAACATGCTTACCGAGTCTGACACTCCATCATTGGATTACTACCGGGAGTTCCAATCGTTCTTAAAACAATGGAAATATGCAATACTTGGGGATATATCAATAAATGCTTGATTAAAGACGTTCTTTCGGCTATGTTCGTGTTTGAAAGAAAAAGTGGTAAAATATGATATGAATAAAACTGCATTATTTCGGAGTGGATTATTTATGTATCATTTTACATATTGTTATATAAAATGATGTTATTAAAAAAGTGATTTAAAGTACAATGAAGTCTTTATAAGATTGATAAAGTAATATACACGTATAATTCAAGTGAATATCTTTAAACTAGAGACGCTAAAGTGACACGACCGGTTTTCGCGGAAACAGCAGTTTTTGGGAACTAGTAATGCAACAAACAGTTCCAATAAGTATACACGTTGCATGGTTCAAACACTAAATATCCATTAAGAAAAAAAAAAATTTAATTAAATTTTAAAATGCCCAATCTTCAAAACCGAAACATTACGAGAAAGATATCTTGTAACAATATAAAGGAATGAAAATGAAACAAACTCTAAATGAAATGCTAAATAAAAAGACATTGAAGAGCTAATTTAACCTACTTTATACCAGCAAAAGTGATTTTTTTCTGATAAATCTATAATTGTTGATGCTGTTAGGTTTGATGTTGTAAAAAGACATTTAAAACAAAGCTTATTTAGATCTTTGAAAGGGTATAACTTTTTGTCAATCTTCATCAAATAGGAAAAATGTGTGTTTATATAAAAAGAAATATAAAGATTTTGTCGAATGAAAAACAGAAAGTATAAAAAAATATTACAAAAAGAAAATAAGGAATTCAAATGTATGTCAAAATAATTATGAAAACATTATAAAAATTACAAAACATCTTATGATAAAACTATTGAAACCATAATACCAGAAAATCCTAATGAGCACATGTTATCTTACATATATTCTAGGCATGTTTGGCTGTTTTTTTTTTGTTTTTGTTTTTTTAATAAAGGTGTTTCATTATTTTTATATATGTAACTAATACACTATTATTCTGTTGCTGTTTTTTATATTGTCAATTAACTCTGTAATTCCGCTTTACCATATATAAGACTGTAAATTTCAGTAGATTAAGATGTATTTGTAGAATTAAATTGTATTTTTAGCATGTTGATATTACCATAACCCCATATTTTGCTACTATATAGTAGTGTTGGTTTAACTGTTTACTCGAAAAGATCGAGTTGCAGATGAAAAGGTATGTTATGAGATTTGAATTTTTAAGTATTAGAATTACCTTTATCATGAGAATTTAAACACACACACACACACACATACCTGCAAGAGGGGTACAATGAGGACACATGATTTTTGCCTCCGATTGGGGACACCACTTTCTAACAATCATAGAGTCTCGAAAAAATTTTTAGGGCGGTTTTAGATTGCTTTTGTCTTCTTAGGCTATTTAGATTTCCTCTAAGACTTTAGGGAAAGAACTTGTTTTTTCACCTGAAAATGGGGACAAATGCTTGATACACTTCGCACTGAGGCTCGGCGATCAATGAGGACATCCGTGATACACTTCGCACTGAGGACATGCCTATCAATGAGGACATCTGATAAGTGAGGACGTCTTACACACTAAGATATACACACATCTATATTAAGGCTATTTCGGAACCATTTTACTTAATCATTTTATATATCGCAATAATATCTACAATATATGTTCAATGATGTAGCAATAGAGAGAAAAAATAATGACTTTCAACATGTGGGTACGACTTACACACATCTATATCAAAGATGATAAATACCTTTATCTCGGTCATTTCACATCTTATTTACTTCATGGAATTCATTGTATTAATATATTTTAAAATAATAAAAAAAACAGCCTTGCAGGAATGACTGAACGATTTATAACTACATGTAAATCCAATGTTTTGCCACGGCGGCCGTAGGGTCTAAAATTTCTACAACCAGTAGCAATTCTAAAGCCGCCGTAGAATATCCATGGTCACATCCAATAGCAGTCATTGCCGCACGGAGTATTTTGAATTTGTGTTGACAGAAAGCCTGTGGCATCCGAACAGCCTTGAAATGATGACACACGGTCGCCGTAAGGCGTACCTGCACCGGCCTTTGGGTGAACATACTTTTATGACACAGCAGACACGGTGCATTATGGCGTTCCTGCGGTGGCCGTAGGGTGACAATAAAATTCTATGACTTTAATGCACGGTATTAAGAATCACAAAGACTATATCATAAATAATAATCCGAAAGTAATATACAAGACAATAAATTGTAGATTTTTTTTTTACTTTTATTATTTTGTTGTTGTTGTTGTTGTTGTTTATTCTTACCTTCTGTAATTTGAATTATGATTGATTTTATTATTTTGATACCCTGTGTCCAGCTTGGCGGCGAAAAACAAAGAAGGATTAAAAGTACAAAAATGTATATTTGGTACGAGATGTCTAAATTCTTTTCGAAATTTTGCTAAACATTTCGAAACAGGACTTTTTGTCTAAATTACAATCTAATAACTTAAATGTGTTGTTATTTAACAAAGTTTTTATAATTACTTAATATCTAAATGCCTACTGTCTGTAAAATATTATGGATAAATTAACGGAATTTTCTTAAAAATTGTACAGCATTTTATAATTAACTTTTACCCCGGCGTTTAGAATTAATTATCAGTAGGTGAAGACAGTACCTAAATTCAAAAGCCATTTTACCTTGGTACAGGAAATTAAAATACTGCAGCACAAACAAATACGTCCTTTTTTAAAGAATCTATTTCATAAGTAATACTGGCATAAATGAAAAAATAATGCTTAATTTATAATTGATATTTATTTTATACTGCCTAGATCGATCGATTTATTTTAAAAACAAAAATCCAATTAAATGATTGACAGATGTAAGATGAACACATATTGTACATGTAAAAACAAATTGGTATATATCGCACCACACGTGAAGACTGTTATGAATGGTACGCGGCGATTTGAAAATTCGCCTTATAAGCTATATAGGACCGCCTTACGACTGCCAAAGGGCGTCCGTAGATTTTTTATTTTTTTTTTGAGTCCGAAAGGTCAATTGAAATGCATAAGAACTTGGGGCAGCCGCTGGAAAACGCAAGGTCGAATTGCTATGGAGATCGTACAGCTAAAAAATGTTGCGCTATAAGTCTACGGCGGAGGGGGTGTTTTCATGTTGTTTACACTCTTAAAATTAGTTTATAGAAATCGTTATCTCAGTTATATCCGAACCAATTCACTCAATCTTTTTTTTTAAATAATGCATGTCATCAATAAGTTTTCATCCATATATTTGGTATAATACGCAGATGACGTGTGTCGACAATTTTTGACCATTTATTATTCTTTATTTTATCGCAAATGTATGATATATACCGTCAGTTTTTAAGGTTTTATGCTTCATAAACGCCCCCTTCTCCTAAAACAAATCCGATACCTAAGTCAGCAAAATATGCTTTTTACAAAAGAACTATCGACGGATTGGTATTGCATGTACGTAGAATAAAAAAAATAAATAAACACCAAAAGACAGACATTTTTTTTCATGAGTTTTCAATAATGGTTATAAAGCTAGATTTATTACAAGCAGGCTACTCGGTAAATGTACATTAGCAGAAGGTTACCGTATAATTGAAATTAATTATTACCATCATGCATTTTCGTGGCATTTTATCAAACATTTAGATTATGCCGACATTGCATGTATTCATCCAGTCAGCAATTTTTACCTGATCTACAGAAGATCGTTTGTATTTTCTTCAGCTGCCTGAAGTTGTTATCTGTAAAAGAACGTCTTGTTTTTCTTTCCCTATTCAAAATTTTGACTCCTATGCTCGAACTTTAACAAAGCTATGATTTGTTTGGATTACATGTATCAGGTACTTAGACAAAAAGAATGCATTTGCTGCGGAAGATCTTCCGCATTATTTGAATGTACAAATTCCCCCAAAGTACCAAAAGCATTAGTCTGTGTTAAAAAAATGATAAAAAAATCGGGCCAAATGAACTGTATTGTTTCTGTCATTTAGCAGAGTCATGGGGTATGGTTCAGTGTGATTTATGCCAATGTTAGTATCATACTTTATGTATTAAGGCATAAACAGCTCAAAGCGTTAGAATAGATTTAAGTGTGAATTTGGGGGGGAAAAACAACAAAAAATTAATTCATACACGTATAAAATTCCGTCTTTGTAATTAATATTGAATACATGTTCGTAATGTTTTTGGTCACGTCGATATATGACTGAGGGGTCGTTACATGTATTGTGGGAGGAAATCCAAGTGTCTTTCAGACATGGGGTATTTATAATCATTAATCCTAATGGTTAATAATTGACCAACAATCCTATTAATCAGACATCAATCATTCATCGATGAATTTCATGATTATTTTTACCATAATTCAATCAATTATTCTTAAAAAATGGACAATAATCATGATTATTTTCAGTTACATGTTCTTTACGAAAACTTTTAAATTTTTAGGTGCAAAACAAATCATCTAAGTGTTGTTTACAGTAGAACCTCGTTAAACCGAAGTCCTTAGGACCAACCTAAAAATTTCGAAATAACGATTATTGGGATTAAAAGTCCGATGGAAATTTCAGTTCGTGTGCGTGCATGTCTGCGTTTTCATTACCGGTGCATATCTATTAGGTGTACGAATATACTATTTGCAAGTAATGAAAAATAATAAAAATAGTTCATAATCGTTCAAACAAGTCAACAAAGTGATACATATTTTTACCGTCGATCTGCTGCTTCAGGTAGCGTCACATGCCGGTGACGGACGCGATGATATGGAATGTATTCAAAATCTGTCACCTGGGTTTATCTGCTGGCACGTGCATATTATATTA
>CM037793.1:22539841-22589841 GCA_021229015.1 Solen grandis
TTATATATCTGAGTCATATAAAATGTTTCGTTTTGATTGATATGTTACAGACAAATGCAAGGGAATTAGCTCAGATGCGCAAAACCCTATTTTCTTTACACATTTACTCGACTGCTAAGTTTTAAAAAGAATTCAAATGTGTCGATTTAATTTCATTATGCAGCTATGTGACGTCAAATGATATACGTCATCTTTAAAATGGGCATATACTGGAAAATAATTCACACCAAACGCCTTTGTGTAATAATATTTTTGTTGATCGTCTTATAAGGTGTTTTTGAAAAAAGTCTAGGCACTGGATTTTTTTTTTTGTTATTCCTTGTATATAAAATAGTATATGTATTCTGAGAATACTGTCGTAGGTTTATAAAGCAACAACAACAACAAGATACATGCATCTGGAAATATGTACAATGACTCTCCTGAATCTGAGTCTTTATTAATTCATTCAGTAATGTTTTGAAATGAAATACAATCCCTTTATTTTAGATTCTTGATCAAAAATATTCTTATAATATTCGATCAGGTTATGGAAACCTATTAGGATATAGATGATTAAATTTATGTGGTAATTCTCAGGTTATATCTTCTTACATTAGAATCTTAAAAATAGTTTTATATATACTCATATTTTTAACTTATTTTTGGTACATTTGTCGCGACATTCCGTGCAACATGGACCATTACAGTGCGTTGTTGTCATACTTTTAGATACAGTGATCTGCAAGCTTTATAATACGTATTATATGACGGAATAGTCTAACCAATTATAGGTTTCATTGTTTCTTCGATAACGTGCAATAGGGAAATAATAGGTTTTTAAAAAGGAGTATACACGCTCTGACAGGGAAATGGACATGCAGTTAGTCTGTATTATTTGAAATAAAGTTTCAATTAAAAATCATGTTGTCCATAAAGCACAGAAAAAACATTTTATTCGTCTTGGATTTCGAAGTTTCAAAGAAGAATAAATGATTTCGAACACCAGGAAGGAGTTGAGCAAAAATAAATAAATAAAAAAAAAATCAATACTTTTATGATCTTTTTCTAAAAAGAGAACACCAATACAATATTTTTAACTAGAAAATAAGTCGCCCACAGAAATCTATTCATACGTCATGAATTTCGAAGCGAGTTTCCACGAATAACAAATAATTTCGATCACAACAATTCTTTAACACAGTTACAATGGAAAACTAAAGATGAAAGAACAACGATAAGTAAGTTAAATCATTGCATGTATCAAATCTAGGCAATATTTGTACACATTATATTGGCAATCCTTTAAAGTCAACGACAGTAATAAAATGAATGATTGCATTTGAAAGGTTAAGCGAAAAGGAAACACTGAAAATACGCGTTAAAAGTGGGTGATGAGTGTGAAAGGTTTACTAACAAACACTAATTATGATACCGATATGAATGATGGCTAAAGGTATTGATGATACACAGAAGTGGTTGATCTGACACGAATAAGTTGGTTTAATTGATGTTGGAAGAAAATTGTTGTTTGTGCGTGAAAGATTCTGATACAAATTCTCCAAATAAAACGCAATTATTGAAAAATGATGTTACCATGGAATTGGTATAGTTTAAAATTTTACAATTTTATTACACTTATTTTCCGATTAACAATGCGCAAAAACAGGTATATTTCCGCTCCGGTTTTTAGTCGCAGGTTAGTTTAAACATATTCTATTGCAAAATTATGCATCATAGCACAGCAATTGGATTTTGAGGAAAGAATATTATATCTAAATAGTCCATATTCCGTAATTGTCGGGGGTTGTTGAATAAAGGTAATTATTGAAAGAAATGTACTTGCCTTTGTTTTTCACTTGTTAAACCGTCATGCATATTCATTTCGAGGCGGTTTGGCGCCATGTTAGTTGAACTAGAACCCGAATGAAACTGTTGCACATTTTATAACTTATTTCCTACACGAGGCAGATATAGTGTTGCCTTACTGCATTATCACTTTATTCTGACTCTGAACAAATTAAGTCTTAAATCTTCAAATGTTTAGCACTAAGGACAAGGGGTATACCAGTATATTTTTCAAACTTAAGCATGTCGCAGTCGGGGATCGAAACATTGTTCTTTTGGTCATGGTTTGAGTTTAACGGTAACCACAGAGCAAAACAAAATCGTCTGTATTGCAAGAGCTATCCTAGAATATGAATTGAAATTAAGTTTGTTTTCATATATTTTGATTTTCATTAGTCTACTGGTATGTAGTACTAAACGGTCCACCGTATGACACAAGAATGTCAACGAATACTCAAGAAGTAATCTTATCATCGTAAAAATGACTTAAACATGAATAAAATGTGTTATATAGTATCATTATATTAACATACTAATATAAATAACAATATGAAACTAAATTGTATGACGTTATAAACACAGACATTTTAAAGTTCATTTTTCATTTCTAATGTCATGTGTCATGTCCCAGAAACATATATATATTAATGATTAATTCAACTGAAAAAGTAATGATTATCCACAATCAAAATGACAAAAATATTTCAGCCTTCAGTAAAGAAAATACTACATACCAAATCACTTCAAAACTTTAAAAACTTGAATACCTTGTGATAAGTCTTGATATTTTATTGATGTTAGTAATATATATTGTTATTAATCTTCAAATATGTTAAACATCCAACTTTTTTATGATTTGATGTAAAAGCCTAACAAATCTGTTTTGAAATGTATGTATGCGTTTTATGAATTTGATTTTATATGTTAATTTGCTTTTTGTTTATCGGTAATAAGCTATTCTTAGCTGATGTTATTTTGACATAAATTATATCTTTGATAATAAATGAAATTTGAACTTGAACAGAAAACACTAAAAAATAAAAAAAAAAACATTCTGTAGAATAAGTAACTGTAAAACTACATAGGTATATACATTATCTTGGTTCCTCCATGAATTGGAGTGCACAATGGAATCAAGAGTTTTAAAAGTTTAAAAAATTAAAAATATGCCAGAGCTCCTAAAGGTTATCGAAAGGACGGTGAAAGAGGTTGGTTGGTTGTATTGGGGTTTACCGTCGCTGCGATAGTATTTCAATCATATAGCGACGTCCAGCTAATTACGGGTGGAGGAAGACCCCGAGTACACAGAGGTACCCGGGTAGAAGCCACCGACCTACCGCAAGCCAGCTGGAAGGGGTGAAAGAGGCACAAAAAGTAACTGTCGTTTAAATCTTTGAAACAACAACTTGATAAGCTCATAAACTGGGATATTCAGGTCTTTATAGCTTAGACGACTAATGTTTAAATCTATAACTTCGTGATTTGGGTTGATACCGTTTTTCAACGTCTGATTTATCATTACCTTATCCTGCTTTTTTCTAAGCATTATTTTTAAGCAAACTATTTGATTGCATCATAAGGATACACATATTACAAGTACCATCCTTATTTCACTAATGATCTTAAATAATGTTCGTTATGACTTGGTAATAATCAAATTTAGTTGCAATTTCAGGAACACATTTTGATGGAAGGTGTTTATTTTAATTAATGTTTTACTTTGGTGTAAGGTCATCTGTATTCCACTATTTTTTATAAGAGAAAACAGGCCTGACCACCTATGAGCAAGTATGTATTAAGATGTAGATTTGCATACATATATGCGCCTGAGTATTATAGAAGTGTTTAAAAATAAACGCGCGTGATTTTTTTAAAATTTTATTTTATATTTATATTAGCATATAATATCATAACAGAAAAAAGTACGATATTTTTGTTTTCACTTGGGAAAATTTTCAATAAAAATACATATGCATTCATGTATCAATGAAACATGTATACGCATTTCTATCTACATAATTTTAAATTTAGTAATCCGTTAAATATAATTAACACATTATTGAAAGACTAATTGGAGAACGAAATATAATTAAGCACACTTTATTCGTTTAGGTAAGTAGACTGGTCATAACGTCATTAGCCTATTCTATGAACGGTTGAGGTCTTGATAAAACTATGTTTCCAAGTTGAAGAGGAAACTAGGAACATTAATAATAACGTCAAAAGTATTTGTTTTCAAAAACATATATCAACATTTGCATTAAATAAGTCCTCTTTTCTAATTTACAACAAATGATAGAAAGATATTGAAAAAAAAATGAACCAGAAGAAAATGGGATTGCGGAAGTATTTATTATCATACGTGTTAACTCAGTGTGTTTTGAGAAAGGGGTTTTCTGCTTTAAAGTTCCTAAATTGGATATGATTGATCTATATTAGTAGATATACCATCTCTTCAAAAGTAAATTAGTTGTATTTTTAAAAAAATTTATAGAAAAAAATTTTTTTAAATTTTAAAAAAAAAAAAGGGTTTATTAAGATGCTTGATTTTCTCATCAACATATCAAAAACAAATATTTGACGAATATAATACAAACAATGCGAATTCAAAAGAGCTATTTAGCGATCTTTATGTCTCTAAAGACATGTATGACTAAGATACTAATTTAGAACAAAGAACTGACAAAACACTTAAGATGAAAATAACCCCATTTTCCCGATTTGACACTGCCGCTACAACACTTGTGGTTCCAGTATTGCCAATCTACATTCCCCTAATAGAGTGATTTCTCATTTCGTTCTTCTAATGATAGAAAGTGGTGAAATTTGAATTGTAACGAGATTTTGAATCATGTTATCATTATGAACCAACACTTAAAATAGAGCTGACATTTAGAAAGGAGAATAAAATGACATAAAACTGGTCTATATTACTTAGAACTGAACTTCAGTCATTTGTTTTAATAAAAAGTTATGCTGCCCACTAAGCAAAGAAAACTTCCTCATGAATCTCGGACTTCGGAGCGCGAGAAACAAATTATTCAAATACAAGTGAGAACTAAAACACAGTTGCAGTGGAAGAATTGATGACAGATGATCAAAGTAAGTTAAAATTACATTTTCTCTGTGCCGTATATTTCAAATCCAAAGAATACATGTAATATTTGCAACGAAATACTAGAACATCTAAGGAAATAGCAACATATTGTATAAGATTTCTCTCAGAGGCAGAATAGATAACTGAAGTGAAGAAATTGCATGTGAAAGGTTAAGCGAAAACATCAAAGGAAAAATGAAAAACAATTCAGCGCTAAAAGTTGCCTATGTGTGTGAAAGGGTTAAACAAACACTAATAATACTTTTGTAATGAATAATAATGGGACGTATAAAGCATCGACATTAGCGAGGAATGTATGGTGGAATAATAAGATTACGAGTTAACCTCATATAATCCCAAACGTCCGATGTAAGTGGATATTCAATAAATCACCATGGACGCCGGAAATAATCGCCGTTCACCAATTTCAGTTTTAAAGACGAATGTCACGCAAGTTCTGAATCTAATAGACAGTATAAAACCAACATTTGACACCCTATTTTAAATTTATACCAGTGTATACTTTCTAGGCTTAATACATGACACCTTAATGATTTAAAGAAAAATGAAACGTATTCTTTATAATTCCATCTTTGCATGCAAATAAGCAATATTAAAATGAAATCGTATGTTTACGCATTTATGTTTATTTGATGATGATAGGTATACACAGATTTAAGTTTAAGGAGTATAACATTTTCCTTATTACATAAAAGCCTCAACGAAGCTGTAACATAGGTGTAACGACCAATCACCAGTAGCTAAGTTAGATTTTGAACTTTTTTCCTATTCGAGGCCAATATAGTATAGTCTTAATGCAACACCAAGTTATTCTAACCCTGAACAATGTAGTCCCTGAACTAAACCGACATATGCATGGGTGATACATACATATTTTTTTACGACTTTGGTATGTCGCGATCAGGGATCGAAACCACAGCCACTCGGTTACTGATTTTGCACTTTGAGCAATTACCTATTAGTAATCACTGATCAAAGTACCGTCGTCTGTTTTGCAAAAACGGACAAATGATCATAAAACATGAATTGAAATTTAGCTCATTTCAAATGATTAGTTTTCGCGTTCTTTCTGTTATTGAATGCGGTTCTTAATTTGAAAGCGAGTGCGTTTTGGGGCTTTTTTGTGGACGATGGTGCGCGCATTTTATCAATATGAAAATATTCATATGAACAAATGATAATTAAGTATGATATCCTCTCTGGCCGTTTTCTACTTTAGACAAAATTCATTTAAATACGTGACATTTGAAATAAAATGTATTAACCTCACATGCAACCATTTGTTAGTTTTGCTTGATTATTACAGTACCACAGTTTCTAAAACTTCTGTGGGTTTGTAAGTGCTTTCAGTATAAAACACTTCGCCCACCCTGTGTTCAGCCTAACCATGTGTGATGCATGCGTACGTGTGTTTCTTCTCCTTTCAAATCCTGTCTACATTTCTTTTTTTTCTCTTTACTTTATCGTGACGTTTTAAAATATATCAAGATTTGTAGTATAACATCTTGCAATCAATGTGATATAAAAAAATGATGCTGTTCTATTTTCTTTATATGCTACTTGTAAGTAAGACTGCTTGCATTCCAGTAGAACAAGTCCCGATAGCCATTAATTTAGATGGCCGGAGGTCAATCAACGGAATTGTGGTATTGTCAAATCAATTCAAAGGAATCACGACATATTATCTTTTTTGGTGATTTCGGCGGAAAATGAATAAGAGCCTTTAACCTTTAATGACGTTCACAACAAGCGCGAATCAACACATTCTTGACTGATTAATTTGAGGACGATCTAATTAAGGCATCGGGGAAAATAGGTGTGTAGTTAGTAATGCAAGCAATTATCAGGTTGTACATTCATTTGTCATTTGTTGACGTCACGATTGAACTTTATATCCAAATTGCAGAAAAAATAGAAACAACAACAACAATGTCACAAGGTTTTGCTAATTTGCTTTCAAAGCCATACATAAAACTAATTTCTAGAAATTTACAATCGGTAAATCCTTAATCATTAACTGGCAACGAACGATAGAAAAAATAATGTCATTGGAACCAGAATAAATAGAAACAGGACATCTCAAGTTAAGTATTTGCTTAATTCTATGTGTAAATTCAGTGAGTTTATGATAAAGAGGTTTTCTGCTTTAACGTTCCTAAAATTGGATATGCATTATCTATACTGGTAAAAATAGGATTCCTTCAAATGAAATGGCCAATTAGATATTTTGTCGGAATTTAATATTTAAGAAAATAAAGGCCGTGTTAATGTTCACTAAAATGAAACACTTACTTCAGGTTTTCTTTGCATAATCCTAATACTGATCTGTATTACATAAATCCTGACATCAATACAAAATAACCATGACGACTCTTGTATACATCCTTCGAGTTTTGAGCGACTTTGTAAAAATAAACAAACGAGTTTAAGAAACTTGATTTTGTCAGGTTTTCGTATCTTTTTACATATTTTAAACAAAAACTTAATGACTTCAATATGAGCATGTTCATACCAAGAGCTATTCAGCTTTTTATTTCGTATTTAGCATGATCACATTTACAAACAATAGCTTTCTTTTCCTCATGAAATGAAAATCAAAGTTAATAGTTTGTAATTTTAAAAAAAAAATTAAAATTTTCAAACTCATTTAGTTGACGAGGCCCATATAATAAAGTGCTGTTAATGTTTATACTAGACTGTGAACACTTTCAAATGTATTTTTAAACTTTAATTTCAAATGAAGCCTCTAAGAAATATATACGTACATGTATACACTTTTACAAGAATCGGGATTTTTAATTACATAATCGATCAATTTATATATCCCTACAATTTAAAAACAATAATATAACATGGAAGAATGTTAAGACAGCCTTATAAGTGGGATAGACTAAATCAAAATTAAATAAGACTCTTTTATTTAGTGTTTCAAGCACTGGGACACGGTTATAATTATATGTATACCCTTTTTTTAAGATGGTGGCATTTTAAAAAAAATATCGCCATTTTCCATTTTTAATCCAATTTTGCTTCTTACGGATGGACTGTTTCAATTACTTTCAAAGTTTTTTTATTTGACACTGTAGGTTAGTTGCATTTATTACTCCTAGAACTGTGTTTCTCAAATGTTTTTTGCACATTGCTTTAAAGTAAACAGCTAATGATGTAAAAGAAGTTACTATCAAATAACTAACAAATACCTTCTTTCCCGTCGAGCTTTCATAAATTATATTGTCTTGTAATCTAAAAAGAAAATAGAGGAGAGTGTTTATAAGTATTTGTTTTAAACTTAGGAATATTTACTTTTAATTATTTCGTTTTGTCAAATATTTTTAATCAGTGCTAAAACACAAAACAGTTACTTATATAGGCTGCCATATTCATTGACAAAGGGACAGAAAAGGTAACCAACAAAGTAATTGTCGTTTAAAACATTGATAACCATTCCACCAAACAACACATTATCATTTTTTTCTATTATTTTATAGCATTTTTTATACATGTATTTCAAAAAATACAATACATTAATACATATAGAACCAGGCATTTCCCCCTTTAAAAATACCCCTACGCGTATTAATCTCATACATATATACAAACAATAGTAATGATATATCCAAATATATATATATATAAAATTAAATCCCATTTAAAAAAAAAGAAGTCTCGTTCAAAGGCACATTGGAAATATAAAATATATGTAAAAGAATATAGATTGACGGGCTTTAAATATGTACACGATTAAAACTCATGGTCGTTAACGTTCTATCCTCTTTATTTCTAAGTCATTATGTAATTTGGAGACGACAATATTTATGACTATAAGTTATAGTGCTGTTTTGATAAGATATACCAGACGAATAGTCTCAGTGGTATTAAATTTTACTTCAAATATGCGATATCTGAGATTGATCTCACTCTAGCATCTTATGATATTTAAAGATGATTGTATTTAAGAACAGCGGTAACCAGATGATTCATCTTGGTCTTTTTGTATATAAACTTCGCCGTGATGAGTAATAAACACTCCATGTTTATATTCAGTCTATCACTTTCTGGGATTATTAAAGTGGGTACTATTTAATGAAAGGATCGCAGGAAGCACATGGACGATAATTTCTTTCTCACGTAAACAACTATCAAGGTGGTCCATCACTTGCCCACTCATTCATGGCAGTTGTTTGCGAGGTCATTTGCTTAGAAATAACATCGTTAGGATGGGAGAACACCGCTAATGTGACTCAAAGTACTTACGGCAAATAGGTATCAAAGGGATTGTCGTATAAATGAACACGTATTGACAATCACGGTAGACGAGTGCGGTTGTTTTTAGGGGTGCATAATGAAAATTTATAGACTGGATAGCGAACAGTGCAAGGAAACCATGATCTGACTGCACAGACAACACTATTCTAGTGTGCTTTTCACCAAAAAGTAATGTTTTAATGTTCAGACGACAGACAGACGTATTCAGTATGAACTTATCGCTCAGAGAACTCATCTTTGACGTAGGTTTCATCAATTTGTCGACGTCAACAATGCACTAGGAATGGCAGAAAATTCCGTTTTGTGTTGCCTAACCCACAATACATGAAGGCGGTGTTTTGCTGTTTACAGATTGTTTGTAAACATAAAATATATTTAACAGGTGGTCCATAGTTTTGAAAATCACCCTCTTGTGTGACGTTATGATATTTGCGTGTCGATGATCGTTTCCCTTGAATAAATTAAACTATAGGAAACATCGATTTTTTTTGGTTATTTTTGCTCTTTTGATTAAGATAAGCCCATTTATTTCAATACTGACTAAACCTTTTTTGCTTTCAGTATATATGACCGGGCAGTTCATTATCGACGGCTTTCCGCGAGACTGTCCTAAGTGCACATAGAAAAAAGAGAGATAAAGAGGAGAAAAGTGGTCAGCCTTCGATATACAATGGTGAAAAGTTATATAGAAAATATGACAATTGAAGTGTAATAGTTTAATTTCTTTGAAAAAAGGAGACAGTATCTTAATCTGAAATTATCTAGTAAAAGGATTCCATACATCAGGTCCCCTTTAAATATTTTTTTATCGTAGATTCAGAACTATTCAAGTTTGATGATAGTAATGCAAGAAGGGAGATTGTTTCAAGAAATAGAAAAAACAAAATCAGCTTGAAAGAAAGCACACACAACCGTATTGAAACGACACGAAATAATTATTTGGGTCGCCCATATCTTAATTAATGTTTTTAACTACCAATTTTAAAATAATTGAATATTTGTCAGAATCAATAGAGCAATTACGCAAATGTTCCTCAGTCTATGTTCCTCTTGTGTAGTATATCATTACTTTATTCAACATTAGTGAGTCTTCTTTTATTCATACAATTTTGTACTTTCATATGTTTGCTTTCACATATTTTATTGCTCACTATAAACATATATTTACAACAAATTAAGGTTACCACAATCGCATAGCAAACATGTTCTAAAATACAATTCAGCAAATACTATGGCAATACTGATACTAATGCAGCAAAGATACATAAGTGAACAAACATAATTTCAGACGGTGGGCCGATCAGAAATAATCAAACATAAAGAAAGTAAGTGAAAAAGAACGAAAACTCTGAAATATTTTTTGTTGTTGAACACATTCTTACATTAATGGTTTATATAGAATAAATATCCTCATATTCTTGTATAAAAAAATATATGACAATGAAATAATAATCAAATCGGATATTGGCATGAGCATCTTAAGTTGTGAGACGAGAAAGATCGAGAGAGGGAGAAAGTGAAGATACAATAGCATTTTAGATAAAAGTAACAAGCTATCGAAATAGCTTTAGCCATTATAGCATCAAATCAAGTTCAACATTCGTGCATATTTTCCTCAAATCAACTCGTACTAATCCCGCACCTTCCGTAGAATGGACAAGTAAATAGATAATGTAGCTGTAGACGTAACTCATTTTACACCGTATTTATATTTCAACTTCAGCTTAAGTGGCAATATCTGCATAATCTGTCGGATTACAGATGCCTGTTTTTCTCATTAGATGTATTTGCGTTCGTTGCAAAATATATATATATATATATATATATATATATATATATATATATATATATATATATATCAAACAGTTCAATTCTCAAAAGAAATTGTAAGCAAGTAAATTAATTATAGTCAACTTAGTAGCGTACTGGATTATTTGATAAAATAATAATAAGGAATGTTGTATTTCCATTTTTGAGACATAAAATATATCTTTTTTTTATTTTATTATAACACTTTTACAAACATGTAATGCAATTTTGCTTTTGATCAACCACTTCGCTAATAACACTACAAACAAACAATGCTCACATTGTTACATTGAATCAAAATTATATAAAGCATCACCATATTTAACCAATAAAATGATATTTAACCAATAAAATGATGTTTAACCAATGAAATTATATTTATTCATTCGAGAATGATATCGTTTAATGTTTTTCACATTTGGTTTGTCGTTTCAGTAAGTATAAGCTGAGTTAGACAGCTACGTCGGAAAAAGATCGACATCAGTAACCCGGTGCTATATACGAGGGGAGATAAACAAGTTCATAGACGTATAATTACATTATTTGACGTTCTTTATTTTAACATTGCAATGTATTTTGAGCGTATCTTAATAGCTTTAGCTATAACATGACATTCAATCATACTTTATAAGTCATTAATAAAACACGATTTGTTCTTACCTCGGAGCATGTCGAAAGAAACTTCTAAGTCTGTGATCTTGAATATAATCTTTCCGTTATTGATGAACAAAATACCCGCCTAGATGTGACGTCTGCTCAAATGACGCAGTTTTGTGTAACCGATCTCTTTATTTGCATTATTTCCGTAAACAATGCCCAAATCTGTCAAAAACTTTAAAAAAGCTATTTAAATTAAAAATAGGGGTCACCATGCTCGTTTTAGAGATTTAGCTTATGATAAAACACCACTGTTTGTTAAAAAATCAATGCATTAAAAGTTTGAGAGACTGTATTTGAAATACTATAATTACATATCATAATTATGTTTTAAGAATATTTTTTCGCAATTTATAATCTATATGTGTTTTATAAATTACGGGTGAAAATACTGTCAAACATGCATGGAAAATACAAAACTAGCAAAAATCGCCATTGAGACAGGACTAAAATTTAAACAAAAACTACCCAAAAGCTATAAAATTTATATATATATTTCTTGAGAAAAAAATCGACGGACAGATTTTCTTTATTTTATTCAGATTCAATACTTTGATATAAACGATTTCTTAAAATGTTAAAAATCTATACCTCACCATGTTTGTTTTTCCACTTAAACTGCTTTTTTATTGAATGTTTAGCCAAATTTGCATAAAAAACCACTAAAATGTGTCATTTTGGACCCTCAGCATTTTGCAATATATACTTTTATCATGTTTTCATACATAATTCTTAAAATATTTGGTTTCCTTTAACATTGTACCGAAATAACTTTGAATTTAAAAAAAAAAAAAAAAAAAAGAAAAAAAAAAAAAAAAAAAAAAAGAAGAAAAAGAAAAACAAGGTAACCCGCTGTAACGTTCTTAAGAGTTTCTGTTAACAGATCACCAAGAATCATAGATGGAGGGTTGACTGTTTAATTGGTGGGATTGGAAAACATAAATAATATTCTGTTTTTTTGAAATCGGACACAAAGATATAATATTAGCATATTTTTGTACACGACAAAATTCTTTTATTATTGAATATCAAAGACATTTGATATTCAAACACTTCTGAATTAAATTCCGATGCTACTTTAAATTTTATAAATAAAAATCGAGTTGGTTAATATGTTTATTTATAATTACTTAATCTGTAACGCGTCAGCATTGAATTAAGATAAGTTTGGGATCTTTCTTAGAAAATTAAAATGCCTCAATAATGCTACAGATTGACTGGCACTTATTCAACATTAGCAGAAAATTGAATGTAAAACATATAATTAAAAATAATTATGTTCGTGGCGTTGCTCGAAATGCAATTCCAGAATGCAAATGTACAAGCGTTTCGAGAAGAAATTGAAGATATGATCACAGTTGCCCTTCACTTTTGCCATTCCCTGGAAATTGCCTGTTGAAGCCGACAAAGATTGAGCAATCTTCTAGAAATATTAATTAATCTTAATACGAGATCAAATTCAAATTATCTGACTTCCTGTTAAATGATCATTTTTTTGTTCTGAATCGGTGTGTTGAATATGATACACCTTCCCTCTATAACTATGCTATATTAAACACCGCATTCTCTAATCCTTTACCAATATAGATATTTGAGGGATATTAATAAATCTTAATTGTATGTCAATAATAATATATCGATGTTTTTGTTAACGAACAACCGACAGTATTCCGGTCGTTTTCGGACTTTGGGTACATGAGACAGTTATTGTGCAGCCTCACTGTGACATAGTGCCGAGAGCAAGTGGCATGATACCACACAATATCCATAAGTTTGGCCAACAAGTCCTGGAATTACCCTTAAGTGCTTAGCACCAAGCCCGAGGAAAGTATATTAGTACTGTACCATTTTAATGACAATGTCGACTATGTCGCCCCTGGGGATGGAACCCACGACCTTTCGGTAATGGGGCGAAAGCGCTAACCAATCGGCTACCTGGACCGGTAATAATATATCTATATTAATGTAAATAAAGTATATAATTGAATAGGACAGTATTGCGTTTTGTTTTTTCATGATTGTAAAAAATAATGAATATTTTTTTAAGAAAAAAAAAATCAGTTTCTGGTATGTTTAGCTCACCAATGTACAACGTGCTGAAGTTGAGCTATATTTTATCACCTTTCGTCCGTCGGCAACAATTTTCTTTAAAAGACACCTTTTCTGAAACCACTCGATAGAAAATGATGAAATATGGCATGAATAATCCTTTATTGGCCCTTCACAAATGTTGCTCTATGTAGAACTCTGGTTGCCATTGCAATCAGCCGAATCATATTTGAAATAAAACATTTTTGATACTAAAATCTTTTCTGATACGAATAGTCAGAATTTGATATTATTTTCTACAAATGGTTACCTCATGGTCCTCTACCATAAATGCTAAAATAAACTTGATCCTTTGAAAAGGGGGGCCCAAGTCCTCTGTAACTCGCAAAATGTACATCAATTGTTATCTCGACTCATTTACTTAAATTTCGTAAAATAGTCCATTTTGTTACGTCATCAACGTGAGCGCGTGCGCGCACGCTGCGACCTGTTTTTGTTGTGAATTTACACACAATTATTTTCCTTCTTTCTGTATAGAGGGGAAATACGCAAGTCGTCATAGAATTATAAACTGGACATGACATAAACCTAATTGTTCTCTTGGAATTAAATATCTTCCGATTAGATATTTCTTTTTAAAAGTGGTTTCCTTGTTCAACTTAACAGTTTTGTCTATCCCCTTTAAAAGACAGAGTACCCAATTTCTTTTTAAACAAAAAAGTATTTAATGTATTACATGTAATCAAGGTATTGTTTCGAAATTAAAATTAAAGTGTTTAAGGCTTAAATGGTTGGAAACTTACAATTATTTTGACCATTTTATCTAAAACTGCATATTAAAATATGTTGTTATTTCATGTAATCAAACCACAAGTGATTTGATTGCGCTTGCAAAATTTGTAGTAGACTACCTGTGTAGCTAAATCTAATGACAGCTGTTTTCCAATAATAACTTTTTTGTTTATTTAGTGCCCCCACTGACAATATTTCAGCCATTTGGTCATATCATCTACAAATATATATATATATATATATATATATATATATATATATATATATATATATTAATAAATCTGACATAGGAGCAACAAAATCTGATTATCTACTGCATGTATTATACCCGTTACGCCATGTCGAACCAGTATCTTTCATAATGATTTAGCATGTCACAGCTGAGGATCACACCAACCAGCTGCATTGTGACGAAAAATACATTGTTACTAACTGACCACTGGAACAATTATTTTGACAGTTTGATAGGAGAGTAAGATGGCTTATAAACAAGGAGATATAAGGTATCCCAGAGAAAAAAAATCCTCTTTACAAAACTTACCGTCACAGACATGTATAAATATTCAAATAAAATTTTTTTCTATGAAATCAGCAATGTTTGTAAAGAAAAGTGTCATTGTTGATATATAAAAAACATATGCGTACCCACTGAGACAGACTTATAATTTAAAAGACTTGTCTACCGCAAATAGCATTCGGTTTTTCTTAGAAGCAATGCCACAGGCATGAGAAAAAAAATCAATTTTCATTTGCATTTAAATCTAGATTCGAATAGATTGGACAGAGGTGTCGACTTAAATTTAAGATCGTATTTCGTTTCACACATTGTCAAAAATGAAATATATAAATATATTAAATATATCACCTGATGTGATAGACAAAACTCCTTTTGAGGGTAATGTTATTTTAACCCATTTATATTTTATTTTTCTTCTTTTCTTATCTTAGAAGCACCTAACTGTGTGCCTTTTTACAATTCTAGAGTAATAGAAAAATACAAACAATTTCATGCCTCGTTCTACTTATTCAGGTGACAACGTCATTTTATTAGTGCAAACTGAGAAAAGGTGTCATTGTCTAGTAATTGTTCTGTCAGCAAATTCAAAGGTTCGTGGTTCACCCCCCCCCCCCGCCCCTTAGCTGTCAATAATCTTTCATTGCCTACCTTAAACAAAAATACTAGTTTAACTCGTGAATCGCAGAGAGAGGCAAGCGTAAGTCGTGTTTCCTGATCAATATATAAGAAATAGGTTGAATCAATTCCATGTAAAATAAATAAACTTAACTTTAATGGATGCGCATGAAAATGTATGTTTTGGGTTGTGGGTTCGAATCCAAGTAGGGTCAAATTTCTTTCTATTTTTCTCTTTGACCATTATATCTTTACCCAGATCAGATTTAGAAATAAAAAGTGTTTACTCATGTTATTATGATTTGTTTCTGAATTCAAGTTTTTTATGGTCATGTGCAAAAGCAAAATGACGTTTGATTCTAGGTACATGTGCTTGCTTCACTGACTAACTTTCGAATAATAAAAGCCATGGTAAAAAAATCAATGTTGTTTTACATAATTATTTATTGATATAAAATGCCTGAAGTTTTGCATTAATTCCCATAATTGTAATTACAATTTGTTACAGAGAGTACGCTTTTAAAGATTCAGTATATTTATAAACATTGTTTAAAAAGTACATTTTGAACTTTGAGTAGGTGAAAAGTAAATAGATAATAAGAATAAACTTGTACTGTTTCTGTATATACATAACAGAATACATTATTCAGTCATTGATTTTGTAAAGACTAACCAATTCATAAAAAAAAAATGTATTTTGATCTTTTTGTCTATTTGCATTTCGGCGCTAAATTGGACATTGCGGTAAAAAAAGTCATGACTAAAGTTGCAGGTGGTAAAAATCATTAAAATTGACATTTTTTTGTCTAATGTGTTATACTTTTGGTGCATGATATATGTATTGTTTTTGAGATTTTTAATGATTTGCATTACGAGGCATGGAACTTTAATTTATGCTTTGTTATTTATTGTTCTTAAGACTATATTCCATGGTCATTAATGTAGTGAACTACAAAAGGATAAGTGCCTAAACCCAGTGGAAAAAACAGCAAGTTTTAACAATGGTATAGCTAAATGAACCTTGACATCAGCATCATTATGATCGTTCACGTTTTTAACTCCCAGACCAAATATACAGGGGGCCGCCATGGCCGAGCGGTTACAGTCGTGGACTACAAATCTCTCAGCTCCTCACCGCTGTGGGTTCGAATCCCGGTAGGGACTTCGAATTTTTCATGTGAGGAAGCCTTCCAGCTGGTTTGCGGTAGGTCGGTGCTTCTACCCGGGTACCTCTGTGTGCTCGGGGTCTTCCTCCACCTTTTAATTAGTTGGACGTCGCTATATGATTGAAATACTATCGCAGTGACGGTAAACCCCAATACAACAACAACAACAACACAACAACAACAAATATACAGTACTTATTATTTTCAGAAACGATTAGTATGGAGAGATATATCTAATTCTAAGTGTGAGTGTCATTTTGAAAGCTCGTAGACAGTATCTTAAACTTTGTGACACAAAAAAAACTTTTTAATTATCTACTTTGACGTATACTTAATCTGCCTTAATATTTTAGGTGATTCAGACAATGCAAACCATAAAAATAAACATAAACTGTTTATATATATCAACATAATATTGGAGCAGTTACGAACAATTCTGACGATACATTTTTTCAAAGTACTCTCCCATCTTTTGAATACACCTCCTTTTACCCACTTACGGTAAGCGTCCGAGTACCACTCTTTTTCAAATGTAGAAAGTACACTGCGAATTTCAGTAACTCATTAAAACGCTTCACGCACAGTTCTAACTTGAGCCGAGGAAAAAGAGCCAAGTCCAATGTTGAAAGATCTGGTGATTTTGGGCTATATTCAAGCCATTTGAATCCAAAAAAGTCAACAGTCAGCAAAGAGTCTGCTGCAAGGCGCGCTAGGGCATTGTTTTGGTGTAAAACCCTTCCATCGATTTCCATGCCGTGCCTTTTCTTTCGAAACGCACGAACCAAATCTCTCAGAATAACCAGAAACATAGCGAATAAAATCCATACTGTCATATTTCCAGCTTTTCTACCGGTGATTTATTTTTCTTTTAATAACGGTGATTTTGTTATACTATTTTTAAGATATTTGAATTTTATCTTTATAAAAGGTATTCTTAAAATTTGAATTTTTATTTTAATTACCTTCTGATAGTTCTTGTCATTCACGGTCAATCCCTCTTGTATGGAGGCTATTCGTTGCCAAAAATCCAGCCTTGTTGATCTGAGTTGAACAGTTTATTTTCCGACAAAATACACAATTCATTTGAATTTCTTAGTATTTAAACTCCAGAGATACATTCTTAGACTAAATTTGCCGATGCAACATTGTAAATACGCATTCCAACAAAATGCATTTTGATAAACTACAAAACGCCTTCTTACTTTACTGCTCGCAACTTTACATTGTCCGACCATCATGATTCTGCTCAGCTTAATCCAGGTTTACACGTTTGCAATGTTGATAAATAAGCTCCGCCAATTTCCCCGCCCACTACATCATCGCAAATAAACGTAATTGTCCGCTCACTTTGGGTATTTTCCGACAACGACTGGCATATCTCCACGCAGTTATCTCCCATGTACGATTAAGGGAAGTGTTGCAGCGTGTAGGTCTACACATTATAAGAATTAAACAGTATCACAATTATTTACTAAGCATCATGTGTTTCAGTTGCATGAGTGCAATTGTAGGCAGGTATTGAATCAACATCAGAAGATATAAAAAAAACGTACCCCACCTACATTGTAAAGCCAACAATATAAGCGCAGCATGGCGTAAATTAATATTTAGATTTTTATATCCCTGGCCAGGATTTTAACTTTATTTTTTTTTTTAGTCTAGCCACCAAAGCCACATGATATGTGAACCCACTTCACCACAATTGAGCTTTTTTCAAAATTTAATATCTAGCCACTGCCATTACTGGTGTTGTGAATTCGCGCTCAATGCCACTTTCATAAAAATGATTTTTTTTTTATTCTCAATTTTCAGAAAAACGATGCATAATTTTCACAAACAGTGCTGAAGTGTACCGGACTCAATTTTTTTAATAACAATTCAAGAACACACCCAAAATTAAAATGCCTTAAGTAGTCAATATTGACTTTTGAATGTCGCGGCACGACATTGCAAAATCTGAATGTCCAATGTCGTGAATGTCGTGCCGTGACATTCAAAATCTGAATGTCCAATGTCGTGAATGTCGTGCCGTGACATTCAAAATCTGAATGTCCAATGTCATGAATGTCGTGCCGTGACATTCAAAATCTGAATGTCCAATGTCGTGGATGTCGTGCTGCGACATTCAAAATCTGAATGTCCAATGTCATGAATGTCGTGACGCGACATTCAAAATCTGAATGTCCAATGTTGTAGATTTCGTGCCGCGATATTCAAAATCTGAATGTCCAATGTCGTGAATGTCGCGTGCGACATTCAAAATCTGAATGTCCAATGTCGTGAATGTCGTGCCGCGACATTCAAAATCTGAATGTCCAATGTTGTGAATGTCGCGTGCGACATTCAAAATCTGAATGTCCAATGTCGTGAATGTCGTGCAGCGACATTCAAAATCTGAAGGTCCAATGTCGTGAATGTCGCGTGCGACATTCAAAATCTGAATGTCCAATGTCGTGAATGTCGCGTGCGACATTCAAAATCTGAATGTCCAATGTCATGAATGTCGTGACGCGACATTCAAAATCTTAATGTCCAATGTCGTGGATTTCGTGCCGCGACATTCAAAATCTGAATGTCCTATGTTGTGAATGTCGCGTGCGACATTCAAAATCTGAATGTCCAATGTCGTGAATGTCGTGCCGGACATTCAAAATCTGAATGTCCAATGTCGTGAATGTCGTGCCGTGACATTCAAAATCTGAATGTCCAATGTCGTGAATGTCGTGCCGCGACATTCAAAATCTGAATGTCCAATGTCGTGAATGTCGCGTGCGACATTCAAAATCTGAATGTCCAATGTCATGAATGTCGTGCCGTGACATTCAAAATCTGAATGTCCAATGTCGTGGATGTCGTGCCGCGACATTCAAAATCTGAATGTCCAATGTCGTGAATGTCGCGTGCGACATTCAAAATCTGAATGTCCAATGTCGTGAATGTCGCGTGCGACATTCAAAATCTGAATGTCCAATGTCATGAATGTCGTGACGCGACATTCAAAATCTTAATGTCCAATGTCGTGGATTTCGTGCCGCGACATTCAAAATCTGAATGTCCTATGTTGTGAATGTCGCGTGCGACATTCAAAATCTGAATGTCCAATGTCGTGAATGTCGTGCAACGACATTCAAAATCTGAATGTCCAATGTCCTGAATGTCGCGTGCGACATTCAAAATCTGAATGTCCAATGTCGTGAATGTCGTGTCGCGACATTCAAAATCTGAATGTCCAATGTCGTGAATGTCGTGCCGCGACATTCAAAATCTGAATGTCCAATGTCGTGAATGTCGTGCCGCGACATTTAAAATCTGAATGTCCAATGTCGTGACTGTCGCGTGCGACATTCAAAATCTGAATGTCCAATGTCGTGAATGTCGCGTTCGACATTCAAAATCTGAATGTCCAATGTCGTGAATGTCGTGCCGCGACAGTCAAAATCTGAATGTCCAATGTCGTGAATGTCGCGTGCGACATTCAAAATCTGAATGTCCAATGTCGTGAATGTCGCGATTCAAAAAAAACTGAATTCCAATGTCGTGAATGTCATGCCGCGACATTCAAAATCTGAATGTCCAATGTCGTGAATGTCGTGCCGTGACATTCAAAATCTGAATGTCCAATGTCGTGAATAATGAGAGTTGAATGTCGTATGGTGTATGTCGTATGTCGAGCCAACTTCACACAGCCTGCAAAAAAAGAGTCTGACTTCCAATATTATTTTGAATCTCTGTGTTTGTTCATATACATACCTTCAGATTGATTAATTTCTTTAAGAAAATACACAGAAGTTACATGCCATCAACTGTCTGTGTCTTAATCCAGCTCTTAATGTTTTCTTTTCCAGACAGTAAAAATTACTGCTTGACTATAAATCAAGATTTTTTATGCAAAACAAATATATTTATAGAAGGAATAAGTCAAATTGATATTTAAGGTTCAGTTAAGTTGCTGCTTTACTATTGTCCAATTTTCAAGTCAAAGCAGATGGAAGATTTGCTACAAATAGATCTATACAATAATTTTGACAGGCCAAATTCATTTATAACGTTAGTAAAATTAAAACCAGAATTATGAAGCTTAAATGTCTTTACATAGCAACTTCCCTTTCGTAGATCTACATAACATTTTTTCAACCATTTTTTTTTTTTCGTTTTCATTTTACCATGTTTATATTAAAAGAGTCCAGAGGTAAGTATAATTATTAACAATTGATGTATATAAAATTATTGTATCTACAAAGTATCATTTCAGACTCAGGTAAATACGAAATCTTTCTGTACTTACTGATTTATCGTGGTGTAAGAGTTACCTCTCCTTATTTTCCGCTCGTGAAATTTGGCTCCGCCTTTAAATCTTCGCCTATTTCCGTGATACTGTTAAAAATCCTCTACAAATGTCAATCGCGTAGAAATGTAAAAGTCAAGTATGCAGCTGTAAACCTGAGAGTGTTATCTGATGCGGCTCCATTCTCGAACGTCGTGATGTACGGCGTAAAACGTGTCGTGTATGTCGTCGTACATTTCGTAAATTTGAGTTTGAAAAATTATAAATATCATTTGCATTTTATCTTAGCTGCATGTTACAAAATTACATTCTAGAAGTAAAAAAACGTTACTAGTTAAATCGAGATAATCAAAACGCACAATACGAGCACAATATGTACCTCTCGGATAAACGTTTATACTTTTACAAATCTGTTTAGTTGAACCGAAGTATAAATTGTCATGATTACAAGGCTGGATTTTTGGCAATGAATAGCCTCCATACTTTTGTACTACATGTTACAAGATTACATCCCTCCATGAACATCACTTTCTGTTTGGACTTTTTAAACCTCGCATCTTTTGGTAGTGATGATTTAGATTTTTCCATACCATTGATTGCTGTATTGTCACTGGGTCATAATGGTGAATCCAGGTTTCATCGCACGTCCCTCTTTCTCTCATCGTTTTACAAACATTGTTGATACATTTCTTTCTCATTTTCCGATACCCAGCGTGAGGACACTTTTTTCATACTCAAATCTTTGGTTATAATTTTGTGAGCCGTTGGTGACCACATATCACACTCTTCTGCGATATTACTTATATTTTTCCTTCTGTCGGGTTCAAATATCTCCCGTACTTTGGCCACGGACTCATCGCAGGCTGGTCAATCAGAACATAAGCAATGTAAGCCATTTGTTATTTGAAATAATAAGCTTTATATTGTGTCATATATGCGTTAAGTGATTGTTTACATGTATGCCACAGTTATGCAACCGTACATTGCAGTTTCACATTGTCAGTTTTAACAAATGTCATGGTTACGAGAACAATTAAAATATATTACATCAAAACAAAACAAGAGGTGCCAGGGGTCAGTGGTAACGTACAGAAATGCGGTCCCGAATGGTATACGTTCGAAATCCATCGATGGCAAACATATTTCATAACCGTCCAAAAAACCTTACCAACCCCTTACATGCATAGCAACATACACAAACAAATCAAAGAGTTCTCACATAGTCTTCATTACCTTAAAAAAATAGTTAAACGGCATTAATATATGACCCACTACTAGAGAAAAATTCAAAATTAAAAGAAAAACTATATACGTCTCAATAATATCTAAAATATAATGTATTATACAATATCGTCTCATCTCATTCGCCGCATTCCCTTTATCGTTAACAAACATGTAAATTGATATCGGCGACAAGATTTCTGCAACAAGCAAATATTGTTATTGTATAAGCTGAAAATAAAACCGATAAGACCAGTTGTAAAAAAAAGGTTTATGTTCATATGTTAATAGTTCTATATGAAGTTCCTTTAAATAGGAGCAAATCAGGTAAATGTTTTTAGAAACAACATAATGTCTGACAAGAGTACATCTTCTCTCAATATGAGATATTCCATCGACTGTTGTTTTTAACACCATTTAATTAAGGTCTTACAACATCCTTTGACCATAAATTTGTTTGACTTTCTGAATCATAGCTGAATATTACTCGTAAAGTTTATAAAAAAGTATAAATGGTCTATCAGCACACCGCTCCGGACCTGCGATATAACTCGCTTATGATGCGTCTTGCATAAATGGGACAAGTACTTTTAGAGTGGTTCCCCACCCCACCCCCAATATACGTTAGCGTATGTGTTCTTGGTAAGTTAAGTATAGGAAATTCAAAACAATATGTGTAATCTTTATATCATTCTGTTTGAAGTTCTTTTCCTGTAAGCACGATTAAACCTAACATCTCTCTGGGACACCAGCTAACACAAGGTCATCTCTAATACAAAGCCCTTTAGGAATGTTTCCAAAGTAATATATTTCATTTATTACTCTATACAAAGTGTCAACGTCCAAAATCAAGATGAAGGAAGATGATAGAGGGATCATTTGTTACTTGTGACACTATCATAAAAATTAAATAATCTTTGATAGCCTTGCTTTTTAATAAAACGATGCCGTTTGGATTTCTGGTCATGTAATTGAAAGCTTATAGGTTTCGCCCATCCAGACCAATCGCCCATTTCAACTTTAAGAATACGTGGTATCATTTAGCTATTCATCGTAGGATTTTCGTGTGTATTGAAAGTTAGTTTTGAAACGATACCATCAAAGCAAAATCTGAAAGTGAAATCCTCTTCCTATCGTTCGATTTTAATATTTCCTTGTTTTAAATTCATTTGTCATGTAACTAAGCATCATTGATTAAACTCATATCAGATAGGATACAAGATATTTCCGTGTTTTTGTATCTTCCTTAGACAGCTTATGAATTAACTTCTCCCGTTATTGTTTCTAACATGATATAATATAACAAGGTTAGAATGTGTCTTTGCGTAATTGCTGCATATCTCTAACGACATGAATTACATTATTATCATGCTCTGGAATCTGGAAAGCGCTTTGTTATTAGTTTCATGTCCGCAATTTATCATCGTTGGAAAACCCCACGGCTGTTGATTATATTACACTCCGTATGACAGAAGGAATTGACCGAGGGTGTCCAACGATGCAATTTATATAAGCTTTACGTCTAACAATTATTTCTCGTGCTTGATGTTTTTTTATGGATGGCATATGGTTTCTATTCTGTAAGTATTATATATCTAATTTCTAAAGATACCAATGTTAATATTATGTAGCTCAATATAATTTCATTCCAAAGTCTGCATCAATATTTAGTGATAAAGTTACCAGAATATATTTGAAAGAAATTAATGTTCAATAAGTTTGGAAAAGTATTTTGATGTCTTTCTAGTCCATCCTTGGAGAGTCATACCCAGTTTAAAACAAAATTGTGCATTTATCTGTTTCCAGATTACATATATCGTTTTTTTTTAATCAAAACGATCATTATTCTCTAGGAAATCGCGAGAGGGATAAAAAAATTTAAACCTGCTAAGTTCGTTGCTGCTTTTCATATGGAAAATGGTGTTATTTCTATTAGGTAAACACGATTCAAAAGAAAATAAACTTTCCGCTATCGACTGATACTAGTATTTGAGAACAGTTGATACAATATTTAAATGACAGCATCTAAAAGTTTGAAAGTGTCTCGTCCTCTCTTCTTATGAATTTGTGTACAAGTTTTCTTTATATATGGTTGCGGATGTCTTTTGTTTGATATTCATATTACATTTAAAAAGAATGAAAAATTAGCAGTTTTCTTTTAAATCATTTTATATTCTGGCCTTACAACTACAATCGTCTGTGATATTGTGGAAATCGTTAAGACTGCGTACGAATCTCTCACTTCATACATTCGCTTTATCCGCTTACAATACATACGTGCGACATTAGACATATACTGCAGCTCTATATAGAGTGGTTAAGGCTATGAAGAGAAGCGAAATCTGACAATTGAATATCTTAAAGTGCCCAATATCATTGATCATAATGCATGGATTACTTAAAAAAATAATGCTTATATATACTAATCAAAGGGTATTGTACTTAATTTACAAAATACGCATGTATATTTTCACTTAATGATTCGACGTCAACTTTATATGATTGGAAACCTTTTCACCGTACTACAACCCGTAGTGTATTTCTAATTACTGTATGTGTTATTACATTTGTATCGTATGAACAATATCGTGTGTAATTTCTTTTATTTTGAAGATATTTATCTTTTATGAGATTGTCTTCATCATAAATGTTATATTTCTGACATAAAGAAAAATATATTTAAATTAACGAGAACCTGGGTCCATACTTAATCTTGGTAACAAGTAATGATATCAAGGACAGAAATAAAGCCCTCGATTAAGTAACGGCACACGCATTATGGAGGAACAAATTTATGCCAAACATATATAATTGTTCTTTAATATAATACTCAAAGTTTGCTATGCACCAATTGTATATTTAACAAATAGAAACTTTTCAGTCCTTTAATTGGAAGTATTATTTTTGTACTAAAATAGACAATTATTATTTAAAGGTAAGGAACATTTATTACAGACGTTGGCTTTGTTATTTATTAAGCATTTTAAGGTATTAGCACCCTAATAGCCATATTTCATATCTTGCCACTGAATGGTAATATTTCTATGAAAATTTGTTTTGAAGAAATTAAATAATAAAAATATTTCACTAAGAGAATTTTTCAATTTTTATCTACTTTTGGGGAGATAATTGGATATAAGTTAACATTGAAGCCTATGTGAAATATACATTTTCTGTGAATATGAAAATCTGAATTTGATTAATGAGAAAAACTCATGGTAGAAAGATGCATTATACGATTTTGTTTCAACTTTCCTAAAACAAAAATCTAAACTTTACCACAGAAAAATGGAGAAAGTCACTTCTTTAGTTTTAATGGCGAGATAACTCGTGACAATTTTTTTTTCAAGGGGATGTAATGACTTAGTCACATGTCATAACATGTCAATTGCCCCATAAGATTACCTTTGTTTGATATTTTAAATGCTTATATTGTGAAGTTATATGCAGACTTTGATGGAATTTATCGCTATCAGGGTTCTTAAACCTTAATTGATGTATATTAAGATTGCCAAAATTAACTGACTAATCACGTTACACTTCCACAGTTGATTATGTTGAAAATGCAACTATACCTTAGATAATATTGAAATTTCAATTAGTGGATATACATTGAAAATTTAAAAAAAAGATGTTATTTTTTCAGAATAGAAAACGATATTCTTTTAATGTTGTTGTTATTTTGAAATCTCAAAATTAAGATCTTACATTTTGTGTGTGATGTTTGCATTAAAATAAGGATTTGAGTTTGTAGAAGATGGTTGTGAAATTTCAGTAGATATGGAAAAATATAATTGAAGTTATGACCATTTCAATTTCATGGTAAGACATAAAATGTGGTGCTTATCAAACTTTGTGTTGTATTTTTTCAAAAGTGTTTTATCCAGTGGCAAAGCGGTTAAATTGATTGACGTTTTTATATAATTTGCAACAGATCTTGAGCTCGATTTGATTAAATATTAGATTAGGACTTGATTTCTAATACATGTTTGTCTATAATTCAATAAAGCAAACTTAGTTAAGCATATAACATTATCTCTTAGAAGTCCGCGTAAAGCCTAATCAGGGATCAAAAGCCCTATAAGAGTACCTTAAGAAGAAATTCATTTAGCGAAGCAAACATTTTAGGCATATATTATAATGGCATTTCAAATCTCGAAAATTGTTTCTTGAGAGGTATAGCAATATTTCAACAAATGTACTATTCTAATTAACATGATTATAGTTCATTAAAGTGAAATAGCTTAATTATAATAGAACATATAAAATATTTAAGGAAATGGCATTTCAAAACCTGATAAATTCCCCTAAAGCGAAACCTTTCAACATATAAAATTTCAAGCAATTTCATTTAAACCCCAAGTTAGTAATCAAATTTTTATTTAAATATGTTTGTCAGAGCAGTAAATATCTCCTTGTCGTAAGATCAAGATATTTTCATTTTCTTTTAATTTATTTCAAAATCGCAGTTTGAAATAGTTGTCTAACTAAATCGGGTTAAATATAGAGAAGATAAGCTCAAAGTTTGCTGCTAGTCTTTTTCAAAGAAGTATTAACCACCTTTATGCAAGCAATGCAGGCAAGGAAATTATCATGAGGGTTGTCAAGAGTATTGGTATAACAGCAAACTTAATTTGATTTTAATCCTTTTTTAAGTCGATAGGGAAACAAGATATTTCAACCTATATTAATGCCATTCCACTGTTCCTGACTTGGACACATACTTTGCGCCTTGGAAAATCCCTACCCGACGGGATTCGACAATTAACATATTGATTGTTGATAAATGAATATGACCCGGATTTGAGACATTGACCAACTTGTATAACAATAAACGACTCAGAAATGTGCAAAAGTATTTCTTCCTATGTATTTTAAAGCGTCTACGTGTTCATATTCATCTCCTAATATTACAGATCTGATTTGCTGCTGATTATTTTGACATGACTGTAAATTGTATGCTTGTCAAATCGTGGTCGTATTTTGAATTTGACCTGAAAATAAAAACAAAATGCCTGGATGTTTTACCGTTTAATGTTCTTAATACGGACATTTTTGGATATATGTTTAAACGAACTATACTCAAAGGAAAAAGAAACGAAGGGTAACTAGAACTCTGTAGAGTCCAGACTCAAGTTTTTACCTTCTAACATTGCAATAAACCTCATATGATAGACCCCATCCCATTCTGAAGCATTTGTTTTGTTTGAAAAAAAAAAATCTTTATCAAAAAAGTATAAACTGTAATACCGTCGAATACTTCCTATTTAAAACTGACACAAAAGTATACCCTGCGTTTCTTTTCCCTTTAAGTGTATATGTTTAGGTATTTATATATTCAAACTATAACCGCAATAAGTCGAGTAACAGTATTAAACATATTATAGTAACTGCCTTTAAATATATTTTATTGAATATGACCACCAACATCAGCAAGTGAGATTTCCTTTTCTTTCACTCTCTTGAATTAAATATATTAGCAGTAGAAGAAGAAATGCCTGATTTGATAGAATTTTCTGGGGTTTGTTTTTCGATGTGTTTTTTTTCTACCTAATCGGGCATTACGTTGTGTCGTTGAAGTATTTTGTTTGGAGGCAATATGTTACCTATTTAAACACATGCCTTTCCGATATTTTCGAAACAAATGTGTCACTGCTTATCGTCGGTGTAAAACTTTAACAATAATGAAAACAACAAAAAGTAAACAATAGCAAAAAAAAATTAAAAAATGTCAAAGATTAAAATAAATTCATATCGATATATCGAAATATAAGAATCTACGATGTATTGAAACTATTGATATATCTATTCACCTGCCAACTAGGTAGAGAGATGTTTATTTCCATGAACTCATTTTCCGGTTAAGTTTGGCAGGTATGAAACCTCAAGTAATTTGGCTGGTAAAAACATTTTTGGTAGTCGATATTTCAGAACGGGAATCTACTTAAAATCAAAGTGGTTATTCGTTGATATTTCGATGTCTTAATAATCGATTACATCCCTAATCAACACAATATAACATATATAAAGTACAATAGGTTTCCATACATATTAATATTCATATTCAATTACCAGTCAGTTATACATACTTAAAGCTTGTAGTACTTTGTAATAAAATAATTAACAGAGTCCTTAAAGGTTTCCATCTGTTTTCAAATTCAGATCTTCTGTTGCTATTACATGCGATATTACATTAAATATAATATTGTTGACAATATTTTTATAAACTTTTCAAAATTAGGTCTTTGATTTGTATCTTTTATTTTAAAAATAAAGTATTTGCCTAAAATAATTACTCTATTTACAACAGATTTGAAATATTTGTTTCCAAACATGATATCATTAATTTTAAAAGAATTAGAAATTTGTGGATTTGGTAATGCTAATATAAGATGGTTTAATTTTGAAAGTGCTGTAATTTTGCCTATTGGTGTAAGGATTCTATGTAACCATCTTAAAAATAAGTCCTTAAATTCTTCAATCATAGTTTAATTTAGTTATATTGTAAAGATCAGTAGTAAAGTTTACACCAAGAAGTGTAAATTCTGTATCCCAACATATATTTATATCAGGTACAAGGTTGTTAGAACTGTTTAGAACTTTTTTTATAAAAAATCTTAACTTCTTCAATAATTTTGTCCTGAATATCAATAAAATCTCCATTTGTTTTAGTTAGACTTATCATGGTTTTGGAAACGCAATTTGTGTTTTTAAGATTACAAAATAATTTACTTTTTTTCAATTTAGTTAAAATTTTTAAGGGACATAAATTGTAAGTTTGAAGTGACGCACCTGTTGGTCGGATAGCAGTTTGAGAAATACGATGTTATACATGCAGTTACTACTACACGCAGGAAGTATTGCGCTATCTGGTGTGTTGTAAATTTTCGGCTTAGAGGATATTAACTTCTATTTATTATAAGCTGAAGCTTACAGTTTGAAATATACTAGAAAGTAAGGACTGACGTGACAAATTTTTTTAGGGCACCAGTGTAATTTTTGGTTCACTAGGTATTGAGTTAGGAAAAAAAATTAAGTTTGTTTTCTATCTTTGATTCTTAGATTAATTGAACGTTGATTTTTTGGGACAATCAAACATTGTTATAATCATTCGTAAACAAACTCTGTATATATTTCTTAGCTTCACAAGGAAAATTAGTTTCGTATATTTAGTTATTTAGACCGCTCGGACTCGTTACAAACATTTACCAAAATTCATCTTTACGTATTTTACACAATATAAAAGTGGTGGTTGCGTCAAAGAATTTAAGCTTTTTTATATTTTCATGATACGATAGACGTAGTTGTTTCTCAGTCCTAAATCTAGCACAAAGTGATGTTAAAAGGATAGTATAGCACCAGTGATGAAAAAGTTGAAGGATGGTTGTTTTGCTAAATTAAGAGTTAACTGTAGAAGAAAGAGGTGTAGCTGCCAAACCAGTTTCAATAAACCTGTTTCACATTAGACAACACCACTTAAGTTACTCAGTACATGCAGTTATAGTGGACAGTGACTAGACACTCATTTATGACTGAACACATAAACGTTTTAAACACAATAGGCTGGCTAATATAACACAATATAACACAAATAAATATGATAAATAATGAGGCCTTTGTAAATAAATTCTATTAAGCGTGAGATAAATAGATTTGTGTCGCCTCTCTACTTTCATATAACTTTATTTCCTTCTCGGTTAGCAATTTATTTGATGGAAGGTGACCAATGGCCAATTTAGCTCAGTGAAGGATATCGGTTACATATATCATGATCACGTGATCTATTGCTCAAGTATCTCTGTGAATGTATCAAAGAAAGTTCATCAAGAAGAATGGGCGGGCGAACAAATATGTGAATAGTTGAAGGAAATAATTCAAATACATGATAAAAAACAGAATTCAGTTTCTAGTACTTATTTTTTATAAAATAATAATAATAAAAAACAAAAACAAAAAAAACATACAGATATAACCTCGGCATACCTCCTCCTGTGAAGAAAATTTAAAACTCACATCTTTTTCAAAATAAGATGAAATCAAATTCATTAATTAAACAATTTAATTTACGCTTTATCAATATTTCGGCAAAAAATTGCCTTTTCAAGAAAAAAACAACAACATAAGCTTTGAGCCACTACATAATAAATGCCTTTACAGTCGCCATATTCAAACAATCTTAAATTAAATTCAATTTCTAATTTGCTCTTTATTTGAAAATAAAAGTGGTTAAGCATTTTATTTATAATGCCTAATCCGAAATGTGTCAGCCTTATAATGAGTGTACCTTCAGGCAGATTAAGAGTTCATACTGAGAAAATTAAAATGCCTTTACAATGCTTACAGTGACAGTTACATTGAAATTAGCAGAAAATTAAATGTAAAACACATTATTATGAAAAATCATTTTCGTGGCGTGGCTTGAAATGCAATTTCAGAAAATGCAAATAATAAAATGGTGTAAACATTCTGGAAGAAATTTGAAAGTATGATCACATCAATTACTCTTCCCTGAAAATTACACGTTGATGCCAGCAAAGATTGAGCAACTTTCTCGGAAACTTAATGAGTCCCATTAGGTGATTAAATGAGCTGTCTTTTTGTGCAACAAAGGAATATTAATGGCCTTAAAAACGCACTGAGACGGTCTGTTGAATATAATAAACCTTCCCACAATAATACTGCTAGCTATGTTAAACACTGCATTGTCCTGGAACTACCCCTATGTGCTAACGGCAGGCAAGAACAAGGGGAGTTTAATAGTACTATTCTAGTATGTCGCGACGGGGATAAATCCACAACCTGTCGGTAACGGGGCGGAAACATTAATCCCTCGGCCAGTGGGAACTGTAGCAATATATTAATATTCATACAAATTCAGTGTTTAACAAAATAGGAGGGTCTGGCGTTTTATTCCCACGTATAAATGAAAATGAAAGAGTTTTCAAATGAACATCAGTTTCTGATTTTCATTGTTTTTATAAGGTTGTATGTTTATTATATATAAAGAAAATTGGCGGCCGATTTGAATATATCAAAACAATAAAAACGTCTCATCCATTCTCGTTTTATGGCATAGATTTATTTCATCCATGTACACAAGTATTTTGAGGGTTGAAATCTCATTGGTCTTAATTATAAAACAGTTAATTATTGAACAGGCACTTACCCTATGCTCCTCCTGGCATTCAATATCTTAAGATGAGCTTATTCTTTTTAAGGGTGGTTTGTGCAAAAGACAAAGTACCCAATCTCTATTAAAGTATCCAAAATAAATATAAGTATTACATGTAATCAAGTTATTGTCTGGAAATTTCCACCAAAGTGCTTAAACGTTTGAAAATAACACATATTTTGATCTTTTTGTATCGCTTCCACAGTTAAATATATTTCTTTCATGATATGAAACCAAAATGGGTTTGATTGCTTTTGCAACTTGGTATTGCCCGTGTAATAAATGTTCATCATTTTGATGTTTTAGGGTCATATTGACAACATTTCAGTCATTTGGTCATATCATCGACAAAAAATATGTAATGGTTACGAAAAATACTCTCTGACCACCGGGAACGATTAATTTGAGTGTTTATTAGGAGAGCAAGAATGCGTACAAACAAGGAGATACATAGGGCAACCCAAAGGACAAATTTCCAATTGACAAAACTTACTGTTAGAGACATTTGTATGGTTGTTCAAATGAAATGACACATAAAGAAGTATTGCACAAAGCTCACGTGTTTATTTTATTTAAGCAAACATAATTTTAAAAGACAGTGTCAGTATTGATAGATGAAAAAACATAAAAGTAGCTCTGGAGACAGACTTTATAATTTTAAAAGGCTTGTCTACCAAGAATAGCGTCTCGTCTTTCTTAGAAGCAATGCCAAAGGCAAAAAAAACCCTCTCATTTATCATTCTGTTTTTTTAATTCATTCTAGAATATATGAAAAAGATGTTTCGACTTTAATTTAAGATCTTATTTCATTCCACACATCGCAAGGAAAGCAAAATACATATTTCATATATTACCCGATGCTAAGGAAAAGAAACCTCTTACAAAAAAAGTATATTTTAATGTTATGTTATTTTAATCTCTTTTTTATTTTTATTTTCCGTCTTTTCGCACGTATCTTAAACGTACCTTATTATGAGCCCCTTTTTACAATTCTAGAATAATAGAAAACAAATATTTAAGGCCACGTTCTTCTAATTCAGGTGACAACGTCATTATACTTGGTTCAAACCCATGAGGGGCTTGTCTACCCTAGGAAAAATACTAGTTTAAACCGTGAATCGCAGAGAGGGCTAAGTGTAAGTCGTAAGAATAGATTTCCTGATCGACGTATAAGAAATAAGATGAATCTATCTTTTAAAAACAGAAGCGTAGCAATCAATTGAGCAAAGGCAGAATCCATGTAAACAACATCTTTTTTTAGGATTTGAAAATAGAGTAAAATAACATTTCATGAGGATCAGCTAGGCAGAATTGACGTAAGCAACTCCCAGGAGTATGCAAAATATGCGAATTTTGAGCCTTTATTACTGAGATTATATTAACTTGAGCTTAATGGATGCGCATGAAAATGTATATGTTTTGCAATGTGTAGGTCTTGTTAACAGGAAATTTATTTCTTATCACTCAGATCAGATTAATATTTTATGTATGTTTTTATAATTTATTTCTGAATTGCAGTATTTTACGGTCATGAAAGAAAATAAAGTGACGTTTGATGCTGCTTCACTGACTGGTTATAGAATTATAAACGCCCTTGTAAAAGTCAATGTTATTTGTGCATAATTATTCAACAATAAAATGCCTGAAATGTTTAAGCAATTCCTATGATTCTAGTAACAACGTGTAGCAGACAGTACACTTTTAAAAATTCAGTATCTTTATGAACATTAAAAACATAATAAAAATGAACTTTAAGTCTATTTGCATTTCGGCGCTATGTTGGACATAGCAGTAAAATCATGGTGCAGGTGGTAAAAGTCATTAAAACTTAACTAATTAAAACAATTGTTTGTCTAATGTTTTATGCTTTCGATTTATGATATTTTTTTTTTGTGATTTTCAATATTTTACATTAGAGCCCCGGAACCTTAACACATAGTCCCCTATAAGGCCAAAAAGGTTAGTTTCTTAAGCACTTATTTTCAAAACGAATGAGGGAAGGCGAATTTTTTCTTACTGCTCCCGATGTTTTTATTATTCTGTTTCTCTCAATTTTCATTATCTTGAATTCCAAATGGACACTGCCTAACTCGTATTGGAATAAAAATGTGGAAAATACATTCTTGACCAGTCAAGGAACAATTAAACACACACACACACACACACACACACACACACACACACATATATATATATATATATATATATATATATTATATATATATATATATAATAACTGTATTTGATAAGATTGCTACAACATCGATATCATTCAGTTACTTCCTCGATAATTCTTTCATTTCCAAGTAATTTTCACTTTTCAGTGAGGGCCTCTCTGCAATGTTCAATTAATTTTCAACAGCTTGACCTATAATGCAGCATGGTAGCGTTGTATTAAGTTTAACCCCTAACCTCATATCATGACATCATTTTCTACTCATAACTCTATTTTTTAATATTTCAAAAGCTTTTTTTTATAAATATGTTGATTTTCCAGAGGGAAATAATACAATAAATAATTAAATTCACTCTACTCAATATTTCGGCAAAAGTATGCCTTTCGCAAGAAAAAACATGAACTTTTTTAGCAAGTTCTACATTATAGACGATTGAATATTCGCCATATTGTTATTTTTTCTTGAGAAAGGCATACTATTGCAGAAATATTGAGTTAGAGTGAAATAAATTATTTAATTTTTTTTCATATAATTTTTCAATAGTATTTTCAAATATAAATAGTCAATCATGTATCATACCAACCTAATAAAAAATTAATTGTTATGTGTATTGTATTTTTAAAATATATATTGTTTTATTGTGAATTGATTGGAATTATTTATCTTGATAGGGGGGGGGGGGGGGGGGGAAAGAGAGAGAGAGGGAGAGAGAAAGAGAACCCGGAATATATACAACAAATTGTTTGATACCTATCTAAACAATTCAAGATAAATAATTCCAGATAAATAATTCCAATCAATTCACAATAAAACAATATGATTGATTGACTACATGATTGACTATTTGCGTTTACTGTCGCTTCGACAGTATTTCAGTCATATAGCGACGTCCAGCTCATTACAGGTGGAGGAAGACCCCGAATACACGGAGACATAGAACCACCGACCTACCGCAAGCCAGCCGGAAGGCTTCCTCACATGAAAATCCGAATGACCCTGCCGGGATTCGAACCCATATGGTGAGGGGCTGAGGGGGTGTTAAAGTTAGCGACTTTACCCCCTCGGCCACGGAGGCCCCCGGAATGATACATGACAAAGTAATATTCTTATAAATAGCTGACTTAACATGAAATATCCATATTTGTCTTCTAACTTGGTAGGTTGTAATTAGGGAAGGAAGGGGGGAAAGATTGGAGAACTGGTATATCACCCCATACATACTCATAAAACATAAAATGGTCAACGGTATGCATGATTAGCTATGAGTGCAATACAGTGCTGCTAAAAGCTAAAGGTAAATTACATTATACAGAGAACTTAAACAGGATATTTAACCAGTGTTACACCGGTATAACCATAAACTCCTGAGAAATGCGCTTCAGTAATTTTTCTATGTATTTTAAAGCATGTTAGAAAATAAGTTGAATCTAAGTTTTAAACACAGAACGTAGCAATCAATGGAGCAAAAACAAATCCACGTAAACAGCTTTTTTTTTCTAATCTAGGATTTGAAAACAGAGCAACATAGCATTTCATGGGGATCAGCTAAACTCAAATCCCTGGTGTATGCTAAATATGCGAATTTTGAGCCTTTATTACAGATATTATATCAACTTTAGCTTAATGGATGTGCATGAAAATGTATGTGTTTTGCAATGTGTAGTTCTTGTTCAAAGGAAATTCATGCAATATCTGCCGGCTTTATATTTCTACTTCTATGTAGGAAATCGTGTTTGGAAATTAGTTTGAGGTTCTTGATTTCTAATGCATTACTTCCATTTGGCATCCATATAAAACTCTTTTCCGTCAACTGCTTTGAAACTCAATGTTGTTGGTTCGAATCCAAGTAGAATCAAAATTTTCTCTTTATTATCTTTTTACCACTAAGATCAGATTAAGACAGAAAAAATGCTTACTCTTGTTTTTATACTTTGTTTCTGAATTGTAGTATTTTACGGTCATGTAAGAAAACAAAGTGACTTTTAATTCCGCTTCACTGTTTGGTAATTTAATTATAAACGCCCTTGTAAAATTCAATGTTATTTGTACATAATTATTCAACAATAAAATGCCTGAAATGTTTGAGCAATTCTCAATGATTCTTCTTACAAGATATTACAGAGAGTTCGCTTGTCAAAATTCTGTATGTTTATAAACATTGTTTCAAAAATCAAATTTTGAGCTTTGAGAATGTAAAAGTTAAATGAATATCCAATCAGACAAATGTGTCCTGTTTTTATATAATACATAAAATTCCTCAGCATTTTTTTAAATGAAATATTTACTTATTTTATAAAATGAACTTTGATTCCAATTTTGCATTTCGCCGCTGAGTTAAAAATCATGTTTCAAGTTGCAGGTGGTAAAAATCAATAAAACTTACTCATTTAAACAATTGTTTGTGTAATGTATTAAACGTTCTCTTTATGATATTGTTTTAGTGATTTTCAATATTTTACATTACAGCCTCGGAACCTTAATACACGTTTTGGTATTTTTCTTAAGACTATGTTCCATGGCCAAGACTCTTATGAACCACAAAAAGATTATTACCGGTACCCTGTGGAAAAAGCCAGTTAAAACAATATCAAAGCCAAAGAGACCTGGAAGACATTATCAGCATCATCACGAACGTCCACGTTGTTAGATCCCAGACCAAATGTACAGTAAGGCGTCTGAGATGTGCCTTGGGTGAGATCCATTTAATCAGGTTCTTGTTGTAAGAAGTGATCAGTATGGAAAGTCCTTTACTTTCCTAGACACTGATAGAAAATATATACGGATTGAGAATAATTACTGCCTATAGGCCTTTATTTCATCTCTTATGCGGAATGTGTCCGCTTTCTACGCGATAAATCAAAATGTTTCCTTGGTTTAGCATTATATTGGATATAATATTTAGGCTTACGATTTATTCAACTCAATTTAGAAAAACATTAATAACTAGGTCGATATAAGCAAAACAGAAATATCAACATTTCTACGGTGGCATTAGTGCGACATGGACTATTTTTTTTTTCATTTTATGTATGCATGTAGTTGCTACTATGTTCGACGCGATTGCCAACAGATCAGAACACCAGGAGTGTAAGCCAGATTAAGCTACACATTTCTGCCCAATTGTGTAGAGGTATTTTCTACATGTATGTGACATTTATGCCATCGTATATTGCAGTTTCACTTAGATTAGGGATCTCTTGAACGCATGGTAACGATAGAAATAAGAAATATTACATTAGATGCCCTGTGGGCCAGCGGTTATACACAGGACTGGGAATAAGAAGGATGCAAGTTCCAAATCAGTCGGAGGCAATCACCTTTCATGACCCTCCCAAGCGTTATCATAAAATGACAAACCTCAAATGCATAGCAACATAATAAACCAAATCGTTATAGCATAGTTTTTATTTATATGTCTATGCCCTCTTCATTGTAATAATTTTATTTAATTTGATTCCCATCTGCTTGAATATCTTTCTATACTGGCTAAAAAATGCATAACGTGGATATTTGAACCATCACTTGAGGCAATACTAAAACCAGAAAAAAAGGAAGAAAAAAAAACAACAAACAACAACTTCTGAATTATATCTTTTGTTGTCGGTTTTATTTATTACAATCTCTTTATGGCTAATACACATGCAAAATGTTATCGGCGTCAGATCTAAATAATAGTAAAGTAACCCATATGTCAAATTATATAGCAATTTTATCTATATGAAAATGTTTCTGTCATTTTTGAAGTTAATAGTGCTTTAAGTCGTGCTATAGTTGCTTTTAAATCTGAATTGAGCCTCGGTCAGAAAGTCCGTATTGACAGACCGATGTAATACATTTAAAAAAAAATGAAATTGCAGAAAGACCGCCTTAAAGTTTTAGAAATCTTGAACAAAAGTTGGTTGTATTTTAAATAAATGTATTACAACATAGTTTGACCATATCTGGTTTGGTTTTCTAAGATTTAACTGAATATAAAGATTTCAGTTAAAAGTATACTTTCTTTAAGGTATTAATTTATAAAATTATAATAACAATATATGTAAGTAAACGCCTCTAGACCCGCTATGTAAATCGTCTATGATGTATATACGGCTTAATCAAGCATAATGGGGACATGCATTTTTTTCTGGTTTCCATACTTCAGGTGGGTTTTGTAGGATTATGCCAAGTGGTTTCCCCAAGGCGTATACGTTCTCCATAGGACTAGTACACGGATTTCAAAAACAGTTGGTGTAGTCTTTGTATCTTTCTTTTTCTAACTTGTACGATTAAACTTCACTGTCTCTTTCGCGTCCCAGTTTTCGAGCTGGGACCCAAGAGAGCAGAAGGGTGTCTCATACAAAAAGCAACTTATAAATATTTCCGTTTTAATCCACTTATTACAATGGCTTTGGAGCCGCTTACATTTACCAAAATGTCAAAGTCCAAAATCAAGATGAACATTGATGATATAGGGATTATTTTTTGGTTCATGACAACGTATTTAATAAACTTTGGATAGCCCTAACAGCGTTTGCTTCTCATTATTTCGACCACTTTCGATTTCTGGTCACGTAAGATAACGCGCTCGTTGTTTGCTTGTACATGTACATCATATTCCTTTAAAATGTATTTATATTTTAAGGTCAGCTTGGGAAGGTTTCCCGAACCCTACTATACCTATTTTAGGGAGGATTAACGTAGTTACCTATATAGGTGCCTAAACAACAACAATAACAACAACAAGAAAAACAAAGAGAGGGATTTATAGGTTTTGCGTGTGTATTGAAAAAGAAGTTTAGACACCATAATTAAAAGAAAAATTGAAAGTGGTATCCTTTTTCTCGTTTTTAATTATTTCCTTGTTTAAATAAATCTGTAATTGAACACCATTGATTAAACTAACATCAGAAATAGTACAAGATATTTCATGTTTTGTCTCTCTTTCTCTCTCTCTTAGAAATCTAATGAATAAACTGTCCCTGTAATTGTTTCTAACATAAATCCAATGTTATAAGGTTGGAATATGTCTTTACGTAATATGTGCATGTCTCTAACGTCGTAGATCCTTATTGTATTCGATTAATCTGGAAAACACTTTGTCAGTAGTTTCATGTCCGCAATATATCATTGGTTGAAATAAGCCATGGCTGCTGATTACGCTAACTCCATACGATTAATGCAGATTAACAGAAGGAATTGACCGTGGGTGTCCCACAAAGCAATTCATATGAGTTAACTTCTAACAATTATTTCTCTTGCATGGCGTAGTTAATGTCGATTCAACACGGTACTGAATATCTTATTTCTTAAGCAACAGATAATCATGAGCTATGTACTTCAATATGATTTTTTTTATAATGTTTGCATCACCTTTTAGAGTTATGATTTCCAGAATATATTTGTAACAAAGTAATGTACAATAATTATTGATTAGGGGAGTCATGTCATATTTGAATAAAGCGTGCAAACTGAGGTTCTATGGATGGCTAAATGTGCTTTATTTTAGACTGTATATATGCACTGGCATGATTTTCTAAAATACTGCGACATAGAAAATGTTTTCAATATAAGTATTGAAAATAATGTCATCGTAACAATGAAACACGACTCAAATCAAAACAAATATTTCATTTGGGTTGATACCAGTACTTGATAAGTAGATACAATATCTAAATGGCAGTTTTCAACAATGTCAATGTCTCTTACTCTTTTAATTGTATTTTATAGCGTCCAGGAATGGATTTGTGAAAGAATCTCCCTGGTCAGTGCTTAAAACTATTATCTTTGCTTTGATATTATAAGTAAAATGAGACCCCCCCCACAAAAAAAAAGAAAGAAAAAAATTAGGACAAATCATTTTGTTTCCTCTGGAAGATTGACGATTTGTATTTGTTTGGAGCATATCATAATTTCAGTTTTACTTTTACAAACATTTGATATTGGAATGCAATTTGATTACTAAAAATTGTAAATGTTTATCCATAAATCAACAAGTCTTAAGCAAACATATAATAATTTCTCAACAAAAACATTTCAAAACTTGATGATAATCCCTAAAGAGGAACCTGTTTTAAGGAAATCTATTTTTACAAATGTCATTTCAAAGTCTGATAAGAGATCAAGAACCTGCTAATATTTCCCAAAGGGGAAATTCATGTAGCAAAGCAAATCCTTTCAAGCATTTAAAACAGTTCGTTCACAGATGATCGGTAGAATTTAAAAAAAAAGATTTCCCTCGTTAATGTTGGTGACGTCTTTGTTTCCTGACAAATACATGTTGGCGTAAATAGGAAAAAGCGAAGAAGTCTGCCTACATTTTGCAAAGATTGTATCATAAACTTATTTTAAATGAGAATAAGAGTAAACAATTTAATATCATTTGTCTACTAAACAAAATATATTTATTTAGTTAATAAATGATAAGAGAAAATGTAGATAATATTAATAATATATTTTCACCACATTTATTGATTCTCTACTGTAATTAAATAAATATGATAATAACTGCATAAGAAAAAGCATATTTTAAGTAAAACATGTAGGCTTATGCTGCATAAGTATTTATATGAGTGTAAGGATCCACTGGATAAGCTCTGACCACATTTCATTTGACGATTTTATGGATACGCCAGTGCGTTGAGACTTATTTTGTTTAACTATTAAGGCATCCTTTTTATATCTATTTGGAGACAACAAAATGCCAAAAGACTTTCCTATTCTAATAAATGTGTCATTATTTCTATCTTAACGCATGTACAAAATTACTAGAGTTCAACAAGATGGATAACTTTTCGTAAGGTAAAGTCTCTGTAATGGTTCCGCTACGTCTTCGACCAATTAACCTCTATTGTACCCTAATAAAACATTAGGAAACCTTGGTTATCTTCGTGAAAGGCCATGAGGTCCGAAATAATTGTTGTGTAGTATAATCAGGCTACATAAAACAAAATCAGGGTCAGGGTCGATGAAGAGTATCATAATGTTTATGTAGTATTAGTTGTATACTCGAATCAATGACCTATCTATTTTGCCTTAACTTTAAATCCAAATAATGTCAAATGTATTATACATATTCGTATAAAAATAATTCTAAAATCCGGGAACAATTCATATTTATCTGAAGATTTTCAATGCATTCTTATTTTCTATTAGAAAGTAGGACGAAATTATGATCGTCGTTCAAAGTTTACTGTCCGTTTGGCCATCAATAACATAACGTTCGTTTCCCCAATGAATATTTTTCTCTAAAATACCGCAATTTATTGACGATTTTGAAATTGTTTGGAGCATATCATAATTTCAGTTTTACTTTTACAAACATTTGATATTGGAATGCAATTTGATTACTAACAAATGTAAATGTTTATCCATAAATCAACAAGTCTTAAGAAAACATATAATAATATCTCAACAAAAACATTTCAAAACTTGATGATAATCCCTAAAGGAACCTTTTAAATTTCAAAGTCTGATAAGATATCCAGAACCTGCTAATATTTCCCAAAGGGGAAATTCATGTAGCATAGCAAATCCTTTCAAGCATTTAAAGCAGCTCGTTCACAGATGATCGGTAGAATTTAAAAAAAAAGATTTCCCTCGTTAATGTTGGTGACGTCTTTGTTTCCTGACAAATACCCTCAGAATGTGTAGGTCACATTTCACAGGAAAACGCTTATTTCGTTAACGCAACTTCGAAGAAATCGGTTAAATTTAGAATTTGATATCCCCTAAGGACACGTTTCGCAAAATGACGTCATCACTAAATCAGGGTAGCGATTTCGTAAGTTCATCCTATGAAGTGGCTTAGGCGAGAAAGTGAATGAATCTAAATATAGGATTTATCAGTCTAGATATAGTTTCAATACCATCTGTTGCGGTATTGCTTGTGATGGGGAAGCCACCCAATATTTTTTTACGATCACTGCTGGTTGCGATGGGTAATGTTGCGTCTGTTGATTGGTATTGGTAGACGTAATATATAGTTTTAAATCAATTCTTTATTCAAAAACCATCTGTGCACGCTCTACTTTAACAGAATGGAACCCTCTAGGAGTTCCCTAAGGAGATATAACAATTTTTCTAAACACCATTCTTTAACATGATACGAGTTCATTAAGCTGAATTAATTAAGCCTAATTAAGTACATACACATACAGTATTTCAGGAAATCACATTTCAAAAACCTGGAACAATTTCCATAAGGTGAAACATTTCAACGTATAAAATTTCAACAAATATCATTTTAAAACAGAGTTTGTAACCAAAGGTTTTATCAGAGAAGTAAATCTGGCCTTGTCGCCATATAAAGAATTCAGTTTAAAATAATTGCCTCACTAAATTTTATTTAGATATTGAGCTCAAAGTACGCTGGTTGCAAGCATTTTACAATGAAGCATTAACCACTATCATGGAAAACACTGGCATAAGGGTTGCACGGAGAATTTCGCATATCGGCATGCTTAATTGAATTTAAACTTATCTATTTTAAGTCGATTTGAAACAAGCTCAACCTACTTTGAACAAAATTTCTAAACATCATCTTAGTTTTGCAGAATACTAGAGTGTTGTCTATTTTACAGCCGCGAATGATAACTGTGTGTAACTTGTGAGATTATGTATTACATGTTTATATTAATTTACAAATTCAGTCATATCTGTCTTATACCAGAACCAGTCATTCAGGCGGCTGTCCTTTGGACATTTTCGGCATGTGTTTTGTTTTTCGAATTGGAAATTCCACGTGTATTGCAATGAAATAATATTTTGTAATTGTTTCCTGTCCATGTAGCTGTGTGTCGTCACTGTGTGTAGGCTAATCTGCCTAACTCAGTACAGTTTACAACTGCTGAGTGTGATGTATGAGTAAGTGAATGTTGATGAATGGTCCCTTCGAAAGAAACAGGTGATGAAAAATCAATGACTCGACTGAGACTCGAATCCAGGGCTTCGGGGATACCGTTTCTGCACTCTACCAAGCCACATATCTTCCCGCCTATTGATTTATCACCAAATACCTGTACCCAGCTTCATTCACATTTGAAATGTGATAGAATAAATTGTCAATATGTTTCAGTGAACGTTTTGTTTTTACAATACGGATTTGCTTTATTTAGCTTGACTTAAAATACATATCTGGAGTGTTAATGACAGATATGTTTTCGTTTTTTACATAAATGCTATTTATTTGCTGTGTACAAAATATTTGCTGCAAATATTTGAAGCATTTTCAAGTTCATTACATTAATTTTGCTGCTTATTTTTCTTATCATGAAAATATCTCTTTTGTCATATTTTTCATATATATCAAAATACTATATACTTTGCTATTATCTGATTGAATATCACTCAAATTACTAGGAACACTTCATATTTATTTCTGTTTTTTCCCCCTTTTTCTGCTGCGTTATTTCCTCACAAAGGCAAAATAAATAAATCTGATGCAAAATATATTGTATATACTTAGACAAGATTTGGAAAGCAAAATCTCTCAAATTATTCAAAACCCCATTTTCAGATTTAATAATCAAAAAATTTAACTTTCAATAAGAACATATTACATATTCACTCAGTTCAGTATGAATTCCCTTTCCTTTTGTTAAGTTATACGTCTTTTCAAGAAATTTCAACTAATATTTTGCAGACACTGCTTAAACCATAAACAGAAAGATAAAAATAATCCCCATGACATGTTTGTTTTTAATAAATTAATATTAATTTTCTAAATGAAACAATCTTAAAGGTAATCAGCACAATTCGAATAATACTATCAAGCTTTAACTATGCAATTTCACGTTTAATAGCAAATGATAGACAATTGATACATACGGAGAATGCATTGAATATTATATTCTTCTCAATCTGGTCAATTATTATAAGAACCGGTAAATAATGACAAAAATAACACCAACAATTTCAAAATACGCAATTCATATTATCATTTTTATCATATGACAATATGCATAAATAGCTGTTTCCGGTTTCGTATATCACGTATTTTCTTATATTTGACACGTTACATATAATTATATTACTCAGCGTAAAATGTTGCCATGTCACGTATAACACATTTATTGATCACATACTACAATAATACATTTCAGATACATATAATACAAAATGGGATGAAATCGAAAGCTTAAAGATTATCGAGATTTTCTCCTCAAACACATGTGCCGTGATAGATTTTTTTTAAATGTAACCTTAATTGTAAATATGTTTTACTTGTTATTTTGTTGATTATGTATGAGAAATACTCACACTGAGTTATTATTTTCAGCTTTTGATTTTCCTTGGAGTAGGATCACAAATAATAGTTCACAGTCCGGTCCCCACCCCAGTCATTTATGATTTTGTTTTGTTGTTATGATCGCAGTTTACTGAGTTTAGGTCATTTGATAAAAAATATTCTGACATGAGTTGTCGTTACATATCGACTTTTACTAAACTCGTTCAATGAAAAATTCCGATCAGGAAACTCCTTAGAGATTGATTCAGATTTTGATTTCTTCCTGCTTAAATCCGTTTTTTAATGGAATGCCATTAATTTTCACGCATGTCAGGTTTTTCTTTCCAGCTTTCTAATTAGAATCTGTTCAAAGTGATTGATATTTGCATGCTGAATTAAGGTAAATGTGTTGGTTGCATGTTTGCTCTACACACTGGAAATGATTCGCATGCATCCTTATCACGATCTTGATAAAATGTTCAAGCGGCAGAAACACAGAAACAAGAACAACGATAACAAAACAATAACTAAATAAAAAAAAAGAAACTAAATTAAAAGGGAAAAATAAATGATACAAAATATGAGAATACATCCGTAATCCATGCACATCACATGTTGGCGTAGATAGGAAAAAGCGAAGAAGTCTGCCTACATTTTGCATAGATTGTAACTTGTTTTTAAAAAAAAAAAATTAATATCATTTGTTACTAAAAAAAATTTTTTTTTAATATGATAATAACTGCATAAGAAAAAGCATATTTTAAGTAAAACATGTAGGCTTATGCTACATAAATATTTATATGATTGTAAGGATCCACTGGATAAGCTCTGACCACATTTCATTTGACGAGTTAATGATACGCCAGTGCGTTGAGACTTATTTTGTTTAGCTATTAAGGCATCATTTTTATATATATTTGGAGACAACAAAATGCCATTGACTTTCCTATTCTAATAAATGTGTCATTATTTCTATCTTAACGCATGTATAAAATTACTAGAGTTCAACAAGATGGATAACTTTTCGTAAGGTAAAGTCTCTGTAATGGTTCCGCTACGTCTTCGACCAATTAACCTCTATTGTACCCTAATAAAACATTAGGAAACCTTGGTTATCTTCGTGAAAGGCCATGAGGTCCGAAATAATTGTTGTGTAGTATAATCAGGCTACATAAAAGAAAATCAGGGTCAGGGTCGATGAAGAAGTATCATAATGTTTATGTAGTATTAGTTGTTTACTCGAATCAATGACTTATCTATTTTGCCTTAACTTTATATCCAAATAATGTCAAATTTATTATACATATTCGTATAAAAATAATTCTCAAATCCGGGAACAATTCATATTTATCTGAAGATTTTCAATGCATTCTTATTTTCTATTAGAAAGTAGGACGAATATGATCGTCGTTCAAAGTTTACTGTCCGTTTGGCCATCAATAACATAACGTTCGTTTCCCCAATGAATATTTTTCTCTAAAATACCCCAGTATTTATTACATAACACATAATCCAATGACCATGTACTGCAATTGATAGAAAGGTCATTTGTAGGATGATGCATTTATCAAATTATACATAAAATATTTCTCTTCTAGATATGTCAAGTATACTTTTTCAAACGATGAGCATATTTGTTTGCTTGTTTTGATATATCGAAGATTGTCAAATGCCAATGACTCATTCAGTAAGTTTGCACTGTTCGTACCCTTCAAATGACGTATTAAGCAAGACAAGTAAAAAAAGATAGTACAATTTTGTTTTCTCATTTTGTATTTCTTGACTTTGCGTTATACTATGGAAAGCCCACAGAATTGTAAAATTATGTCAAAACACAACCAAGTTTTCAGAATCTGTTGAATATTTGTCTGAATCTTATGTAATATTGTTTTCAAAATATGACACCTTCCAAGACCCCAATATAAAGACCTCTTTTTATCAGTAAAGGTGACAGAGTGAAACTAAAAATAAATCGCAGACACTGTTAAAACCATGAACAGAAAGACAAACACAATTTCCAATGACATCATAATTCGAGGGCTTTGTGCAAAAATATCGTAACTACATACAAATATAGAAGGAATAACTATAAGCCTTCGATATGTTTTACTTAATAATGTAAAAGGGTCTTTGTTCAATTGTTATTCTTGTTTATTTTGTCTCATTTTGTTTGTCCTGTCAGTTGCGGTTTGTATCTTGGCATGTGAACTGTCCATGTGCACCATGTTATGTCATTTGAACTGTGTTACCTGTTATACAGTGTGCATGGTTTTCTTGATGGCAGAGTGAGTGAATTTTTAATCCTGTCTTCTCTAACCTTATATATATTATTTCTCCTGTTCTATCACCTGTTTTTCCAAAGTCAGATATATATTCTACACCATACTTATAGTTTTTCAGACTAGAAGAATAGTATATATGTGTTTAGTTGGCGCTAGTGAGTGTTTAATTTGTATTCCGTGATGTATTGTTATTTCAAAACGTCTGCAATTTTAATTTTCAAGTGACTGAAGCCATTTCATTTGTATTTATAATTGATTAAATCTGTTTTCAGGACCTCTTACGATATTCAATTTTATTCTGTACTCAAATAAAATGTACGAAAGAAACGGAACCCAGGATTTGTTCTCCGTTATCCCGTTACAATTATATTTTGCGTTCTTAAAGAAGCAAACTTTAAGGACTCTTTGAGTATTCAACACTTGTGGATATTACTATCAAGCCGAAACGAATGCATTTTCACGTTTAATAGCATGTGATAGTCAGCCAATAAATCAGATAAGAGAATTTATTAATATTTATACTTATTTTACATGAATTTTCCCATCCTGAACAAATATTATAATCACCCTTTAATTACGAATACAATAAAACAAGAAATCTGAGAACATGTTGTATCCAGTATATAATTGTCATATTTTATGAAACAAATTTTAATTATGCTTATTTCTTATCTTATTTAGCATTTTATTTTTTTCTTAGTTAAAGTGCGCGCGTGTGTCGAATAATGTTTCAGTTTAGAAATCAATAACAAATCTCTAAAAAGCTTGATTAGATTTTTTTTTCTGTTGTCCTGTTTTTTTCTGTTTTCTGCTATCGGTGCTTTAATATGAAAAGAATATGTGTGGCTTGAATGCAGCGTAAATGTGATTTAAATCATGCGTTGTTGCATTATGCTTGGTGCTTGGTAATATCCTTTATGACATGGTGCGTGCGGGTCAGCGATAGTTAAATGTAGGCTAGGTTGTTAGAACATTGTTATCGAATGGTACTTCAGGTTCTGCAATCATAAACAAGGTAGTATATACAAATAATTAAAGATTTAAACCAGCACATAGGTAACACTGTATCATAAACAATGCTGTTGTCACAAAGCATAATGGTATGGTACCAAGCATAATATCATTGCCAAAAAACATAATGTCATTATCACCATGCACAATGTAATTTTTGCTTAAATGCCATTTTATACAGAACTACTAAACTCTTTAAATCTTCCAAAGACAATAGCTATCCATTTACCATGAACGCATTTTTTTAATATTTTTTTTTTGCTTTTCTAGAAACTTCAACTTTTGCAAACACCTATATTAGAATGATTTTTTTCTGTTTTCATATTTCGGAAGACTGTTAACTGCCAATGACTTATTCAGTAAGTTTGCACTTTTCATTCACATCAATTGACGAATGAACCCAGAAAATAAATAATAAAATGATTCCTAGCATTTTGCTTTGCCTTATTGAGGATTTTTTGACTGATTCAGCATTTTATTACATTCTGATTTCTTCGATCAATGTTTAAGTTTAAAATTAATGTCTATAAAAAACAACAACAACAACACCAAAACACACAATTAAAAAAAACACAACAAAAAAACAAACAATTAACAATCAATTCAGATCAGGAATCCCCCAAAAATGCTTTATTTAGAATTTGACTTTTTCCTGCTGTTTAACATATTTTATTGCAATGATATCATATTTACAATTTTAATAAGCGTAATTTAACAAATACAAAGCAAAAGGGTCGGGTTACAAGTTCTTAAACTTAGTTACAACCCTCCCCAATCATATATTAAACTTATATCATTTACCATGGCAATACATAACATGCAATTAGAAATATAAATTAATAGCTTATAGATAAAAAAAAATAGAAGAGAGGAGATGCAGGCATGACAGAACAGAGGAATAACAGAGAAGAATGTGATGGGTAGATTGCAAGGCAAGTAAGGGTGATTGATTACAAAGAGAAACGCTTAGTTGACTTGATAAATTTATGAACGGCTTCAAAAATCGATATGTCTTGAATCACCAAAAAGTAGAACATTTGCATTGAGAGGATGGAAAGCACGTGTGGTATTAAAAAGTTCGATTCGTTCTTGTTGATATCGTCTGCAGCGAAAGAAATAATGTTCTGCATTTTCAGTTTCTTGACAGTTTTCACATTGATCAGTATTTGACAGGTGATTATTATAAAGATCTCGTTTATGGTTACTACAATTGTTTATAAGACGGGCATGGATAATAGACAATCACTCAAATGTTGAGTGTTTACATTTTTTTTATGTATTTTTTTATGTATTTAGATCTTATAGATGTTATAAGATTTGGATTCAGAGGTGAAAATAAGCCAAATTAGTGTCATATAACAAAAAGTACATAGTTTGTCCGTTTTGAACAATGAAAAATATAGTATTTAAAAGAGGCAAAGTGAAGTGTACAAAATAAACACATTAATATTTATATTCAAGGTTTACAATCTGAGTAGAGAGATAGAAAAAGGCATAACAGGTCTATCGATTTACTTATTTACTGGTGGGAGAGAGACAAACAGACAGACAGACAGACAGGGGGGGGGGGGGGGGGGGGGGGGGGGTGTTTGGAGGAGAAGAGATACAAACATATTTAAATTATCGTGTCATAATTGTAGTACGTGATTTCAAACAAGGAGAGGAAATGAGAAGAGAGGAGATAATTTAATATGAAAATTAAAAAACCAAATGTCATATTTTTTTTTCCAATTTCAAACATGTTTTATGAAATATTTACTCCCTAGTTATGTCATTTATTTTCTTTCTTGATTCAGAGAGAGAGAGAACATATTTATATACGTTTTTCAAACAAATACAACATAGTATTAACTCACAAAAACTAATCAAATACTTTTCTTTCTTTTTAACACAGAGAGAGAGAGAGAGAGAGAATACATTTATATTTATATTTGAAACGTAAACATGGAACTATGAACACACAATAAATGTAATTTATTTTCGTTCGTCATAGCCAGAGGGAGAGAGAGAGAGAATATTTATATTTACATTTCAGATATATACTTGATAATGATAACTCGCAAAGAAATACCATCATTTTCTGTCCTAACAGAATGGGAAAAAAAGAAAAAAGAAAAGCATATTGATATACACAATGCTAACATAGACATAAAGAGATTGACTACAAAGTAAGATCCAATCAACTATTTACATGATAATATGAACTCACAAGAAGTATCATTCATTTTTTTCTAAACAGAGAGAGGGAGAGAGAGAAGAGGGAGTGAGAGAGAGAGATTCAAAACGTTATATACATTTACTTAAAACAAAATTTGATTTTTTTATACATTTCATACATATCCATGAAAATAATGGCACACAAGAACTGATATTTGTTTTATTTCTAACAGAGAGAGGACATTTCTATATACATACACTAACACACCATACATACATACATACATACATACATACATATACACACCTACATACACATATATATACATACATATAGGCAGACAGACAGACAGAAAGACAGACAGAGACAAACAGACATACTTACAGAGCGGAGATATTATACATATATTGCATGTGATTGTGTCGGATTTTGTTTTTACAGCAGGATGTATTTTTATATCATTATTATTATTATTATTATTATTATTATTATTAATTTAACTTGAACATATGACATCATATGAGAAGAGAAAAAAAAGCTTTTGGCCATACAGATCTACTGTACAAACGATGAAAAGGAAGTCGAGAAATACGATATTCTAAACATATATGTATATGCACACATACGCTGATTATGAACCAATCAGAAAACTCAGTCTTAGGAACTAGAAC
>CM037793.1:22589941-22612137 GCA_021229015.1 Solen grandis
TATAAATGTAACCTTTAACGTAAATGGTGAACAACGTGATATGAATAAATATCTCGGTTTGGTTTTTGAACCTCTGCATTTAATGTACCTTTATAACCCGCCTTTCTCATCCATGACCAGGACATTTCCTCCTAAACAGTATCGCAAACAAAACTATTTGTTATTTTGTATAAACCAGGTCAATAATTGACTACCTGTTATCCAAGTGTGGCAATTGGATAGTTTGTTTTTTGTTTGTTGGGTTTAACGTCCCACTGACAGTATTTCAGTCATTTGGAGACGATGTCTACTTGAGAAAGATATAGTGCTGCCACACTGCATACTACAGTATCACGCCGTAGACATGTGGCATGATACCACACCCAGTTACATTATCCTGACACCGGGCCAACAAGTCCTGCAAATACCCCAACACGCTGAACGCCAAGCAAGGGAGCTATAACAGTACCATTTTCTTACGAACAATTGAATAGTTTGAAGACATATATTAACATTGGAAATGTCCACTACTTACATCTAGTATTCTGCACTTTCGCTTTGAGAAAACATTTTCACTTTGCTTCCTCCATTCTTTTTATTAAAACAGTTGTATTTGAATTAACCCCGTATTGAATTATATAACTGAAGATATGGCTGATAGATAATATTGATTACATATTTAGGATATACTCAGTATGATCTGTAAGCATGTGAGAGAAAGTTTTAATGTTCTATAAGATAACATTTTTTTAATAATAATTTACATTTTTCATAAAAAAAAAATGCATTGGGAATGAACAAAATACAACATCTTGTCTTCAAAGCATTCATGCGTTGTCAAAAACGGTTAATGTTAGTATCGATATATCGGTTACATTGCACACACCGATAGTTATATCGCGGTATATCGCGATATATTTTTTATTCTCGTGCAACCATCGCCACTGATGCAGAATAAAATGTTGTTTACAATGTAATAGTAAAGAAGATTACACGTTTTGTTAACCTTTAATCTTATAGGAAATTGAAGAGTTAAAGCAAACCAAACAAAACAATTTTAGAAAAAAAAAAGTTAAATTTTGAACATAAAAAATTTAGTTTTAAAATATAAATAGGAAAGTCTTAATGGGAATATTGGAATTTTCAAAGTTATTCATGTTGTCTCTTTGTTTCGTCTGGTTTGCCTTCTTCGTATCTCAAATAAATAACAAATAATGCACAAAACCATACCTTTATGGAAATAGTTTTATTCTGAAAGTATATCGATGATCGTTGTAATTCGTGCGAAAAATAAATTAATAAAAATAAAAATTACAATGGCTTGCTGATATAAGCAAATATTATTTTTTCAAATATACATTCATCGACATTAAAATATTAATTGCGTCTTCATTTCAACTCTGTCGACTCAATTCTTAAGTCGAAAAGTTAACATCAAAGCTAAGCATAACTACAGTCTAAATAAAAGAAGAAAAAAACTGCCAGTGGCGTGTCTGGGTTATAACCCGTGACACGCATCGATCTTATTGACGTCAGGGGAGAGACCTAGGATATATGTTGTATACTGTATATAACTATTAATTTATGTTTACGTCGAAATAATATATTGTTCTATTCAGTTCTGTTGTTGTTGTACATAGTGGTACCCGGGTAGAACCACCGACCTACCGGACGCCAGCTGGAAGACTTCCTCACATGAAAAATCCAAAGTCCCTACCGGGATTCAAACCCACAGCGGTGAGGGGCTGAGAGATTTGTAGTCAACGACTGAAACCGCTCGGCCACGGCGGCCCCTATTCAGTTCTGTATATATTTCTATCATTTAGTACGCTAACAATAGTATTTTGTTAAATTAAAATGACCAATCACTTCGATACAGAGACGTAGATGTAAAATAATATCATATTAACAAAATAAAAAGACCGGAAATAGGCTTAAATGAAGTTTTGGTGTCACTTCCAGATGAGACATTAATTGTCATTGCATTGTTCGCATACATTTTTTTTTCGTTTGATTCCCTCAAAAAAGAGTATTTGAACGTACGTATGCATAGGCACGCCACTGACTGCAAAGGGCATGAACAAAATCTTAAGCAGCAAATCAAGCAAAATCAAAATAAAAGCAAAATAAATACGACCTGATTAAGCAAAAATTAATTAATTGCACTTCCGTTCTTAGGAATATATTTTTTAAGCGTGTAAGTAACTTCTATTGTTGCTTAGCAACAGTCCGTGAGTTAGTAACTTTGGCTTGAAAAACTACTACAACCCCCTGCCATGGCTCTACAAGCATGGATGTAGTTTCCAACAAGCTAACGTGTTACATTTTGGCTTTAGCACCTGAAGTCATCTTGTCGGAGAGCCAGATATCAGAGGTGCAGTCGCCCCCTGGGTATCGGATCTCGTGGGCAAGAACGGGACCCCCGGGCTCGTTTCCGAAGTCTACCAGGAAGTTCTCGTTCAAGGTCAGTCCCCCCTTCTGTGTGTCAACGTCTATCTGAAGCATCATACATCCTTTCCTGTAACATAAAGACAATACTCTGTCACTGGCCTTTGTTTAACACCTTACATCATGAATATTAAGGCACTAATTTATGAATCAATGAATCTTAACTTACTGAAATGATAGATGAATCAATGGGGGTTTCCATTGTTATGCAAACTCTGTAGAATCTGAGCTACAATGCTGTATGAGCAAACAGATGATTCACTAATCAGACGGCTCCTGGAAGGACAGGAAATAAGTTATACCAAAACATGTACATATCTGTCTTGGAAAAGATATAAAGTCTTAGGCATATCTGGGGAGGGTCTACCGCTGTGTGTGTGCGTGGAATGGGTGGGGTCACTAGGGCATATGCCCACCAAACTCACTCCACACACACCAGATATTAATTCTGGATTCTCCACTGCACGTGGCTTGATACCACACCCAACCACATTATTCTCACATTATTTCGGTCAGCCATAACTCGAGTTAACTTTCCATTGGCATTCTTATCGACTTGTTTATAACGCGGCCGGGGATCGAGCCCACGTCTTCTCGCCCAAGAAGCAGACGCATTAACCACTCAGTCACTTGCACCGGCAAGTAGTGTGTACATGTATATAAAGTTGTACTCACTTGCACATGTCAGGGTAGAACTGGATATCCCAGCTGGAGAAGAGAGACGTTGTCACGTACAGTCTCTTGCCATCCAGACTTAGCTGGATCATTTGTGGTGAACCGCTGATGGGCTTCCCTTTGATCTTCGTGTGCTCGGGCTGCTCCTGGTTAATAGAAGAGATCTGATTGGTCAATTATCCTCGTATGAAAATTTAAATCTTAGAATGGGTCAAATTTATTGATGTTTTCTTCTTCTTCTTCTTTTCACTCTTTCAATATGAATTATAGTAAAAATACGATGGAAAAAAAGAAAAGATAGAATGCATGTGTATTGTCTTAACATAATAAAAGAAAATAGTAAGTAAAGACTGATAATCTTAATTATTTCCGTTGAAGACTTTCTTCGGTTTAATTATGACACAAAATTGCAAGCCTCATCCACTTTTGTAAATTAATCAAAGAATGGCAAGGTATACTTGTTGATTTTCCATCTAAAATAATTTAAATATCAATTAATATTTCTTCCCTTCTTTTATTTTATCATAAAACTGTTGAAGATAGAAATCAAGTGGTTACCTTCAGTTCTGGATCTGAGGTCACTTTTACAGGGCCGCCTTTACAAATACTGCCTCCAAGAAATATCTGGATATCAACAAACATGGCTATGAAAACATTCTCTATCAGTGAGAGTTGTTTAAAGGTATGGCTACACCATTAAGTATCGTATACATTTGATGTGTAGATTAGAATAACATTTATTGGATGAAAAGATTATTTGTTAAAAACGATACTTTTAGATTTAATCAAGATATCGTGCAAACGAAGGGAGGCAACTGTAAGAGGAGCACTGGTATTCCAATGTCTGGTTATCTCCACACACCACGCGTTAGGAAGGCCAAAACATTTTCTACATCGATTTCTGTTATTATTCTATTATTTCTGTATTTCAGATGTGTTTATGCTGCCCAGTCTCCTATCTAGATATCATTAAGCAAATCGGTATATATTCATATATTCCATTTTTTTTTAAAATAAATAAATAGTTTTTCTTTTTATCACTGTAAACATGTAATTCACGAGACGATTTTTCTTCTTCTCTTATATATCCAGAGATGTACATTTATAAATATCTAGGTTTCGATCTGTTTTGTTATTCACGTCCAAGTTTCAAAACCACGTCCCAGAGACACGTATCCCCAGACTTTGGATCCAAGACCTCACCTGCCCAACAAGTTTCGGGTTGCTCGTGTCCGTGACGTCATACTGCCGGATGTCGCCATGCAACCAGTTGCTGAAATAAAGGAATCGGTCGTCCAGGGACAACAGGATGTCGGTAATGAGGCCAGGCATTTCGGGTAACGCCCATCCCTCCACCTTCTTGTTTGGGACTTTAATGACTTTCTCGGCACACCACGTACCTGTCTGTAACACAAAATTCGTGACAGAGATATTTTACTCTAGTCTGGAAGTCATGAATAAAATGGCTGATTTCCGCCATGCCGCGTTCTCGCGATGTTGCGCTTCCAATGACATCGTCACGACGCGAAATATACACTTTTGTGGTATCCGTGCACTAATTTGTCTCAATTGCACGTCGTCATGGCAGAAGTAAGTTTTTTTTTTATTATTACTTTTTTTTTTTTAAATGGAAGATGCATCTTATAATTTTCATCTTGTTTTGTATTGTAAATTATTTCGAATCTCTAGTTTAGACATATAGAAGCGGTATATATTTATTCTAAACAGCCCCGAATTCCACCAACAATATTTAGCGCTAATTAATACTTAAATACTTAGGCTCGAATTTCATCATTTTTGTATCTCTCATAAAAATACTAACATTTTTCATTTCTTAGCAAATACTGAGAAAAAAGAAGGTAATAATGTATGTAAACTTTGTCCTATACTTGAATATTTTGTAAAGAGTATATGGGTACTTTTATTAGAGTAAAAATAATGACTTGACTTGACTGTTTGAGTTTAACGTCGCTTCGAAAGTATTTCAGTCATATAGCGACGTGGAGGAAGACCCCGAATGCACGGAGGCACCGGGTAGGTTCACCGACCTAACCGCAAGCCAGCTGGAAGGCTTCCTCACATGAAAATCCGAATGACCCTGCCGGGATTCGAACCCACGCGGTGAGGGCTGAGTGAGTGCTAGTCAGCGACTTTACCCTCTCGGCCACGGATAATAGAGATAAAGAAGAAAGAAAATAGAAGAAACGAGAGAAAAAAATGTACTCTAAGTATAACTTAGTTCATGGTTGGCCTCGCCCTTTCGTCTATGACGTTTAATTAAATCCAACCATGAACTAAGCTATTTTAGCACATGACATTTTCTATTGAGTTTTTAATGTCAATTCACGCGTTTCATGTGCCCAATACATGCGCCCTCAGATGTCAAATCACGATGACACGATCCAAGCAATTACGACGGTAATAATAAGACAGTGATTTTCTGTTTGCTGGTTGTTACGGCCTAAGGCTGGAATTAATTGAGGCCACTCGCTAGTTGCGTGGATTGTCATTAGGTTTAGTGTAGTTACAGACACAAATTTGACTAAAATGTTGACTTTTAAAGAATCATTTCTGAAAATCTCTGTTCCTGGTGGATATATCGAAGAATTGAATAAGATAAAGATTGAATTTTAGAGTTTAAAGAATAATCAGACTAGGGTTTGATGGACTTTTTCAAAATTGTATTGTCATTGTTCAATTTTATTTTTTCCTGTTTATATTTTTTAAAGTTTATATGTTACATTATTATAAAAATATGACATTTTATTCTTCAATACAACCCTTTAAGCGTATCTCCGACGTACAACTTTCGCATATGGTCTATGCTTGTTAAATTTCGGGATCTACCGATAACTGGCGAAGATGACACAAAAAGCGTCGGAAATTGGCGGAAACTTACGAAGAATGACCTTCCCTATGTGAGGTAGGTAGACACGCCAACTGCATAGTACATTTGTATCACACTTTAAATTATACAAAAGAACTGAACAAGGCATTAAAGACCACGGTGATTATAAACAGAATCTGCTTGGACGAGAGGAAAAAGCAACGTGCTTAAACACAGTTACTCCATAGAGATCATTGACCATTTAGTTATGTATCCATGACCCATATATCAAGGTCACTTCACCTATGGTAAAACGATCCGATAAAGCTATTTGAAATAGATCAGGCGTGAGAGACAGCTATTGTAAGCTGAGCTCCACAGTGTTTAAAGTCGGTCAGTGGGTATTTAACCTTAGATCCTACGGTGTCCAGTTTGGGCCACTTTAATTCTTACATCCCCCAACACGCGACAAGACGATACTTATCGCGTTGTCGCATGTCCAAAAATAAAAAATAAATAAAAATAAAATCCATATAAATATGGAACGCCTTTGCTGTCTCATTATACTGATCTTTTTACTTTCATGTGCATGTATAAACGCCATTATGCTATCTGTGCTAGGTGGATTTTCTATTTTGTTATGTACACATTTCATTGCGCTATGTGTACAGATCATTTTGCTGTGTGCATTCTCCATTTCGTTATGTGCATACTTTAGTATGGAATGTGTACAGATACATTTGTTTTATGCATCCTCCATTTCGTTATGTGCATACTTTAGTATGGAATGTGTACAGATAAATTTGTTTTATGCATCCTCCATTTCGTTATGTGCGCACTTAATCATGTTTTTAAACAAGAGGGCCAAGATGGCCCTGTGTCGCTCACCTGATTAAGATGGCTGTGTTAGGCAAACTGACAAAAAAATCTGGCATCTAAAGTGTTTTTCTAACATTTGACTAAGTGGCCTACATTTTGATCCTACCTGAATTTGCACTCAACTGGGAATTCATGCAGTCATCATTCATATCAAGTTAAATGAAGACTGGGAAAAATGTAGGCCTCCATTTTTCACCTAATTCTTTTTGACCAAGTTACATTAAGGTTAGTCTAAAACTGTAATCTCTAAAGCGTTCACAAGGTTTTTCTAAGATTTGACCTGGTGACCTAGTTGTTAACCCAACGTGACTTATTTTCGAACTCATCCAATATATCATTTATACAAACATTCTGACCAAGTTTCATGAAGATTGGGCCAAAACTGTGGCCTCTAGAGTGTTCACAAGGTTTTTCTAAGATTTGACCTGGTGACCTAGTTATTGACCCCACATGACCCAATTTCGAACTCATCCGAGATATCATGTAGACAAACATCCTGACCAAGTTTCATGAAGATTGGGCCAAAACTGTGGCCTCTAGAGTGTTAACAAGCAATTGTTGACGACGGACGACGCACGACGGACAAAAGGCGATCACAAAAGCTCACCCGAGCACAAGTGCTCAGGTGAGCTAAAAAGCTAGCAAACGGTTTAATTGGTATTTTCTCTTCAAGTTGAGAAGTGCATGCGGTCGGTGTGTGTTGTTTATTTTATTTATTTAAATCGATATAGTTCTGTAAAAAATATCATAATGCTATGATAACATCAAAACTCGTCTCTAAAATATATAAATGTAATATTGTTGTTGTTTTGGAATATACTGTCGCTATGACAATATTTCAGCCAAGTGACGTCCAGGTAATATCAGCTGGAGGAAACCGGAATGCATAGAACTACGATAGGCTATATATGCTTATTATAAAAAATATAAATAAACGCACAAAAATAGATTTTGATAAGAACATTGAAAATATTCTGAGCAGGGTTCGAAGTAACGCCCTTACTTTTAACGCCTATGGAAATAAAACGTTTTGGAGATCCACTGCGTTGTGAATAAAACTAATGAAATATCATAAAGTAGGCCACATACGACATTCCGAGATTTTTTTTCTGACATCATTTCTCATATAACATATTAACTGTTAGTGTTGTGCAATGTATATTATCATTGGTTTCAAGGGGGGAATATCTGGCTTCGCCCGGGGATCGAACCGTGGGCCTCGGATCAGCAGCCGACTCTCGATATTCCAGAAGTGGAGCTGTTGAAAATGTACCGATCACTACACACATGCATAGTGTAATTAGGACATACGTATCACTAAAAGAAAGGGTGGGGGCGAGAGAGAGAGAGAGAGAGAGAGAGAGAGCACGTAATTTATAAAAGAGACTCAGTTTAAATGATTTCATACAAAATGGTTTGAAAAGAGAGTACGCGTAAAAGTAGGTAATGTAAACCAGGAATATCAATAGTAACATCAAGACAATTTTGGCTCTGTTTACACAGGGACTATATATATACAGTTTCTGAAATAAGATACCTGATCAGGGTCCCCTCTGTTTACTAATAAAAAACTGTAGCTAGGATTTTATACAGTCTACATGGCAAAGAAAAATCAATTATTTCATATTATTATTTATTAGAAAAAGTTAACTAGAGCTATCACTGAAGGTGATTAATACCCCCGCAAAATACTTTAATGCAGGAGAAGCCAGACTTAATAAGTAAGTAAAGTTTTTATTTAAAGTTGATAGAGAGTCAATAATGGTTGTTTGTCACAGTAGTTTAAAAATATAAGGTTACAGTTCTTGGACACTGCACTTCTCCTAGTCGCCATTTGTTTACATTTTAAGTTTCAAGTATTTACCATGTATAATATTCGAGTTATGTTCAGGACAAGGAAAAACAAGGAAAAGTAACAAAGGGAAATAACTCTGTAATTACTCTAGATAGAGTTATGGTTCTTGTGCACTGCACTTCCTCATATTGTGGTTGACAATTGTATGAAATTGTTTTGAAATCCAACCAGTAGTTTACAAGTTATACTCTGGACAAGGAAAAGTAACTAAGGGCAATAACTCTGTAATTCCTATAGATAGAGTTATGGTTCTTGTGCACTGCACTTCCTCTCATTGTGCTTGACCATTGATGAAATTGTTTTGAAATCCAACAGTACTTTACAAGTTATACTCCGGACAAGGAAAAAATACAAAGGGCAATAACTCTGTAATTATCAGATGAGTTATGGTTCTTGTGCACTGCACTTCCTGTTATACTCCGGACAAGGAAAAGTAACAAAGGGCAATAACTCTGTAATAAGTCAAGATGGAGTTATGGTTCTTGTGCACTGCACTTCCTCTCCATGTGCTTGATCATTGCATGAAGTTGTATTGAATTCCAACTTGTGGTTTTCAAGTTATGCTCCGGACAAAGAAAATGCAACGGACCGCTGGACCGACCGACCGACCGACCACCGGGTGACTCCTATATACCCCCCCCCCCCCCAAACTTTGTTTTGGGGGTATAAATAACTGTATATTTATCAGTACATCAATTTGTTCGGATCATGAATATTCATGAGGTAAAGGGTTGAGTTTATCGTATTCTCCTCGCCTTTTTCTCTTGTGTAATACAGTGTAGTTTGCAGAGGGACTTTGAACAGACTTTGAAATAGGCAAGGTATTCTGATAATCGCTACTCAAGCTGTTGCATGTTTTTCTGGATAAAATTACACACATCGAAACATTCTCTGCACCTAATTCACTTTTAATTAACGAGAAAAGCGTACATGAAACAGAACTGATGGTATTATATTGCATAAAATAATATGTATGTTGTAGCCTCATGGGCTTACGAGGCCAATAGAATATTTAACAATAAATAATTAAAATCATAAAAAAAAATGAACGAGGGGTGTTTCAAAAGTTCGTACATAACACGATTTAACTTGTTTGATGACTACTTACATTGTTTCTGTAATATCTGAAAACCGTGGAGCTGAGGGCGCAACCTACGAATCCTTCGGTAGCTTCCGGGTTATGGAGGAAGCGTGTTTCCAAGGGGATCCACCCGTCATCACCCAGGTCAACGGTCTGGATAAGTTTGTGAGTCTCCCAGTTCCAGAAATACAGATAACGACTGTACAGACCTGTAATATCCGGACATCAGCATTGCACGCCTTTATCAAAACGTTTAGACCGGCCCTCGTAGGCAATTAGATTTAGAAAGTGAAACGTATATTAAAACAAAACGGGTATGAATGAATCCGATTTTGATCATAATATTGGCATAGCATAAAGATAGCCATGCTTTTAGACAAACATAATTATGCACGTTTTTAGGGATATAAACAGACGGACGTAAGGACGTAAATATGGACTGGCATGCGACCAGTGATGGACAGACGGACATACAGACGGGCTGGCGGATTGGAAGACACACAGACAGACAGATCAATCGATAAATATCGATGCGCTTTGATCTAGAATTCCAAGAATATAAAATATACGCAGACAGCTAATATCATTATAATCAAACTCGAAAACTATTATTTTATTGCACTGTTATGATTAATATATGCCATTTTTCCTCCTCTCCAATGATCTTTTGAACTAAATAATAACCAAACTATAATGTACAATCATGAATTATCACTGACATTAAATTACGTTGCAAATGCACTTAAGGGAATTTCGTGGGTATATAATTCATGGGTTTATATTCTAGAAAATTCGAGGTCTGTCAGATTAATTTCTTCATGGCGTTAAATATTCGTTGATAAAACCCTCCGCGAAATAAACGAATGATATCACAGTATGCATTTGCAATGCGGTTTTGTGTGACGTCAAGAAAATTGGCTTCAAGTTTCCGTATTCAACAATAGGGCAATCTTTCATTTATTCTATTTAACCATTTTTACAGTGTTTCTTTTAAAATCTCGTAATAAGCAACAGGCTACGGTAGCATAAAATGGACATGGTATTTATTTTTTATGTCGCGTGCGCACGCGTTTACTTAGTACTGCGTTCGAACGCGACAGCTACAGCATGCGAACGCGATAAATAGCGTCTGTGACGCCAGCTACCTGCCCGCCCACCCACATCTTGTGAATTAATAAAACAATCGACTATAATTGTTGCTAAAATATAATAGTAGATTTATTTGGAGAGCTGCTGTCTATTTGTTAAACAAACCAAAGGGTTAATCATATAAATGTAATTGAAAAGCCTTCGAAATGTTGCTGACTGACTACTGACAAATCATTAATTTTCGTTGATATAAATGAACAGTTTTCGTAGGTAAAGACATTCTTAAACGACAAACCCTCGCGAAAATTTATAACTATACAGTAGCTGATTAAACAACTTACGTTTTATACAATTGCTAACCATGATATCAATTAAACCATGATTTATAATCATAGGATACATTTTAAGGTCTTCCCATCCTAATAGCCATATTCCATATCTTGAAACCGGCTGGTTATATTTCTATGATTTTTTTTTTCACTTTGAAGACTTTAAAAAACAAAAATATTTCACCAAAAGTTTTTTTTTTTTTTTTTTTTTATCTAATTTAGGGGAGATAATTCGCATATAAGTTAACATTGAAGCCTGTGGAAAATACGTATTTTCTGTGAATATGAAAAACTGAATTTGATTTATGAGAAAATCTCATGGTAGAAAGATGCATTTTGTGATTTTGTATCAACTTTCGTGAAAAAAATCAAAACTTTACCATAGGAAAATGGAAAATAACTTTTTTTTTAGATTTCAGGGGAGATAACTCATGGCAACAAAATAATCAAGGGGATGTAAGAAAAGAACTTCTGTCACGTGTCATAATATGCCAATTTTCTCCTCAGACTATCATTGTTTGACACTTTAAAAGCTTATGTACATGTGTTTTGTTAAGTTATATTCATGGCTTTCATGGAATTGATCGCTATTAGGATGGGGAGACCTTAACCAATGATTTGATACATTTCTCTGAGGCTGGGCAATCAGCTTACCATTCTCAACGTCCTTCGGATTGAAACCTTTCCGGAATGCATTCGGCGCTCCCCAGCCGGTGCTGACCATGATGTTGTGATAGGGCTGGTACCAGAAATCATAACCGAACTCGGAATTATCTCCGTTCTCCCAGTTCCCCTCCATTTCAAACGTCTCGCCGTCCAAGATAACGAATCCACCTGTGTTAAAATAATATGTAATCATCGGCACAAATAAAACTTTCTCTTTTTCCTTTTTGTGTCATCTTCTGTAAACAGAGATGACACATAGGGATCACTTTTCCGTCGTCTGCCTGTGCGTCCGTCTGTCTGTCCGTCACACTCTTTCCATCACGCTCCAGCAGGTGACACACGTGCTCAAGAGAATACTCTTGTTCTTTCTTTATTCCCTCTTTTTCTTTGGTTGTAGGGGAATGCACAGATAAACAACTCTTTTATGATTTTTTCCCCAGGGCTTTATCAAAACTCACGAAAACAAAATGGTGGCATATGTTATGTTCTTGCTCAAAAGCGATAATCTAGTGCTGTTGTATTTCTTCGTAATTTTTGTTAAAGCCCTTTAGGCAAAAATTCATAAAAGAGTTGTTTGTGTGTTTACATTGCTCCCTATATGGAGCTTTTATAGAAGGGAAATTGTTCGTTTCTAATCAAAGCCTCATCGTCTAGACCCTTCGGCTAAATCAATAAAATTGTTGCACTCCATTTCAAAATTTTAAGGATTTAAAGATAACGTTTGAGGTCTATAAACCTTTAAAACAGCAACAAAACATGCCCGGCGCCAAATCTCTGCAACTTCTTACGAAAAAAAAAAAAAAAAAAAAAAAAAATATGCTATGCTAAATTTCAAGTTATGTGTTCCAGTCTAAATGGTGTCTTGATCAAATTAGCGGGAATTTTGGCATGATAAGCAATTTCTTCAACAAACCAGCATACATATCTGTTTCCTTGTTCACAGACGGAGCTTAGGTTGAAGTCTACTGGAGTTGGACCGCTTGTAATGCAGTACCTATTGCATTAGGCAATACCCTACATATATTTGGACTAATGAATGGTGCTCTTTACGATTATCATTACGTTATCATTATTAATTCCGAAATGGGGTGCCCGGATAGCGTAGTGGTAAAGCGCTGCGCTTCTAACCAATGCGTCCCAGGTTCGATTCCTGGTCACGTAAGAGGGTACAGTGGTCACCCGTCCAGACACGTGAGTTTTCTCCGGGCTCTCCAGTTTCCTCTCACAATCGATGTAAAATTAAAAAAAGTTATTTTATTATTTTTATTTAAATCCGAAATATGTAAATAAAAGCCTCACTGCGGTATCATGTTCCAGACATGTCGTTGATACCACATCCAGTCATATTATCCAGACTATTGTATCTGGAGGTCGTAAGTTCGATGCCCGGCCGTGACATACTTAATGTATACATTGCCTAATGTAATACTAGTAAAATGTATATATATATGGCTACAATGTTTGGTACTTAGTATGTATGGGAAGTTCCAGGACAAGGGACATGGTGTCAGAACAATGGAAGTGAGTATGGTAGCAAGCCACTTGTCTACGGCGTAATATCGCACTTAGAAAACACCATATGCCTGATGTAGAGAAAGTCAGTCAAATACTGAATAACTGTTGATATAATAGTCCAGTGGATATTGGGAAGCACACAAGTAAAATTAGAGGCTATTGCAAAAATCGGAAAGAGTACAGTTTAACAAATAGCTGACTGAAATGCAGCGGAGAATGGAACTAATCTGAATAGTTCAGGGAAGAACAACTAAACCCCTTACCTTTGTTTTGACCTTTCGGGTCCCCCATGCAGCTTATCATGATTTTTCCGTTGGCTAGGCAGTGTGTCGTGTGTGGGGCGCTGAGTCCCGTCTTGTTGAACATCACTTCCGGTTCCACAGTCTGTCGGAAATGCGCCATGTTTATGATTTTGAGAAGCGTCAGACGTTCCGAATGAAATAAGATATTTTTTTAAATCGATACTTCTAATAAATTCTTTTATCTTTTTTATTTTAAATATCTTGATTACTCTTTATCTTTTTATTTTCTAATGTGTTTTTTTTTTCATTCGACAGTATCTACATGCGACATTGTATTGGTAAATTATATAAATATTCGTGGGCACATGCTCTAAAATAAAATCCATTTTCTGTAAAATAATTATCATTTGTTTCGTTAGTATTAAAATGTTTTTTTGCTTTAAAGACATTAGTTTGCTTGGATCAGTAACGTTTTAACGACCTTGATACATCGCGGTCGGAGATCTCTAACCACTCGACCACCGTGACAGTACTCCCGAATATAAAAAAAGCCTGTTTCAAATGGTGAAAGTTCGAATCCCTCTTTATAGGGTTTAAAACAACATATTACTACCTTGAACAGTTTAGGCGCCAGTCTGTCAGTGCCCGTGTCAATGACGTAAATTCGACTGCTATTTACTGCTGGCAGAATCAAGCGGTTCCGGGACTTGGAGGGGTCGTCATGGCAACTTGAACAGGCGTTCCAGCCGGAATGGTGTATCTCGTCTGCTTTGTATGGGAACTCGAGTCGGTGAATGACCTATAATATTGATATCAATGAGAAGAAGAAGAAGAAGAAGAAGAAGAAGAAGAAGAAGAAGAAGGATGATGATGATGATGATGATCTACTGTTGCTTTGTCAGCAATAACTAGAGCCCCACAGAGCGGTGCAAACGCTCGTCTGTTTTACATGTCAACAATTGGGGAGGGTGGCATATTTGAGATTTCAAGTTTGAACACCATAACTGTTTAGTAAATACGAAAAAGGGGAAAAAAATCTTATATTGTGTTGAAGAAATGTAATTGCTTTGAAAAAAACAAACAATTAAAAACAAATTCTAAGTTAAAAAGGGACATAAAAATAATGTCCCTTGTCTTACAACTGCACCTTGTCATGATTATCAAGTATTCCAAGTTGTTAATACCTTTAATTTTAAATCAATACTTATTAATTTTTAGTATTAAAAGTTTTGCTTTGATACCTTTCATAGTTTTCAAGACATTTTACTTAATAAGCAATTTTGACCGAAACTAATTAAAATAGGGGCTTTCAGAGTAATGCCCCTTGTCTTAAAACTACGCATTTTCATGATTACAAAGGTTTCCAAGTTTGGTGTTGATATTTTTTAAAGTGCTTGAGTAATGAGCTACATTAAAGTTTTTGCATGACGCCAATGACGGCGGCGACCCAGCGATCGTAAAAGCTCGACTTTTACGTCAAAATTTTGGTAAATTCTTTGTTGTAAGTGAAATGGTATTTGGTCACAAGTTCGTACACATGGTTTGCTAAAATGGAAATCTAACACAACCTCATAATGCATACAACTAATAAGAGGGTGGGATAAATAAATTTCAAGCCGACCTGATGTCACATGTGTGTAAATTCGTCTTCGGTTCGATTCCCCAGTTTTTCATTGCCGGGATTTGTTTATAAATTAACATCGATTATAATAATACATCATGTATATATATCTTCATTTTAAATGAGATAGAAAAGATAAATTTTTATTTAAATACTAGTATATGTACCACAAATGGTCAAATTATAGGATTCAAGAAATGTCATATCCCGTGTTTTCCGCCATCTTAACTCTAGACAACCCGTGGAGGACTGGAGGTTATGATAGTCGAGTAGGTTAGAAATTAAACGCATGCGCATTGCTTTTACCCGACCAGTTCCTTTTACAACTCTTGTTACTTGTGTATCCGAAAACGCCCAATAAAGTAGACACGTTAACAGGTAGTAGTTACTTGCTGGACACCGCACGCATTGATATGTGAGGCAGGAATTGAGATTAGACAGTAAATGCATAGTCATGTCAGAGACGCTCAGTTGTCTGACGTATAAATCTATTGAATATTAAAATGTAAACAAGAACTTAAGTGTATGGATGGTCAATTTGCCCAGCGTGTAACAGATATATATCATTCAAAGGTTAAACTGTCTACAAATTCGTTGTCAAGATTACAATCAATGGACCTTGTTCAAAAGTTGACTGCTATTCAGAGTTGACCGCATATACCAGTTTGAATTTAATAACCCTTATAGAGTTTCGTTACAGGTAACGAAAAGTGTACGGTGGCAAAAGGTGACATGGAAGATATTTTTATATTACGTGCGAACGTAGTAGTTGTTTATGGCTGTAAGATTTAAATGAATATGGGTATATTTGATCTGTAAGTCTTAGAATTATTTCCTTTGAATTATTGAAGCTAAATTTTCACTTTATATTATCTCCTCGGTCATTCACATCATTTTAACTCACTTAATTAGAAGCAATGTTTATGGTTTAAAGGCCACAGCCAAATTTTATCTAAAATGCCAATTCTACAGTTTCAGACTATGTCAATTTTATTTATCAAGTATAAGGGCAGTGAGGTCCAGTCGTAGGTTACCATGATATGACAATGGAACTGAATTTTGCGGGTTGAAACATCATTTGGGGCAAGAATCTGTTATAACCTTACACGGTTCAAGTAATGGCCAAATTCAAGGACCACTGACAGAGAATCGGAAAACTTTTTTTAATTAAAAAGATGCTTAAACTAATAAGCAATCTTTATGGAACTTTGGTGGCATAAAATGGATATATATATATTATCTTATTATAAATAATCTCATTTAGACATGTTTAAGAAAATGTTTAAGCCAAAGTTTTCACTCGCAAAAATATGCTAGTGGTTTAAAACATAACTTGCAAACTTCATTTTCTACTTGCATGTTGCCGAAATTGCGAGTGTTAATTTCGAGCCCTGGAAACTTGTTAGCTTCTGGATACACACGCAGTAGCTTATCACTTGCACAAGTGATAACTATGTCTAACCATACGATAACCTTATTAACCACTTGCAAACGTAATAACTACTGCATGTGAACATTGTAGCTACTGCATGCACATGCGAAAGCTGCTGCATGCAAACACAGTAGTTTTTGCACAGGACGTGATATATTGTATTATATTGGGGTTTACCGTCGCTGCGATAGTATTTCAATCATATAGCGACGTCCACCTAATTACAGGTGGAGGAAGACCCCGAGTACACAGAGGTACCCGGGTAGAACCACCGACCTAACGTAAGCCAGCTGGAAGGCTTCCTCACATGAAAAATCCGAAGTCCCTACCGGGATTCGAACCCACAGCGGTGAGGGACTGAGAGATTTGTAGTCCACGACTGTTACCTCTCGGCCACGGCGGCCCAAGGACGTGATATGATCTTCCATGTCTCCTTGATGCCACTATTTTATATTACTTTAATGGTGCAAGGTATACCAGGAAAATATATAATATGCAATAAAAAAAGGGGGGGGGGGAGAAAAGGGGGCATCTTTACTACTTCACCAGTCCCAATAATATACTTAATTTTGCTTACAACAGTGTAATAGTCACCCATTTCATTTTATGGCCCAGTCACATAGCCCGGCCGATGTCCGGCATCGGTAGAGCTCGGTGGATTTTTTTGGTGCCACCGAGCTCTCCTCATCGGAAGCAGAGCTCGGTGACGTGAACGGACGCCGTCCGGACATCTACAGGCGACCGACCGAACACCGGCCGGTGACCGTACGGAGTCTGTCTCAAAATGGGAGTTTTTTTCTGCCGATGTGGCAGCAACTACCGGCCGGACATCAGAAGGAATACGGCCGGTACCCGAACAGGTAACAGGACACCGTGCGATCGCCGGCCGGGTTGTTAACGGGCTTTGAACAATGACCGGCCGATGCTCGTCCGATGTAACACGGACTTGGGTGCCGAGCTATTCCGTTCTTCCTACCTGACATTGTCAGTTCATCACTATGGCTGCACCGAGGAGACTTCGAATGGCACTGCTCGAACACGAACTGGCTCAAGCAAGGTTCCAGTACAACCTGGTCCTGGCGGCAATACTAGAAGCCGCCGAGAGGGAGCGACAGAGGGCCCGCAGAAGAGAAAGACGCTGGTGGGTGCGAGAGTGGATCCTACGCAGACCCCTTTTCGGCCAGTACGAGACTCTCATGAAGGAACTCGAGGCCGAGCACGCTGCCGACTTCAAAGCCTTCCTCCGCATGGAGCCACAGATGTACTATGAGTTGCTTAACCGAGTTGGCCCCCGCATTACCAAGAGTACAACGTAAGTTAATCCGTATTTTGCAAACAAAATTCCCTCCAAACATTATATTCTTGCTAAGGTTTAATCATATTTCATCCTCTTCTGTTGCAGGCATCGAACCCCCTTGGACCCTGGGCTGAAGCTGGCAATCACCTTGAGGTTTTTGGCGACCGGAAGCAGGTACCACGATCTTGCGTTTGCGTTTCGTGTCCCACACAACACCATCGCCCTTTTCATCCCCGAGGTGTGTCAGGCCATCTACGACGTATACGAGGATGAGATGTGGGCCACTCCCCAGACAGAAGATGAATGGCGCCCGGTGGCCGAGGGATTCGGAGACAGGTGGAACTTCCCCCACTGTTGTGGCGCGATCGATGGGAAGCACGTCGCAATCAAGAAGCCCCCCAAGAGTAGCTCACTTTACTACAACTATAAAGGCTTCTTTTCTATCGTCATGCTCGAACTACAAGTTCATCTGGGTCTCACCAGAAAGCTCAATCTGTTCGCTAAACTCGTCCAGAGTCCATTCCTTCAACTTCGTGTTTTTGTAGTTCTCATGCCCAACATCGTAGTACACAGGGTGTCCCTCGTAGAAATCTGCTATCTTTTGCATCTGGTCTTGGGTGATCTCCTCTATCGGCACACCAACGGCTCGCCGCGACGCAGACGCCGACGAGGACTTGGACTTGGACGAGGACGTGGGCTTGGACTGCGACGACTTTGACGCCTGGGACGCCTGGGACGCCCGGGACGCCATGGACTCAGCATCGGATATCTCTGATTGCTCCCCCTCCGTACCACTGGCACCGCCTTCTTCCCCTTGTATCCTCTTTCGGGGAGATTTTCTGGTCTTCACTGCTAGCGTCTTCTGCTTCTTCTGGCCCTTTCCCTTGCTGCTAGCTGGCTGCTGCTTCTTCTTGCCGCAATTCTTCTCATCTCCATCACTTTCCTTGACTAATTTTGGCATCCTGTTTATAAAGTATGTCAAGAGTGAATCGTGTGGATACAACTTGCTGAATGCTGTACACAGACAGGAGCGAACAGTATATATACTAGCAGAGATATCCGGCCGGGTTACGGCCGAGTTCCGGTCGAGTTCCGGCCATCGGTCAGCCACCGGTACTATACTTTCCAAGGCTCTGTCCGACATCGGCCGGAGCTCGGTCGGAGCTCGGCCGGTGTCCGTTAAAAAAACCTCGTCCTCTGGTTGTCTCAGATGCACGGGACACCGGCCGATACTCGGCCGTGCACCGGCCGACGTGTTTTCCGATGTGGTTACGATGGGGCTGCGATGAGGGAGCTCGGTGAGAGCCCGGTGAAATTTAGCTCCGAAGTTAAAATTTCACCGAGCTGCCACCGATGCGGTTTTAAGCAACAAACGCCACGGATGTCCGGCCGGTGTCCAGCCGGTGTTCGGCCGAGTTCGGTGAAAATCGCATCGCTGGCTCATCGGAACCTCATCGGCCGGACTATGTGACTGGGCCATTATAAGTTGATTGTAGGTTGTGTAAAATCTAGTTTGGAAAAACTCCTATTTACTATTTCTCTTCTTAGAGAATTTGCAAAAAGTGCTTTAACATGATTTTGATTTCTAATTTCTTGTTTACATGGCCCAACATTCAATGACATTATGGTTTAAACTAATCAAACAATTCACAAATTCACAGCTTTCTATTTTCGATTTCTATCATGACAAAAAAAAGGGTTCAATTCCTGATATTCTGATTGGTTGACTATCACGTGCGAACGTGAAAACTATTACGTGCGCACGTAAAAGCTACTCGTGCACACGTGAAACTACTAGTGCGCACGTAAAGCTATTACGTACACACGTAATAGCTACCACGTGCGCACGTAAAACTACTATGTGCGCACGTAATTGCTTCCATGTCACGTTTATGCCACCGTAAAAGTGGGACAAGTTTTATCAGCTCAAAATAAGTTCTCGATTCTAGGTCACGCAAAGCGACTAGTTACTGGTGTCACGAGCGTTGAATACGAAGAAAGAATAGTGAAGCAATACCACGTGGTATATAACGCCATTTTAAGCTATCACGAAAAGCATATTTTGCATCGATTCAGAAGGGAAAACTGCTGTAAGTATTTGAATTCTTTTTCAATTTTAATGGTATTTAGTGTATGCAAAGCAAAAAATTGTGTCCTACTCATAGGTCCAAGTGATTTTTTTGTCAGATGTATAGTTTTTTCCCTAACATTCGGGAAAACCTTCCGAGTTCCAGAAATATTGTTTGCTAACACGTAAAGCACAAAGCTAAAAATGTTTCCCCGAATTTTAGGAAATACTGTACCTCTATCTATATATCTGGCCAGTAGTTTTAAAGGAGATGATTTTTCAAGTTTTCATATTTTTTCTTTCCGTTGCCATGGCAGCCAGAGTTCTACATGGATCAAGTATATTTCAGCAACTTTGAGGTTGAGCCTCACCCAAGGATCATCCCTGCCAAGTTTAATCAAATTCTGTCGAACGGTTTCAGAAGAGATGTCGTTTAAATATTTCACTATATACATATACGGCAAATTAGTCCTGTCCCTGGCGGCCATGTTTGTTCACGGATTGGAATAAATTCAGCATTCTTGGTAGAGGGTTACCCAAGGAACATCTGTACTAAAACATTTTGAAATCTGGCCAGTAGTTTTGAAGGAGATGATTTTTTTTTTAAGTTTTCATTATCTATTTTTCCGTTTCTATTGCAACCAGAGTTCTACATGGATCAAGTTTATTTAGCAACTTTTGTGAAGGTTCACCCAAGTATCATCCCTGCTAAGTTTGACCAAATTCTGTCCAACGGTTTTAGAGGAGATGTCGTTTAAAGCGAATTGTTGACGACTAACGACGTTGTGCTCAGGTGAGATAAAATGTTTTCAAATATGTATATCTTAATTGATGATATAATGATATCTACATTGGTTTATGCCGATGATATTTTATTGTTGGCCCCAGATCAAAACAGCCTACAAACTATGCTCGATGCCGTAAACAGACGGTGTTACAAATGGAGGTTAACTGTTAATCCCGAGAAAACTAAAGTCATTCATTTCAGGAATCCCTCTATCCCTTGTTGTGATTTTTCGTTCACTTGTGGGGACAACACAATAAGTTACACAAGTACTTACAAATACCTTGGGGTATGGATGAATGAACACTTAAATATGACGAAAACGGTGACAGAATTGAGTAAATCTGCTAGCAGGGCACTTTCTGCTCTTTATACAAAATGTATAAACGCAGGCGGCATGACATATGAAGTTTTTACAAAACTGTATAAATCACTTGTAGGGCCAGTGCTATTCTATGCAGCTGGAGTCTGGGGCACTACAGATTATCGGGGAATTTAAATGGTACAGCATAAGGCCTGCCGTTACTTTTTAGGTGGCGGTAAATACGCATCAAATGTAGCTCTGAGAGGCGATATGGGATGGAATTCTTGTTTTGTAAACGTTAAACTTGAATGCTTTAGACTGTATATCAAACTGGAACGCGCTGAGGCTGGGCGCTTATTAAAAAAAGTTTTTAACTGGTCTAAGTCATATAGAAAAGGGTGGGAAAACAGGGTTCTTAAAATAGGTGACAACCTAAATGTTTTAAATGTTATTAACTCCACATCCTGGTCTATAAAGCATATAATTGCAAAAGTGAAAAAAAACCTTTAAAATTGTTAGAGAAAAACCCGGAGGAAGGGTTTTGAAAGCCTACCCCCCCCAATCCCCCGAACTTACAGAAAGTATAAAACAGTTTTAAACCCCCAGCGAATATTGTATTTTCCCCATTACCTGGGGCCCCCAAAACCGTCGAATTCTTTTTTAATTGCGCTCCTGTAGTTTCCATTGTACGTTTAAAAAAAGGCCGTTTTTTTAAAAACCCAAAATCCCTCTTGAAAACAGATTATTTACACTATGTGAATTGGGTTTTAAAATTTAAGACGAAACTCATTTTGTTTTAAAAAAAGGGGATTTGTACTCAGATATCAGAGCAAAATTATTCCCAAAAAAGAGGGGCCCTGATGGCCCTAGATCGCTCACCTGATTACGGTTACCCAAGGAACATCATTTTGTATTAAAACAATTTTTAAAAAACTGGCCATATTTTAAAGGAGATGATCCCTGTAAAGTTTTTCCCCCATATACATATAAGGCAAAAAGCCCCGGGCCCCCGGCGGCCATGTTTTTTTTAAATTGGGTCGGAATAATTTTAAACAACTTTGGTAGAGGTTTTACCCAAGGAAAAGCTGTACCAATTTTTTTTTAA
>CM037793.1:22612237-22641411 GCA_021229015.1 Solen grandis
TTAAATCTGGAAAAATCTTAAAGTCGGAATCTTTTTAGTGCAAGCGTGATGAGGTGTATGCACTTGAATCAGTTCCCTGCACTCCTACTGTAAGATGTTTTTCGGTCTAGCTATTTGCTTGGCTCGAATTTAACCAACCACACTTAGCGCTAATCAATATCAGTATGCTAAGAGCTGGTTTTCATCCAAATAAAATACCCAGCTGTAACATTTCTTAATATTTTTAAACAGATTAAGTTATTAAGCTGACAAAGCTGAAGAAAATAAAAGTTTGGAAACAAAGATGCAAATTATTAGTGTTTTTCCTGTCAAATTACGTCACGCTTGAAGTGAAATATCGCGTAAATGTCCGTAGCTAGATAATACAAATATGGTGAGACTGGATACTTAAGGATACTTTACACCAGGACCTTTATATTCATAAATATCCCGTTTACATATAAATAGCTCGTTTGCTCACCAATTTCAGTTAATTCATGGTCTCATTATATTCTAGTAAAGACACCCTGTAATTCATATTCCATGTAAATGATTGACAGCATAATTGAGAGAAAAAGCAAGCAAAGAAAACGCGTCACATATTGATTTTAATAATGTGAGCAAATGAGTATTTAGATATATTTGAATAAGATTGTTGTTATTTATAGATCCTCCTCACGTGACAGGCCAGTATCCGGGTCCTTTTCCCGCGCATCCCGGGAAAATGATCATACGCGGCTGCCAAAATTTGCATCAGGTAAATTTGTTTTTCAACAAAAAAAATTATGACATTGAATGTAGGATTTCTTTTTTGTCAAATGAATTGCAGATATATCCCATGTCTTGAGAAACCAAACATGTGTCATGTGTATATATTAAAACATGTCAAAGACATTATTTTATGAATGCACACGTCATCAAAATATACATATATATGCAAACAAGGTAATGTAATTATTTGGACTGATAATCCTTTAACGCACTACTGAAAATATGGCGGTGGTCACTACTTTATGCAAATGTTTTATATATTTCGTTTGTTTCTGTTGATTACTAAATCTTGAATCGCGTTTCGATAGCTCATTGAGTTTAACTATCATCAAGCAAAGTAAAATTCCAAGACGATACATTTTATGCGTATGTAGAAACATGTTAAGAAGTTAAATGTCAGCAAAAAATAACGACTTTACAGTAGGGTAAAGTATGTAGGTATGTTAACTAAATCAGTACCTCATGATGTCTTATTTTTCCTTTTACCTCTCTAAAGCAGGGTTTGAGTCACCGACCAAGCCATCGACCATCAAACCAGACCATCTCCTGCCGGATAGGGTCAAGAAAAGGTTATCCTTCAAAACGTGAGTCATCACTATTATTATCATCATCATCATCATCATCAGCTACAATAACATCATCACCACTATCATCTTCATCCTGCCCCTCTTATACTTCTTTATCATCATCACCACCACCACATTCTTCTTCTTCCTTGTCGTCATAAATGTACCGTACAGAAGTCATGATCGTAGATAAATACTTATTCTTAACTTATTAGGTAGGTGGGAAGTAAAGTGTAAATGTTAGAAAGAAAGAAATCAGTCAGGCAGATAGAATATAAAATACATTTAGACAAAGAAAGACAATGGAAGAAAAAAAAAGAAGTGTAAACTCAGAAACTATATAAGGAATGATGACAAGTTTTATCATGCTACAGGCAGAACGAAATAGCCAAGACTTCCTGTCTCCCAACTGATTCTCCCTACAACCGGGCAGCCGCCTCGGTAAGCCAGAAGCTTGAATCCGGGCGGAAGTTTGAGGCCGAACAGGCCCGGCAGACAGAGATTTCAAGGGGCAAGGCAATGCTTAACGGAGGCCGGGGAAGCCTGCCCAGCATTGGCCACACACCTTGCAAGGTAAGGTCAAGATAGATTGATGATTGATATCTCAACTGGATATATACAGAAATAACTCTCCGCTCTACAGTGTTCTGGGTTGTTCATGGCGAATGTATGACTCACCTGTATTTATTTGTTTACTTTCTTAAATGTCTAGAATATAAACAATGAGGGTAAATGGGACTCTCTATCCTTAAGATATTAACAATACGTTAAATATTTTCAATTTATAATACATGTACAAATGTATAAAGGTCTAAATCCATTCCAAAATTACTATTACTATATCCGATGTTATTACCATCAAAATTGGATTCCCATTGTAAGGTATGTTTTAAAGGTATTGTATCATAATATAATTATTTAAAAAAACAACAACAAAAAAAACAAAAAAACAAATTTAAACTATGATCCGTTGCATTATGTGAGCTTTATTAATGTGTTTTAATGGTTCCCCATTTAACTATAAACCGTAAAGTAATATTTCAGACTCAAACTAAACTATAAGTTAAAACTTCATTTAAATTCCAATGTCAGACTTCGCGTATGAGATTGAAAATCCTACTTAAAGTACGTTTGGTTTTGTTCTCGAGAATTTGCGTTGTCTAAAATAAGGTCATTTCTGCTAGGATGTAAAACTCTTTTATTGGTGTTTCTAATACACATTGGCCTCAATATATTTCCGGGGATACATGACAACTGAAGTTTATTTTTAATCCTTTCTGAATTAAAGATTGAAAAGTAGATTTAATGGATTCTCAAGAGAGTAAAAAAGTCATCTCAACAGATACGGCATATTTACACCATTCCGCAATCTAAAATAGAAATATTCCATAAATTACAATGTTACAATTGAAGTGTTTCTGGTCAACTCAGCACCATGGCGGATCTCCCTAAGAAAACATTCCAATCCTCCCTCCTACTTCCCCCCTTTTTAGCCACCAACAGTGCTGAAGTACATTTTTATTTATGTTATTTTTTATAATTATGAAATATATTGATCATATACAATACAAATTGTTTGATTAGACCCGTGATCAAACAGAAATCAACAATACACAAGTCAAATATCCCAATGGCGGTACAAATAAGGAAAATGTAGTATGGACCAGCATATGGTCTTTAAATTCGATTTAAACTTGCTTGACCTAATGACCTTGATACTTTACTCTCATTAATCTGTGATTATACTTAAAAAATGCTCATTCAAAAAAGAAAGTGTGTATAAGCGTGAGTCAGTCGTGTACGAAAACCCATAACTTACTCATACGTATCAAATTAAATGTTGATTAAGTGTCCATATGGTTGCATCTGAATAACACTAGTGTTATTATTAGTGGGGTGACAATTGGCCAAAAAGTAGCTTATTTAAGGAGTAGGTGGCCATAAAAGTAGAACAAGCAATGTTATATACCAAAATGTTCGCCAATGTCTGTACTATATGAAACTGCCGGCATAAATTGCCAACGCCTGGTGCGGACTCGGAAATCCAAGATGGCGTCCAAGATGGCCGCCATAAATCGCAAGTTCAGAGAAAATATTTTATCTGTATGTTACAAATTTATTTACAGAGGTAGTTCAAAATATTTGCATGATTATTACTCCTTCCATAATATACATCAAATTCATATAAAACAATAGCAAATTCAAGGTCAAGGTCAAGGTCATTTCAGGGTCAAAGTACAAAAAATACTCCAAAATTTGATATCTCCTACCTACTTTTTCTCATTTTATGCATTTTTTATACTCAAATTGATTACTTTTAGTGATAGAAATATTGTTATGTGTGTATTCTTTCATTTTAAACTGTTTTGTATGATATCTGTGTTTAGATTATGTATAAACTTTGGTAGTTTACACACATACACATTATCCAAGATGGCCGCCATTCAGTTGCTGTATCAATGATCATTGGATATTTCATTGATAAATACCATATATAAAGGTCAATCTTAAGTGTTTGAAAGAAATTACTTTATTTTAGCATGTATGCAAAACTTACAAATTTGATTGACATTTCAAAGTCAAGTTCAAGGTCATTCCAAGGTCAAAACACATAAATTATCCCCAAAATTTGATTTGTCTACCCTAATTGTTCTAATTTTAAGTATTTTTATGTTGAATTGATTTATTTAGTGAAAGAATATTGTGTAGCTTATGATTACAGGCCAATTTATAGGAAATTATCTAATTTAACATTGTTTTTTTTCATATAGTGTAGAAATATGTGTAATTTTATATTCTTATTATCAAAGTCAGTCATCATATGATATTTCAATGTATGTTTCAATGTTCAATGGAAGTTTAATTTAAGGATGTTAAAAAATCTTTGCATAGATTAGCATCATTCATGTTTGTAAATTCAGAGCTTTGACTATAGCCTCTTAAAGATCAAATTCAAGGTCATTTCACTGTTGAAATACATAGTTTAAATACCCCGAAAAAGAAAAAAGATATCCCACCACTATATTTTCTCTTCATTCATGCTTTTTATATAGAGATATGTTTCTTTATAAAATTGAATATGGCTAAATGTATACATTACACTTTCATTTAAAATGTTTTGTTTGTTATTTGTAATGTTAAAGGTTTACAAAAGCATACTGTTAATGATGGCCGCCATATATTTAATGAATGTTTCAATTGTTTATAATTGACAAAAAATTGAATTGTAAATTTTCATTTGATTTTCATTCATTTCAGCATGCTTGTGAAATGTCAGATTTGATTGACCATTTAAAAGTCATGTTCAAAGTGATTTTAATGTCAAACTACCTAAAATTTCATATATCTCTTATCTTACTATAAACACTTAAAATTACACAGTTAGGCAGCTAAGAAATAGAAACATTGCCATGTGTATATTTCTCTGTTTCACATAAAATGTATTTAGATTGTTTGAATACAGGCATTTTTCATTTTTATATCATAAGTTTCTACAATTATAATCAAAAGATAAATGTATAACCAACAAAAAGGATACTTTTTGGGAAAGGATATTTGTACTAAATAGGACAGTTGTATTATGTCAAGGTAATAAATCAATAAAACATTTTTATTCCAAGTTAAAATTAGGTTTTAGATAATTAGGGCACTAATATTTGAACTGTTGATTCAGTTCCTAAGACCATTAGGTGGCTCAGGTCAGAATTCACATTAAGGTCTAGTCATAATTTCAAACTTAAATTTTAATTAGAAAACTTAACTCTATTCTCCGGACGAACTAATCCATGATGCAGGGATTGTAACCTGTACTACCAGGAAATGGTCAGCAACTGAGACGGTGAACCAGGCAGAGAGCTCACTCAAGCATAAAGACATTGTTGGAATGACTGCAGTCGGATGTCAAGGTATCGGCACCACCAAGACATTACTGTGGAGCAGGTCAGACCAGAAAGAGAGGTTAGCCATGATCCAGTCAGAGGTCAGGAAAGTAGAAGAACATACAGACAGGCAAGAGTGGTGGAGATGGGATCACAGGAAGCATGGACTACGTGAAACACCACAGACAGGAAGTTAACTTGGGAAGAAATCTGGAAGTATAAACCACTAAGTCTGTCATTAATCATCAAGTCTGTCAATGATCTCCTACCATCACCAGCGAATCTCTGTCAATTGAGACTTAAGCCGACCCTAAATGCAGCCTTTGTGATAGACCAGGCACACTTGAGCATGTTCTTTCATCCTGTTCTTCATCACTGACACAGGGGAGATAGAGATGGAGACATGACTGAGTCCTCAGAGAGTTGGCTGATTGGCTGGACAGTGAGAGAGAGAAAGAAAGAAAAAAAGAAAGAAAGAAAGAAAGAAAGAAAGAAAGATGGAACATGGAAGAAGTAACCCCCAAATTGCCCTTGTCAAGCCAGGTGAACCAACGAAGAGAGCAAACCCACAGCAAGCATTGATCCTGGATGGCACCACCAGATGGAACATGGAAGTTGACCTCGGGAAGAGGCTTGTTTTCCCAGGCATATTCTAGACCACCTTTAGACAAGATATTGTCCTTTGGTCCAAGATGGGAAAGAAGCTCATCGTCATTGAGCTTACAGTACCGTGGGAGACAAGATATGAGGAGGCCAATGAGAGGAAGAAGGCAATTTAAGTACACTGAGCTTCTAGACCTTTGCAGGCAATGAGGTTGGCGTACTTGGCTGTTTCCCGTTGAAGTAGGAGTTAGAGGGTTCTGTTCACAGTCCATCTGCTGACTGATGACAGTTGTTGGAACTATTGGCGGAGAAAAAAGGATGGCTATCCAGAGACTGAGCCAAGCGACTGAACGTGTGTCTAGCTGGTTGTGGCTTAGACGTGAGGAGAAGAGCTAGATGTAATCAACCAACACACAGTGATTTTCAATGGGACAAAACACTCAATGTCGGCGGACTCCATGCTGATGATGTTGGTTGAGGAGCAGTTTACACTGTATATCTACACATATAGTATTTTACTAGATAATATTGAAATTTAGGTTAGTGAATGTTTATTGCTTTGAAAATGATATGAATAATGTTATTTTCTGGGAAAAATATGTTTTAGTTTCTTGAAAATCCAAAATTGAGATTTTTGCATTAAATCAAAAGGTTTGGGTATCATGTAAAAATATGTTGTGAAATATCAAACTGTATCAAAGAGTATTACAAAAGTTATCATATGACTTTTTCAATTTCTGGACACATACTGATACATGTAACACATTGAAAGGGAAAGTTTCTTTAATTTTTAATCTTTTAATCAGCTATGTGAAATTGAAGAAAAAGACTGAATTCTGATTTTGCAATATCAAATATCATTGTTTAAGATAGTCGTTTTGGTATATAATAAACAACTCTAGCTTTGTATTGGTAAAAGCTACTCAGGATACTTTAACTCAACAAAACATGTTATGATTGTTACCGTTTTCAACTGCTGTATGGCTTTGTATCATTTTGGACATCTATTTAGATTGCATCTTGCATATATATATATATATATTATTTGTCAACAGGTGATAAGAGGTAAGGGCTTTCCTTCATGAGAGGTTACTATGAATTAAGAATTAGAACTTCCAGTATCTGATATCATATCACCATTCTTTCCCTTTAGTTCTGATGAAATAATATCATCTTGTGTGAAGAAAGATAAACATTTTAAACATTTACCGATGATGACAGAAAATGAATTTCCCTATCTATTATAATCTTCATTAGATACTTCAAATCATCTGAGGTCCACTCTCCTATATTTGTGCTGAGATGGATTCAGTGAAATATAATATTGTCTGAGCAAACAGAATGGACCCTGATCAAACAGCTCCTACCAGGAACTGTCTTATCTGGGTCTCCTCTATGAGCCAATGGGTCAAAATGAGTTGATATGAGATAAAAGGGTTAAAAAATCACAAAAAGATTTAGAATTACCCAGTCAGGCCAATCTTTTCAAAGAATGCTTTGATTTAACTTGAACATTAAAATGGTCTACAGAGGAGTTATTATAATATCCCAGAAAACATATACATGTACTTATATTGTCCTACAATTATTCACAAGAAATGATTGTTTCATTTACATATTTTGAAAATGAAAATGTCTGTAAAGTTAACAACTGGTACTGATAAATAGAACTATAGGTAATAAAATGGTGGAAGTGATTTTCAGAAAACGGCACCTTTGACCTAAAGCTGGTAAGCAAGGTAAATTTGAATTGTTCTACAGTTTTCACAGCTTTACAAATGTATACAATCGGGTAAAGTTCGGGTTCATTTCTGTGATAAAGTTTACATTATCATCTTCTAATTTTAGCTTCTATTTAAACTTTAAAGTCTTTTTGGACTGAATAAAAAAGAATAGGTATCTCAAGGCAAAGTTTAGTTACTTTAATAGATATTGAAATTGGTTGAAATTCTCAATTTGCTTCATTGTCATAAAACACAACAATTTCATCCCCTCCACCCACCCCCACTCCTCTGAAAAAAAAAAAACAAGCAAATATAATTGAAAAAAAATTAAAAGCCAGTGAATGGTGATGATTCTGGACAACAGCTAAATGTATAAAATAGGCTGTGTTCAAGCAATGTAAAAATAAGACAATAACAATAACTAAAAATAAAATGATATATTTAGCTATTTTTCTATTCTTTCTGATAATTATACTCGGATTATGAACTAATTGTATAAAGTAAAAGAGTTAATAACAGAAGTATCAGATTTTGGGGTATTTATGTATTTTGACCATGCATGAGATGACCTTGAACATGACTGTTTATTGGCCATTGAAATCTGTAATTACACATACAGGCTAAAATCATTAAATTCCATTTTATTATTTATCATTTTAGCCTTACCTGTAACATTTATGAACAAAAATTTCAGTGATCAATTGAAACATATATTGAAATATTGCCGCCATCATGGACAGAATCTATTTATGAAACCTTACATATAGATGCATAATCTTAATAACATTGTATAAAAAAACTTTTTCAGTTGAAAAGGTATGCATAAAGCAATATTTCTGTGACAAATGTGATCAATTTCAGCATATAAATGCATGAAAAGAGATATTAGAGAAAAAATAACAAATATTTGGGTATTTCATGTGTTTTGACCTTGGAATGACCTTGAACTTGACTCTGAAAGGTTAATCAAATTTGTAAGTTTTGCATACATGCTAAAATAAAGTAATTTCTTTCAAACACTTAAGATTGACCTTTATATATGGTATTTATCAATGAAACATCCAGTGATCATTGATACAGCAATTGAATGGCGGCCATCTTGGATAATGTGTATGTGTGTAAACTACCAAAGTTTATACATAATCTAAACACAGATATCATACAGAACAGTTTAAAATGAAAGAATACACACATAACAATATTTCTATCACTAAAAGTAATCAATTTGAGTATAAAAAATGCATAAAATGAGAAAAAGTAGGTAGGAGATATCAAATTTTGGAGTATTTTTTGTACTTTGACCCTGAAATGACCTTGACCTTGACCTTGAATTTGCTATTGTTTTATATGAATTTGATGTATATTATGGAAGGAGTAATAATCATGCAAATATTTTGAACTACCTCTGTAAATAAATTTGTAACATACAGATAAAATATTTTCTCTGAACTTGCGATTTATGGCGGCCATCTTGGACGCCATCTTGGATTTCCGAGTCCGCACCAGGCGTTGGCAATTTATGCCGGCAGTTTCATATAGTACAGACATTGGCGAACATTTTGGTATATAACATTGCTTGTTCTACTTTTATGGCCACCCCAACCCCCAAAAGTCACTGATTGTCACCCCACTATATCCTGTGCTGAAAATGTAACGAAAACGTTTTTTTCTTTCTTTTTAACCGAGCATATTGTCAAGACATAGGGGGCCATGTTTACACAAGAAGAAATTTAATGTTATAGACCTTTATACCTAGCTGAATCTCTCTGTCTATCTTTAAATGTCAATGACCCTTGAATCAGGGCTGCGTTCAGTTAACCATAACGCTCGCAACTGTTTTGGTCCCCAGCTTACACTTAATATGCTATACAACCGGGATACAAACGCTAACGTTATGGACTTTTAAGGGTGACTGAACGCAGGGCAGATACTTCTGCTCCTAGGTTGTCCCGGTGTGTTTCATGTTTCAAGCATCCACAATTATGATATCAAAATATCTCTCCGGTGAAATAAAAGAGAAACATCTCCAATTCAGGATAAATGCAGGGAAATGGAATGCAAAATAAGATTCAAATGTCTGGCGACTGTAATAAGACCAAAGTTTAACATAAAATGGATGTTCTTAAAAATACAGTATAACCTGTATTGTGGGACCATCTAAAGGGACAACAACAAATAGTCGCTACATTGAATGATACTTCAGGAATAGAAGATATATGATGAAATGAAAATAATGAATGCAGTAAAATAGCGATAGCTCGAAGATAAATTATCCAAAAACCATAAGCATGTAATTTTCTAAATTGAATATCAGCATATCCCGACTTTAGATTACACACATTTATTGATATTTCAGATAGTAATTTATGTTGACTTTGTCTAGTTTAATTATAAATACTTTAAAAAAGATAGTTATCACCTTTGATTTAAGGGAGAATTTAAATTTGTATTGGTTTGGCATTAAGTTCAGTTTTTTTTCCAGTATATAATGGGCTTGGATATTGGATACCCGACCACCGATATATGGTAAAAAAAAAAAATACCCCCCCCAAAAAAAACAAAACAACAAAAAACAAACGAGGATGACTGAAGAGTTATTATGAAATATATCAACTGCAATATGATGTTTTTTTCTTGCATGATATGACTTTTAAAGGGTTTGGCTTGTTAAATCATTCCCTTATTATGCTCCCGAATCGACAGATCGTGGGGCATATTGTTTTTCTGTCCTGCCTGTCTGCCTGCTTGGCCATAACTTGAAAACTATGAAATGTTTAGATGTACATAGATGGCGAGTGACTATGAATCACAACTCTACCTGGTCCCACGTTTGAATTGTCTACTTTTAATTAATTTTATAATGATTTTTAGTCAGAAGCATTACTCAAAAAAAATTGGTGACTAGGCGAAGTGTAATGACCAAGAACAATAACTCCACATGTTCCCATTTTCCAAATTAGCTCCCTTAATTTGATTTTATGATAAATTATTGTCTAGTACAAAACTAATTTACTTTATGGGATAAAGCTTTGATATTTGGCACACTTACTCCACCGAGGATGCCCTTTAAATTCACATTTAACACCTGACCCACTTAGGTCGGGCCCAAAGGGGTTATGTTCGGACGGGAGCATTGTGTTTTACGAACACATATTGATAGGATTTGTTGTTTTTTGTTTGTTTGCCCATTATTTGAAGATAAATATGCTATAGCAAGTAAGTACAATGCAGACTACGCATGATTTATAGTAGTTGAGGTTGAACACCAGTCGGGTAAGTTAAATGTTTATTCGTTTTATGTAGTCAGGTAAATGTGTTTAATAGTTTCCCCACCATATCACCGCTGATAGCGCTGAGATAGCGCTGAGATGACATCGCATTTCGCATTTTATAAACGAGGATCATATTTTCAAGCGATACCAATAAACCCCAAAGATGGCCACATATTTTGGATTGCTAACAATAAGCATTTCGCCACTCTTACTCTCCCCATTTCTCTTGCCTACAGTTTATAAGATTATATGAATATGTGGAAGCAAATCTAAAACAACACATTTTCATTATTCATGTATGGATATTTTTCATTTCATTTTATAAACACACGTACATACTGATTTTCAATATAACAAGAATATATGTATCTTCTATAGCAAAAATGATTGTGAAATAGGTTGTGAAAATAGTTATCCGGCAGGGACTCGAGCCCACACCCATTTTCAACACCATTTCAATGACGAATAGCCTGACTATTTTGTCCACTGCACTAATGGGCCCACTGTTACATGCACGGAATTTTATAGGAATATTGTTAAATGAGGTGCAACTTAGTTGGATTGTTGGTGTGCGACGATGCCTTACTCCACGCTATACTCAGTCCATCTCCTAAGATTTATAGGCCGACGATGCCTTACTCCACGCCAAACTCAATCCATCTCCCAAGATTTATAGGCCGACGATGCCTTACTCCATGCCATACTCAATCCATCTCCCAAGATTTAAAGGCCGACGATGCCTTACTCCACGCCATACTCAATCCATTCCCCAAGATTTATAGGCCGACGATGCCTTACTCCACGCCATACTCAATCCATCTCCCAAGTTTCATGCCTTACTCCACGCTATACTCAATCCATCTCCCAAGCTTTTATAGGCTGACAATGCCTTACTTCACGCCATACTCAATCGATCTCCCCAGATTTACAAAAAGATTTTACAAAACAAACATTTCTTGCAGTATGCATCACTTCAATTTTAACTCTATCATTTCTGAAGAAATATTTAAAAAGGAAATGCTTTTTGTCTTTTTGATGACGTCATAACCATGTGACTTAAGAGAAAATAATTCAGAAAATAGAATGTAACCTCTATGCCGATATGCTGTCCATTTTTATGCTTCTAACGCATCACGGGTCTTTGTAACATTTAAATTTTAATTTTAAGACCAAAGTTCGAAAATCGGTATTAAATCTTGATCTTTTCGAATTTGGAAATTTGAATGCAACGGTGCACATCTACATGCAAAAATATATATTCTGTGAAAATATCAAGATAACCGGACCAGAATTGAAGGCTCTAGAGCACGAATAAACTTTTAAAGCTGACGTCAAATCTGACGTCATATGACGTCAATGAAAATTAAAAATAATTGAATGTATAAAAAGGTACTTTTTTATCGCTGCAATTCAATTTCATTAAAATTGACTAAAATGTATGATGCCATAGCGAGAGAAATCTTTGATTAAATAAGAGTTTGTCCTTTAAATGACGTCATAACCACGAGACGTAAGAAGAAATCTTTCAGAGAAAAGAAAGTAGACCTCTGGGCCATAAGCTGTCCAATTTCCGCTTCTAACCATCATACCTTTGTAAATTAATTATAATTTTAAACTTAAATTCTTAAATTTTCGAATTTAAAAATCTACATCATAGCACACATCTTTTGTGAAGATATCAAGATAATACGACGTCATTGAAAATTGAAAATGATTGAATTTAAAAAATTGAACTTTTTTGTCGAGGCAATTTAATTTTCATGTTTCTCAGACACTTGCAACATATTGAAATTAACTCTTGGATTTTGTTTGAAAAAAATAATAACTAGGCTTCGTTTGTCCCACAAACGTTAAGGGCTTTCTGTGCTGCAAAACATTTAAACCCTGATCAGCTAAAAAGAATTCATTCATGTACAATGTTACAATTCCCATTTTACGTGTCCATGTGGTATAATACCTGCATTTCCAATTTTAGAAATTTGGTTTTATACTTGACCTAGTCCACTTTACATGCATTCTTTCTTTAATATGAAACAATTCTTCCTTGTTTTTCGTTTAAAAGAACGAACATTATCTCTTTTCATAAAATGCATCGTGAACAACGAGAAATTTTTGAACCCTTTTGATTCACTTTTTTTTCTTTTCTGTATATTAAGTTAACAATAATTAGCGAAGACACTAAAAAGCAAATGAAGTTGTTTCACAGACTAGACAGTTCATTTTAAAGGAAACTGCATATAGATAGAATAAACATAGTAGGCCGTGGCCACATATAAGCACAGGTAAACATGGTACCTTTTTTGTTTGTTACCAATGAGGCCCAGTAGATTTCTCATTAGAACTTAACATTCTACTTTATATATATATATATAACTGTTTGACATTCCAGTGGTATCTAATTTAACTACCATACACTTTAAAACCTGTTTAATTTGGCTCTTAATATTAAAGCATATTTACATTCCTGATTTACAAGGGCTTTTAATTTGATATGTACTATATAACGCTAAATATGGTGAAATAATAAGAATGAATATCTAATTAGTTGCGTTTAAGTTGCGCATTCACGCTAATATGGTTATTATCAGAAATTCTTATCTTCCATGTAACTTTTTTATATGGTGTCCAAATTTAAAAAGCAAGGCACCGTTAGAAAGGTCTTTAAATTCCCAACATTTCACACGCTATATGTAGACCTATCTATAGATTTATGAATGGTTCAATCTCGAGGAAATGGCAAAAATAGGCAATGATATTTTCATGTCATTTACTTTTATGCCAATACAACTCGTTCGACCTTTTAAAGCTGCTTATCGTTCGAAAGGAAAATGATTTGGCTATAAATCATGTTCATAACAATATTTGTAAAAACCAATATTTTTCGAGATGCATGCAGTTTCCTGCACTACGTATGGGCCGATTTCGCTCCTCCATCATTACTGTGCTATTTTAATCCCAATCTTCAAAAATGTTGTGTCATCAGAAAAAGCTTCGAAAGCACTTATAATAATACGCATATTGTCTCGATAGAATGTTTTTCGTTTTTGAGATATCACAGTTCAAAAGAAAATTTGATATATAACCTTGACTTTTGGGATTTTCCGGAAACGAAAGTGACATGGCTCCATAGAATCTTAGACTGCATTTTCAGTCAAAATTTCAAGCAAATCATTCAAAAATAAAGCATACAGGGCTTAAACCCCGTTTAGTTTTAATACGAACGTTTTTTTAGGCATTATGAGGTCATGTGAAGTAAAATGACGTTCAAAGATGTTAATAAGACCTTGAGACTTATAATCTGTCCAAATATCAGCTTTCTAGCTCATCTGGAAGCGATTTTATACGCATTTGAAATTTGACGTCAATGGTTCGAATCTTGGATTCGCCATAGAATCATTGTCTTTTCGAATTTTGAAAAACGGACACAGGGATGCCCAACTAGAGCATAATATACAAAGACTGCTTACAAACTTTTTCACCTGACGAAAACTGACGTTATATGACGTCAGATGAATATGAAATTTAATGCATCCGAAAGCTCATGGTTTGAAATATATGCCTTAAAATTTTCATTGTTCTGGGCCAATGGCAACACATCGAAATTAACGAAAATATAAGAGGAAGAAAAAAAGAATAATAAGAAGAATTAGATTTCGTTTGCACGGCAAACGATAGGGCTTTCTGCAAACCGTTTAAAACTCAATCAAACTGAAAATTATTTATACGGAATACGCAGAAAATATTAGGTATCTAGAGTGTAACCTATACTTTCTTTGGAAATTTTAGAAGAATTCATCAATTTGTAATGTCTGCAGAGCGCTTACAAACTTTTTGATCTGACGTCTATTCTGGCGTCATATAAATATGAATATTGCATATGATAATTCAGCATATTTAATATATGGCTATAAAATTTTTGTTATTCTGGACCATTGGGATCATATTGAATTTATTGCGCCAGAAATGAAAACATATAATAACCCTATGACGTCAAATGACGTCCGGCTTATGAAAATCTAAAGCAAACCTTTTGAAATACAACATGTGTGAATTTAAGCTTTTTATCTAATGGGGTCTCTGAAATACTAAACTAAATTTTGAGGACCTCGGTCTTTTCAATATTTTGAAAACGAAAGTAAGAATGCACAACAAAAGCCTAACTTATACCTTCTGTGAAATTTACTAGAAAATCTTTTCAAAAATAAATTCTGCAGAGCCTTTTAACTGACGTCAAATCTAGCGTTTTATGACGTGCTATGAATGTGAAATTCATTGCCTTTGAAAAGACATGGTCTGAAATATTATATACAATTTTCATTGTTCTGGGCCATTGCCAATTACATTTTCCGATAATGTTTAAATCATTTTCCGAAAATGTTTAAATCATTTTAAAGTGAAAGAAGGGTATTTTTCGAAAATGATAACTTACAGTGTAGCAATAACACGTGACCTTGACGTCACAAACCATAGGCGTAGCCAGACTTTGAAAAATTATACGCACAGAGAGGCACGAAGTGCCGAGAAGGGGAGGGGGTGGAGGTCCGGGTGGCCTTCCCCGGAAAATTTTGAAAAATAAGATGTCAAATGGTGAATTCTAGCATGTCCTGAACACGTTTTTTCAATTGATCTTGTTATTCTTTTCACAGTGGAAATTTTACAAGGTCCACACTCTTAGGCCTCTAACATCTTCGAAAATTGTAAAATTGGATACAATAATCGGCTGAATATCCATTGAATGAATGTTTGATACGGATACTTAAAGCGTTTTATCCCCCCAGACGTCTTTATTTAATAAAATTAATATATATATAAATATATATATATATATATATATATATATATATATATATATATATATGTGTGTGTGTGTGTGTGTGTGTGTGTGTGTGTATTTTAACTGTTTCAACCTCTCTAATGGTCTCGTCAGGCGGTGATGAGCAATTTGTTTAAAACAACTCACAGATTTCCCTGCGACAGTTTATTTGTTGTTTCTTCTTATTTTTTTATTTTTTTTTGTATTTTTTAAAACCGTTTTGATCCTGTCCGTTTTTAACTCGAGATGACAGAACTAGTCGGACAAGCTTATTCGTCGTCAGAAGAGCCGTCGTCGCGTTCAGCATTGCGAAAAACAAGTGCAATTCTCCTGTGACCCGAGGCATCAAAGTCATTTAGCACTTGTTCAATGTCAATACTTTGGCTGCGATGGATGTGCAATAATGCCAATCCTGTCAGCCGCTGCTCTGTCATGGTGCTGTGGAGATAGGTTTTCAACCTTCTGAGGCCACTGAAAGATCGTTCAGCTTAAGCTGTAGATACAGGCATCGAACCTTGAGTACTGCGTGCAAATTGGCAAGAAGCTGATAAGTTGCATCAACAGCTTCTAACAGCTGTTCGTATACCCTACCGTGAACTATTCGGTGTCTCCACACATCCAGCTCTGCGTCAAATGAATTTCCATCAATGAACGGAGCATACTCATGCTTTATTCCATCAAGCATCTCTGGGGTAAGCTGTGCTATTTTATGGGACAGTAAATACTGCGCTTTCATTCGTGGTAGTGCAATGCACAGCCGGTCTTCTACTTGAGTGAGAAGGTGGTCCATGAATGGGAGGTACAAATTCAGCCTCCAGTACTCTTCCACAGTTTCGGCAGCAATGTTGTTTCTGTGGATCTACTTAGCAGCTACCCTCGGACGGTTTACTGGAATATCTTGCTGTTCGGCAAGATCGACAGATTTCTGCCAGATTTGTTGAAAATATTCCAGACTACCTCTCTTCTCTCGGAGTAGCCCATGTAGTAAGAGTGCATGTTCTGATGCTTTAACAAGATCACACTTGGGGTATTGCATAGAATCTGATAGAGGGGTCAGAAGATCAAGTGGGCCACTGACAACACAGAGGGCAACGACAAAGTCGAAAGACAGAATTGCTTTTTGAAGAGACGACGCAGTGGACATTGCCTTGGTGTCCATTCCGACCTGCAGATCTGTCAGAGTGTCCGAAATGGCCGAAAAGTGTCTGAAGAAAGCAGAAACGCTTTCAGAATGCTGGGACCATCTGGTTGGACACAGTTTCCGTAGTTTTTCACCATTGTCACTGTGTTGTCTGTAAATGGCAAGACGTTTCGGTGAACTTGTCAAAAAGAACAAGATATCCCCAACTGTAGTAAACAGCGATTGAACATAGGCAACTCTGCATGCATGGCAAATGGCTAGGTTCAGACGATGATTACGACAGTGCACGTATTTTGCGTTTTGAAACACCTCGGCAAATCTTGCCTGCACGCCACGGATTTTGCCAGACATGTTTCCTGCCCCATCGTAACCTTGGCCTACGATAGAATTTGGGTCGAGGTTATGTTTTCTGATCTCATCAAGCTTAAGACCGTGCAACGCCTCACCAGTTGTGCTTTCGGTTGCAACGAATGACAAGAACTCACGAACGTCGTGCAAGCCCGAACTTTCCCGATCAACGTAACGTATGCAGACTGCAAATTGTTCTGTGTCGCTTATATCTGCATATTCATCTACCAAAGTTGTAAAAAAAATTGCGTTTTTGCATCGCTGAATAATTGTTTCAGAAATTTGTTGTCCGCAGAGTGATATGAATTCGTTTTGAATTTGAGGGCTCATGTATGTAGCATGGCTGGGGGCAGACGCAATATGCTCTTGAAGTACACTATCAGCTTTTGCGCGGTAGTTGAGCAATGCTCGCATGTTTCTTTTTTCGTCGGTTTTTCCACGGAGGGATAAATTCTGGCGACCACAGAGAATTATGGCTTCAATAATTGAAATTAATGCCTGTCTGTTTCTGTGAACGGTGTTTCTGTAGGCAGCTGACCAAAACTCAACAACATTCTTCTCCTTGTTGCTACATATTCGGACAAAATGGTCGGCCTTTGTTAATGCGTTCAAGTGATCTCGCGAATTTTTGTGACCATCAATGACTTTTTTTGCGTTGCTCCAGTCAGTAAGTGGCCGGGCAACTAGAACATTTTCAGCATTGTTGAAAACATGGCAAGGCGCACAAAAAACATCGTCTAACGCAAGGCTGTATCTTAAAAAAGAAAACTGTTCCGAGTCGAACACAAAATCGGGAACACGCCTGGCCTTTTTGCCACACTCCCTCAAAGGCGCTACCCAGCCTCTCGATGGTTCAAATCTTGTACTAAGCACGGAATATTTCTGTGAGTCAGACATACGTCGTCTGCTTTTGAGATCTAGGTTTCCTATATCTAGGAAGCGTGGCCCAACAGGACTGGGACTTGTTTCAGGAACATTAAATTTTGATGATTTAACAGAATCACGATTGTTTGAGAGTTTGGACTGGGGATTTTCACATTTTGAAGTTTCAGACCCAGATCTAGTCTCCGTACGACTATTTATTTCTGTTAACACTCCCGATTCATCTGTCTCACTGGATGTGTCATTTTTCAGGAGTTTGAACAGTTTGAACAGTGTGGCTTGACCAGGTATTTGGCGTATTTGAACCAGAATCACGCCCGGTACTCAGTATAATATAGAATAGATCTATTATAGTTTGTTCCAGAATCTAGATCTATGCGAGATCGTAATCTTAAATTGTTCAATAGATCTATAATTTTAAATACTTAAATTAAATGTCGAAGGGCTACTTGACTGAAGAGACTGCGCTGTAAATGTCGAAGGGCTACTTGACTGAAGAGACTGCGCTGCACGTTTCGCTGGCTATGACATCAGCAAAATTTCATAATTGCAGAACAATGACGTCACTATATAGCTTTCTATGTTGTCATTCATTGTAAGCAATACGTTTTATAGTCTGGTTCCCTGCCTAAATATAACTACGATTATTTACCTTTGCGTAGAGTAGCGGAGTGAAAGGGGAGGGAACCCAGACTCAGTTTTACTGATTCGGTTCAAAGTTTTTAGATTACTCATGTGTGACAAAATTTAAATCACATGAATAACTTTAATTTGTTTTGTTTTAATGGGTTTCTACGCCACTTTCGATAATATTTCAGTCATATCGCGGCGGACAGTTTGTGCATCTTTCCTGGGCAGGTTTAGACCTTCTATAACTTGCTTTACAAGCAGCTGATTTTGGTTAATCACACGCGTAGCAATACAGCGCATGGGATCAAAGCCATCCACGCTGGAATCTTAGACGTAGAAAGATTCCAATTATTAGAGTCCATTCGTCGCCAGGAAATCTCGAATTGCAAAATTAATTATTCTGTGAACTGGAACGAATATAGCCTAGGCCTATATTCGTTCAAGTTCTGAAAAAGATGGTTTAGTCATGAAATTTTGTATACGCACGTGCGTATTGTGCGTAATGGGCGCTACGCCCTTGACAAACGGTATCAAAACCAAGACATAACTTATTTTTTGTCTCCGCTTGAACATAGAAAAGTGCTCAGACTCAAATAGTAGTGAAAGAGAAATTTATTTACCCTCCTATTTTCTAAATAATCAAAGACAACAAAGTGAATCTTCCTACGTGACAATCTGGAACAATTCAGCAGTTAAAGGGTTACTTTACTACCTTCCATTATTTCATTATACGTATATACTTATAATGTAGTATATAAGGACTCCTGATAGTTACTTCTCCTCTTCTCCTTTCATCTAAGACGTTGTATTGTTGGCCAGATTATTATTATGTTGTTCTTTTAGACGCACCAAACACTCCATTTGATGGTGTCACCTTCGAGGAATTAGAGAAGATTCAGCTAGATAAAACATAGAGATTATTAACTTCAAGTACAACTAGTAACTAGCAATGATTAATCTACATGTACATCCTGCGTCAGGGACGCATAAAAATCAAGAAAGACGCACAATTTAAAAATATGTGCGTCCTTTCGGATGCATTCAAATTTGATAATTAAAACTCGAAATATCATGGTTTATGATTTGTCTGCACTGTTCAATCAGTCTAATTTCATAATGGTTAATAGTCCAGGGGTTTTCACCTGCCTATGGGACTAGCCAGCCAGTGTGCGACATGCTTTGATTTTGCCGACATATCATAATCCCTACGGCGACCCACATTTACATGCACTGAAATTCACACGCGTGTGTATATATTCTCCAAGTCACCTGTAACGTGCATTTGATTGACAGATCAGCCAATGGAGTGTTGAATTTTATCACAGCATCCATGCATCGCAAATTCTTGACCGAGATGCGCCATGTGTGTTGATAATAATCATGCATAAATTCTACAAAAATTCTAATTAATACAGAATTTATATTCGAAAACAAAAATAAATGTCCGAGAGACAACCGTAAAATTTGAAGGGAAAAATTTAAATGGGAGTCATTAAAAAGATGAAAAATAATTGGCCCCAGAATGGTGGAATAAGCATATATATGTCGAACTCAAAAGTAGCCAGTAAATAAAGAAATTAAAACAATGGATTTACTTCCCAGAGCATTTTTTTTCTGTCTCAACGTCTTCTAGTCTGTAATTGGGTCATCGTGTTTTAATGATTGAAATCCAGCTCAGGCTGTCCTTCGCTATAATCTTAACGGACCTGTATTTCAACAGAGATTTGAATGTTATGTTACATTTGGCAGATAAATAAACAGTATTAACCCAAGAGGACTTTTTGCCAGTAAGCAGAAAGTCCTAACAAGATTTCGTTTGTCCAACAAACGAAAAGGGCTTTCTGTGCTGCAAACCATTTTAAGCCAGATCAGCTGAAAAGAATTTGTTTAAAAAAATGTTACTATCCTAAATTAACGTTTCATGCTGTGTAATACCCGCTTTTCCGTATGGAGAAAAAATGTGTGTTCTACATAACTTAATTAACTTCACATGAATCCTTTTTTTAATATGAAATAAAATTCCCTGTTGTTCATTTTAAAGAACGTAACATTACACATAAAGGACATGGTGAACAACGAGATATTTTCAAAACCCATTTCATTTACTATCTACATTGTCTTTATTTTCATCTAACAATAATGAATAAAGGACATTTCTTTAAAACGAAACAACATATAGACAAACCGAACAAACATAGTAGGCCGCGGCCTCACATGAGCACATGTTAACATTGTACCTTTACTGCTTGCTTACAGTGACGCCCAGTAGATTCCTCAATAGAACTTAACATTCTACTTTATATACATATAATTTTTTTGACATTCCAATGGTATCTGAATTAACTGACACACATTTTAAAACCTGTTAATTTGGCTGAAAATATTAAAGCATAGTTACATTATTGATTTACAAGGGCTTTAAATTCAGTATCTACCATATAACGCTTAATATGTTGAAATTATTAGAATGAATATTATATTGGTTGCATTTGAATTGCGCATTTACACTTATATGTTATTATCATAAGTTCTTATTTCCCATGTAACTTTCTTATATATTGTCCAATTAAGAAAATCAGGGTACTGTTAGAAAGGTCATTAAATTCCCGTTTCACACGCTTTATGTATGGACCTATACATAACTGCTTTTGAACTATTGACGCTTAAACTTCGAGAAAATGACAAAAATATGCCAAAATATATTCATGTCAATTACTTTATGAACGATATTTTTATAACTTTTCTTTCGGTCATTATAAAATGCATGTCTTTCGAAAGGAAATTGATTGGGCTATAAATCATGTTCATAATGATATTTACAAAAATCAATATTTTTCGAGATGCATGCAGTTTCCTGCACTACGTATAGGGCCGTTTTCGCTTTTCCGCCATTACTGTGCCATTTCAAGCCCGATCTTCAAAAATATTTTGTCATCAGAAAAAGCTTCGAAAGCACGAATAATACGCATATTGTCTCGATAGAATGTTTTTCGTTTTTGAGATATAAAAAGTCAAAGGAAAAACCGATAATTGATATATGACCTTGACCTCTGAGATTTTCCGGAAATAGAAATGACATTTGACAATGAGATGCTATGGTGCACTTTCAGTGAAAATTTGAAGCAAAAATTGGAGTACAGGGTTGAAAACCCTTTTTTTTTTTAGAATTGCTTTTAAATTTGTGACGTCAAATGACGTCATATGACGTCGAATGTCTCAGAATATAAAGAAGACATTAACGGGTATATGTGGTGTCAGTTTTAGTTTTCTAGCTCACATAGGAGCTACAAAATGCTTAAATACATTTTAAGGTCCAAAGTTCGAAACTTTGTTAACCAAAGAACCTTGGTCTTTTCGAATCTGGGAAAACGTATATAATGATGCACATCTAGAAAGTAATAAACACATTTTGTGAAAATATCTAGAAAATCCGCCAAGAAATGTAGGCTGAAGAGCGCAAACAAACTTTTGTAGCAAATGTCAAATTTGACGTCATGTGACGTCATAGGAATATAAAAATAATAAATTCTAAAATTTCATCGCGTCAGATATGCGCTATTAAATTTTCATGACTCTAGACCGTCATGAACCTATTGAAATAAGAACCTCTTTTGGAAGAAAAGAATAATAACTAGACTTCGTTTGTCCCACAAACGATAAGGGCTTTATGCGCTGCAGACCATTCAAACCCTGATCAGCTAAAAAGAAATTGTACATGTGCAATTTTAACATCCCCAATTTACGTGTCCATGTGGTATAATACCTGCATTTCCAAATTGAGAAATTCGGTTTTATACTTGACCTAGTTCACTTTACATGCATTCTTTCTTTAATATGAAACAATTCTTCCTTGATTTTCGTTTTGAAGAACGTAACATTATCTCCATTCATAACATTCATTGTGAACAACAAAATTTTTTTAAACCCTTTTGATTCACTTTTATTTCTTTTCTGTATATTAAGTTAAAAATAATGCACAAAATACACTAAAATCAAATAAAGTTGTTTTATAGACTAGACAGTTCATTTAAAAGGAAATTGCATATAATAAATAGAATAAACATAGTAGGCCGCGACCACATATTAGCACAGGTAAACATGGTACCTTTATTGTTTGCTATCAATGAGGCCCAGTAGATATATATATTTATTAAATAAAAAAGCATATTACATTCCTGATTTACAAGGGCTTTTAATTTGATATGTACTACATAACGCTAAATATGTTGAAATAATAAGAATGAATATTTAATTAGATGCGTTTAAGTTGCGCATTTACACTTATATGGCTATCATAAGAAATTCTTATTTTCTATGTAACTTTTTTTATACGATGTCCAATTTTAAAAAGCAAGGTACCGTTAGAAAGGTCTTCAAATTCCCAACATTTCACACGCTTTATGTATGGACCTATTTATAACGTCTTTAGAGTTATGGATGGTTAAACTTTAAGAAAATGGCAAAAATAGGCAATGATATTTTCATGTCATATACTTCATGAACGATATTCTTATAACTATCCTTTGGATCTTTAACAGCTGCATATCGTTCGATAGGAAATTGATTGGGCTATGAATAATGTTCATTATGATATTGACAAACATCAATATTTTTCGAGATGCATGTAGTTTCCTGCACTACGTATAGAGCCGTTTTGCTTTTCCGCCATTACTTGGCCATTTCAAGCCCGATCTTCAAAAAAAAATGTTTTGTCATCGAAAAGAGCTTCGAAAGCACTAATAATAATATGCATGTTGTCCCGATAGAATGTTTTTCGTTTTTGAGATATTAAAGGTCAAAGGAAAAACCGATAATTGATATATGACCTTGACCTTGAGATTTTCCGGAAACGGAAATGATATTTGACAATGAGATACTATAGTGCACATTTAGAGAAAATTTGAATCCAATCGGTCAAGAAATTTGGAGTACAGGGCTAAAAAACCGTTTGTATTTAATTATATGATCGAAAGCAGCTGTAAGTATAAAATAGTCAATAACACTAGCTCCATTTTGATTTATAAATATGAAATCTCTACTATGCTGTTGTGGCGAACCATTTATTTCTCGACCATTAATGATATATCATGAGAAAGTTTGACATAGTCTTATAAGTTCCCGTCCAAATTTATTTACCTTATAGTCTTTTGTTTGTCGCGGAAGATTAATATCATAATCTAATATCTCTCTATATTCTTCCAACTCAGGTATTTGGTCAAAAACTGTATAATCAGGTAGATCTCCTGTCCTTGCATAAAAATCGCCACATAGAATAAAATCAAAATCTGACCATTGGTTACATGTTAGTAATTCTTCTAGCCTCTGAATACAAGACACAGAAATATCATTGTAAAATGGCGAATTTTAGGAGGAGCATATAATGCAACATATGATATATTTTTGTCATGATTAAATACAGATTTATCTATAGAAAGAACTACACCAAATTCAAAATCATGTCATACTCTATTTATAAAATGTTCTAAACTACTTTTAACCAAAACTGATACTCCTCCCATTGACCTGCCACCATGTAAAGATTTTTAGCATTTTGACAAAATATTTTAAAGTCCTTTACAAATATATTACCAAATTCACAGTTAGTTGTGTCCCATGTTTCTTGTTTACTTATGATATGGTATTTTTTAAAAGAGCAATAATGTCAAACGATTCCAACGTATTCTTAAAACCTTCAATGTTTCATGACAAGAGCTTTAATGAGTCTACTTGGCTTTGGCCACATCCCTAATGCAGGTTTCTATTGTCATTTCCTGATATGTTGACTTCATTAGTTACAGTCTCCATACCCTCATAAACACGGTCAGTTATATGATTCTGACGTACAGCACTCCTGAACTCCCTAACCTCTGGATTTCTCATGGGTTTGTTTGGCGCTTTTTCATATGTTAACAGTTTTTCCCCTTTGAAGTATCCATGAAGTCCCATTCTATTAATCTCTCTCAACTTTTGTCGCTGCAGGTATGATAAGTCATTTGCAATGCGAATCCAAGCATTTCTTAAGGCAGACCGGTATTTAAATAACTTGAACTTGTCATCACAGTTTTTTTTAATATTATTACAATCATTCTAGCCTTATTACCACGTTTGCCAATACGTTTAGCTTGGCTTTTAGAATTATCATCCAAACCATCATTTTTTCTGCAACTGAAAAGACTTTATATTGATAATTTTTCCAAATTATTTGCCTCATTTTCAGATTTTCTACTCCAAACACTTCCTTTTTCGCTTATAATAGTTGTTGTTCAATGTTGCTGACTAACTCTCTGGTAGTTTCATCATGATAGGATAAACCGCCCACATCACTGCTGAGTGTTTCACAATTGAACTCTATTTAATTTATTCGCTTATTCATGTCTGATAAACTGCTTTCTATTCGGGTGCTTTGAGTTAAGTTTAAAATTTGATTTTAAGTTAGATATTTCAGATCTTTAATGTTTCTCATCTCTTCCTGGACACCTATGACTACAGACGTTACTATGCAAATTTCATTTTTCACCTCATGCATTGTCTGTAAAATCATCTGGGTATCTTCCGTAGGCCCTGGATTCAATTCAGCATCTGCTGAGAGAATGAGCAGCCTTGAAGAGTATAAAAAGTATTGTTGGTCAGATACCTCACATTCTAGTGACATGGTACCAAAATAACCAGAATTTACTAAGTGGTGATCATGTAGTTCACAATAGTTCACCAATGGTGTAGCATACTGATCGACAATCAGGTCCTGACACCTTGTTATTTCATGAATAGCAATCACTGATTCCAGCATAAAAAGACAGGTAGCAAAACTGCGATAATGAATATCTGACCCACCACAGTAAGGATCATATCTTTTAGATTTCCTTGGTTTGACATGTGTTCTGCCCTGGAGCTTCAAATTAAACAGTCCAATTCTCAACCTGTATTGTTCCACTGCAATACACATTGTAATGATATTGTGACAGTTACTTCTCTGCTAGAATAATTCAATAAGGCTGCACATGCATCACACTGACTATTCACTTACTATGTCACTCAATTCAACCATACCCAGTTCATTGTTCTGTATTGGAAAAACTTTTGAAAAGTCAATATTATTAATATTTCAAGATATATGTAAAAACTTGCCTTAACAAATAGTCCAAATTCAAGTCCATCAAATACACATCCATGCTATTTATTTTTTTATTCATTTTCTACTTCAATAACCACTTTAATTTAGCTAAATTCTCAGAGTTCCAAAATCCATGTCTGTATACCTTGACACAACAACCAACCTCAAGATGAGATGCTACAGTGCACATTTAGAGAAAATTTGAATCCAATCGGTCAAGAAATTTGGAGTAAAGGACTAAAAAACCGTTTGTATTTGTTTAAGAATTGTTATTAACATTATGACGTCAAATGACGTCATATGACATCACATTTCACAGAATTCAAAGAAGACATCACGGATTATAGTTGGTGTCAATTTGAAATGTCTAGCTGCTCAAATGGAAAGTACAAAATACTTAAATAAAATTTAAGGTCCAAAGTTCGAAATTTGGTTTAATCACAGAACCTTGGTCTTTTCAAATCTGGGAAAACGTATATAATAATGCATACACATTTTGTGAAAATAACTAGAAAATCCGCCGAGAAACGACGGCTGTGAAGCGCGAACAAACTTTGTAGCTAATGCCCAAATAGACGTCATGTGACGTCATAGGATTATAAAAGTCATAGATTCTAAAATTGCATCGCATCAGATATGTGCTATTAGATTTTCGTGATTCTAGACCGTCAGCAACTTATTGAAATAACAACCTCTTTTGGAAGAAAAGAATAATAATAATAACTAGATTTCGTTTGTCCCGAACAAACGATAGGGCTTTCTGCTGTTATGACCTAAGTGTCATAGTGACCTTGACTTTTGACTTTGTTATCTCAAAGTCATAGGTCCCAATTAGGCCGTGTGCAATGTCCCTACCAAGTTTCACAGACATAGGTTTATTTTTTCACAAGTTATAACTATAAACGATTTTATATTAAATGTCGTTTTGATCCTGACCTTTGACCAAATGACCTGAAAATTAAAAAAAAAAATATCGTGAACTGGCCATGGACAATGCCCTAACAAGTTTCATAAACTTAGGATTATTCATTCTCAAGAAATTCAGCGGACAAGGATTTTTATATGAAATGTCACTGTTACCTTGACTTTTGATCGAATGGCCTCAAAATCAAAAAGAGTCTTCAACTGACAATGGGCAATTTCCCTACCAATTTCAAAAATCTATGTTTATTCCTCCTCAATTTATTGTGCGGTCAAGGATTTACACTTAGTGTCAATGTTGCCTGGCCCTTTGACGTAATGACCTCAAAATCAATAGTGATCATCCACTATCCATGTCAACCTCTCATCTAAGTATGAAGACAGCACACATATTAGTTATCCAGTTATTGAGTGGACATTGATATGGCCAACGGACGGAAAGATGGACAAGCGCGTTATCATAATAAGGGGATATAAAATAACTTGGTATCGTAAGAAAGCTCTTACAATATCAATTATATCACTTTCTTATTATTTTTACCTTTCTGTAATGGTTCTTTAGGTATAGGTAACTAAAGGACCACTGCAAAAGTGCATTAATGTTTCGTTTAAATTCTTCATAATATGATGTGCAAATTCAAAAACCTAGGTACCATTAGAAAGGTCTTCCAATTCCCTAAATTTCACATGTTTTACATATGGATATATCTTTGATCTCTTTTAAGATATGGATAGTTATACCTCGAGAACACTGCAAAAATCGGCAAAAATATGTTCATGTCGTTTTGTTTTTGCCCTGAAAATTTATGAATCCCAGGCCAATATATAAATTTAAACTCTATTAGAATGGCAATGGATAGTTCTTCAAATTATATTCATACCCTAATTTACAAAAATAAATGTTTCTTTAGATATAAGCAGTTAAATGCACTTGGGGTAACACTATTTTCGTTTTTCTGCCAAAACTCAACTGATCCAACTCCGATCATCAAAAACTAAATATCATCTGGGAGGTCTTCCAAAGCTCTACAAATTATACACATAGTGTCTCGACAGAATATTTATCGTTTTTGAGATATTTAACGCCGAAGAAAAAAAAACGATAACTGAAATATGACCTTGATCTTTGTGATTTTCCGGAAACGGATGTCACCATGTTCGACGTGACACTAGGTTGCACATTAATTGAATGATACATGTAAATCGGTCAAAAAATAAAGCCTGCAAGGCCAAAATACCGCTTATTTCATATGCAAAATTGTCTATTACGTTGTGACGTTAAATGACGTCATACGACGTCAGTTGTAATGGAACACAAATAAGATCTCAAGACACATAGGCTGTCCAATTTTCATGCTCCTAGCTCATCAGGAGCCTTTGTAATGCGAAATTGTGCTTTTATAACTCGATTTCGACATAAAATCTCGATTTTTTTGGAATAATGAAAGTTCAGTAAGTATTCACATCTACATCCTAATGTACACTTTCTGTGAAAATATCAGGATGCCCGGACAAGAAATGACTGCTGCAGAGTGCGAACCAAATTTGGTAGCATTTTTGAACTGTGACGTCATATGACGTCATATGGAAATGAAATTTGTTGTATTAAAAGGAGACATTCTGACCACTGTTAAAATTTCATGCTGCTGGCTAATCGGCAACCTGTTTTAATTTGAAACTCAAAAGGAGGAATAATAATAATAAGAAGGAGAAAATACATAACAAACCCAATAGGACTTTCTGCTTTAGGCTGAAAGCCCTAAATATAATACAAAGAAAAAGCATAACAAACACAATAGGTCTTTCTGTTTGAGGCAGAAAGCCTTAATAAAAGTTTGGAGAAAGCCTAATGACAAAGGCAATATTCTTATCTGTCCTGGTGTAAACAATAGCATCCTTAAATGCACCTCATATTCTCAAATACGCATCTAAATTCACCTTTCAACACGGGCACTCTTTCCTGCGTAGAAACGTCCGGATCTAGGGTAACCAACCCAATAACCGCCTTCTTTTCTTACTTCAAATTGCTAGATTTTTCGTGGACACGCCCTTATCCGAAAAACATGAATATCTGCCATGTTTGTTGACGGAATCACTTGAAATCTTCAGGAGTTCTTGCACATTGTAAGCTACGGCATTCGTGCAAATTTCAACTTCATACATTAGTTTGCCGATTTTATATGCATATTTTAATAATTATTTCTTAAGTATGCATGACGTCATAATCACGTGACCAAACAAATATTCCTGGCAGTATACATCACTTCACTTTTAAGTGTGTTAATTCTGTAAAAATCATAATTTATGACTCAAAGTTCGTGAAACTACAGCGTTTCAATTTCGTTAAAAGTACACTTTTCGTCTTTCTCCCATAACTCAACCAATCCAACCCCGATCTTCAAAAACTAAATACATGTATCACCTGAAATGTCTTTCAAAGCACTACAGATTTTACCCAAGTTTCAAGGTAAAATATTTTCGTTTTTGAGGTACACCTTGCCGAATAAAAACACCGATAACTGACATATGACCTTG
>CM037793.1:22641511-22691511 GCA_021229015.1 Solen grandis
TATACTGAATGTATAATTTAGTGACAGTAAAAAATAATTTATGCAAATATATAATATATAGGCCTTTATTTTAAAAGCATGATACCAGGTGTTACTTTTGTAGCCGCAACCTTATTTACGGGAAAACGGCTTACTTTCGTTATCTACATCGGCTTATTTTGGCACTGATTTTATTCATACTCGTCAGAGAGTCGGTAAAAAAAGTTGTGTCAACAACTATAAGAATTAATTCATGAATGGAGTTGTTTTGTCAATCGGTTTAAACGATATTTTGATACTTAATACATACTCTGTAAAAGACTTCTACTTCCTTCTTCATAACAAGGGAGTTAACAATGTATTGTGAATACATTTATATCTTCAACTGTACTCGAAACTCACTTATTCTTACTCGAAAATCACTTTTTTCAACTCGAAACTCACTTTTTCCTGACTCGAAACTCACCTATTCTTACTCGAAACTCACTTTTTCCAACTCGAACCTCACTTTTTCCGACTCGAAACTCACTTTTTTCGACTCGAAACTTACCTTTTCTGATCCGAAACTCACTTTTCCAACTCGAAACTCACTTTTTGCAACTAGAAACTCACCTTTTCTAACTCGAAACTCACTACTTATTAAAATTATATCTCGATTTTTCTGTTCTGTTTCCGAAATGGAAAATTTTGTGCTTGGAATGCAGTGGCTGCTGCCTTCAAGCGCAATTCTTCCACAGGCTTTTGCCAGGGAAGATTTGTATTTTCCTTTAACTGACGAAAATTTTGATCATACAACCTCCATGCTTTGTTACCGAGTGACTTGTTTAAGTCTCTAATAAAAAAGCAGTATTTTAACAAATGAGCAGCTTGCTCAGGAAACTTTTCGATGAAAATAGCCATGTATATCAAAAAGGCATGTGTCAAGATATTTTTACTGATATCGGATCCTCCTGGGGCTCCAACAAGGTTGTCATATTTATATATGCATTTTCCTAAATTTTCGCCTTGATGCGTTGTGAAATTGCAGCCCCGAGGGGAATCCCATCCAGTAAACACATATCATTTTTCAGACTATGCGAAAACTTTTCCTTCTTCACAGGACATTGCGACAGATAAAAACACAATTTTTACCTGTCACAACAAATTTGTACCTGTCACAGCAATTTTAACCTGTCGCGACATATTTTTACCCATTGCAATGTTTTAAACAGTATTTATTAAGAACTTTTGAATATCTTGATTTCAATCCCTTTATTGCAATTTATCAATTTATGCTTAACATATAATACTGTCTCACTCACTTGTAAAAATGTGAGCCCTGCAAAAAAAGTACATGTAGAGGAATTACAACAAGAAATTATTCTTGCGCTGGTAAAATACTATACAAAAACTTCTGTAAGTTTAGTGACCATAAACCCTGAAAACCATGAAAAGAGTTTAAATGTCACGACAGAAAAAATTCAATATTTCGATAGTTTTCTTCTTCTTCTTCTTGACAGTCCTCAATTTTGTCACTAATAGACTCCCCAAACATCTCATTCATTTCCTCGTCTTCAAGTTCATCCAACTCTTCAGTAGGAAAGTCATCCAACCCAGGAGCTGAGTCAATATCAGAATCCGAGTCAGCGGTTAAATCAACGGTGACCTTCTTCTGGGGCTTGTAGGTCAAACGTCTGCCTCCAACTGATGAATTCTACAGAAAAAAGAAAATATTATACACACATATTGATTTTAAGTCTAGCCTAATTATTTTGTTACTTAAACTATTAAATAATTTATTACAGTATTGGTTTTGTGGACCTACTTAATTCAATTACTAATGGTCTAAGTAGATATCTTACCATCCAGTGGTCAATGGCTTGATCAGGATTGAAGTCCTGCATGGATGATGATGTAAGGCGGACAACAAGCAGATCATTCAGGGTCTTGTTCTGCAAGCGAGTGCGTCTGCTGGTTTTCACAAGTTTCATCTGGGAGAAACAGGTCTCACAGGCAACACTGGTTGGGGGCAAAGTGAGGAGGAGGTCAACAATGAGCACAATCATCATTTGAATCATCATAAGCAACTTTCCATGTTGCAGACTTGATGACCCCTTTTGCTTTCTCAAACCTATCATAGATAGATGTCAGAGTAATATTAACACTAATTGTAACACCATGCACATTTTGTTTTTCACGTTCAGAATATGTACAGAATATTTGTATATACAAGTTTTATTTTCAAAAAGAATGATTCTGGTTAGATAATATTACCATTCATACTTAGCTATACTGCTGCATTTATATCATTAGAAAAATCTCTGGTTAAATACTAGTATCATTCATACTATACTGCTAAATTTATATCATTTGAAAAAAAATGTAATTCACATTGGTTAACATCAATAAATATATTTATTCCTCATGGTAACATACTTTGTGCTGGTCTCAGTTTTAAACCAATTCCATTGGTTGACAGCTTCTTCAACATCAAATGTTGCCATTGCCCTGTGGAGAGTGTTTGAAAAGTGGTCACACACTTGTTTGGCATTTTCCACACCAAAATCTGAAGAAAAAAACCCACAAGATTTGATTTCATATAGTATTTATAATAGGCAAATCAATCAGAAGACTCCACAGCTGCAATGTTATTTAAGCACATCATAACTTAAGTTCACCAATACCATTACGATGATTTTACAATCCTTTTTCAGGCACTATATACCAGTTTAACACAGGAACCATCAAGTAATTGAAGTTGGATTAAAATAAGTTGTAAGAAACTGTGTCCCAATTGATGTAAAATAAATAAGGTTACTACAAACTACTATTTGATTAGCGTAAGCAATGGTATTATCTTGCAAATTTCAAAGGTAAAAGATGGCTGGAATCAATCATTCTAAATGTGAGAAACATATAGTATATAAAAATATTAAGTACAAAAAAAAAAGAATAAGAAAAAAAATATTCATTTATTTTATGTGCAATGATTATAAAAAACAATTAAGTTTATTTGCTGTTTTTTGTCGTTGTTGTTGTTATGTGTATGTGTGTGTGTGCTTTTAAGAGTGAGTGAAAATATGTTTTTAACCAATAAACTGAAAAAAAATAATTTGTAAATCAGCATAAATTATTAAGAAAATGAAACAGGTTTCAAACATTTGTAACTCATGAATAGACCTTTGAATTCTTCAGCACTTGATTCTGGCCAGTAGTTGAAATCTAGTATTTTGGTGGCATTCATGACCCCAGCATCTGATTCATCAAATTTGGTCTTGATTGCATCAGTGAGACCGTCAATCATGGTAATGAAATATGATGTGTTTGGGGTTTTTCCTCTCAACCTTGCACCCTGATATACCCCCGTACGAGTGATCTCTGCTACCACATCATTTGGCCTATAAAGTTGGCAAGTTTGTAATTTTTTTTAGTAAAAAAAGGTGGCAAGTTTGTAAATTGTTTTTAGTAAAATTCAAATATATATATCTGTGGTTCAGTCAGTATAATAATAATGAAGGCATAACATTATCAAGAATAATGTTAAAACTGATATTTACCGCTCCTTGTAAGCATGCAACATCTTCAAACATGATGAGACTGCAATGTAACTGTCAGAAAGAGTTGTATTTTTCTTTCTGCAGACGGAGGGAGAGACGCATTAGAGGACTGATGATGTCCTGAAATATATGTTAACAAATACAAGCTACTTGTAAATTGTGTAAAAATAAATTTTCCACAAAAAGTAATCTAACGGTAATGTTAACATTTTAAAAAATTTTCATTCATTTTTTCTTCATCATTTATATGTAAATAATATTCGTTTATCATAAACAAAAAATACTGTAGCTACCTTCATAGAGAGGGCATAGCAGACAAGACTTTTATCAAGCATGATTTTATATAGTCCCTCAGCTTTTGGGTTTGTATGAGACAAACTGGAAAGGTGGGCCTCATATGCCTGCAATGTTCTTGTTAGAGATGTTATACCCCTGTCGAAATGTGCCAACCATCTTGTTCCAGTTACTTTAGGAGGGAGGGTAACTTTGATGCCAGGGGAACTAATACGTTCCATCAAACCTTGCTTGTTTTTGTATTGTTCAATGTAAAAATAGTGAAGCCCAATAAGTACTGTCATCAATTTGTCATGCAGTTTAGAGGTTTTCACCACATCCCTAAAAGCAAGCTCCAGTCTGTGGGCAAAACAGTGGATATTGATCAGTTCATGGTTGACATTGTGGCGGTACAAAGCAGCTAACCCCTTTTTCTTTCCTGTCATGTTTGAAGCCCCATCTGATCCCATTCCAACAAGTTTATCTGAAAAAAGGTATTACATGTGGGCATTTGCCATACACACACTAATGCAACTACAATTAAAAAAGAAAATAAGTTTCATATCATGGGGTCATTAATGAAGATTATTCTATAGATATTTTATAATAACGTCTTGAAAGCTTTTTATACCAGTAAGTGGTTCATATTAACCTGCATCTATATTTTCACTTGCAAATGTTTTGCGTGTGAAATCATACAGATCCTGAGAGGAGGTACTCTTCGGTGAGCCGATTGTGAGAAACCGTTCCTTAACTACTCCCCGTTCAGTAACCTGGATGAACACTGCTTCCTGTTTATCTCCAGCAATGTCAGTGGAGCCGTCCATTAGAAAGGAACAAAAGTTAGCCCCTTTTACCATGTCAACAGTTCTCTGGCGCTCAGTATCTGCAATAGAAGAAAGGAATGGGAGAGCAGACTTTTCTGATCTATAGGTTTCTCCTACAATAAGGTCTTTTTTAACATCAAAGTCATACAGCCAGACGTAATCTCGGAGTGGCCTGTTATGTTTTACAATAGCATGTACATTTCTAAAAATCATGGCAAGCTTTGCTCTTCGAGATGCCTTCAATAGAGTTAAAGTTTTGCCAGCTTTTGACTGGCCAACTTCAACAACTGACACTGTTTTAGCAGCCAATCTACTGCATGCATCTTGATGGGATTTACTCTTTTCGTGATCAACAACACTGATTCTCATGTTGCTGCACCCCATAATAAATTTATTTTGACCTTTTAAATTTGGGTTTGTTGGAGGGTTTCCCCCATAAAACTGTATGCATGAAGTACATGTCATAACTTTTGTTTCATTACTGAATGCTAGCCAAGGTCTTCATTCTTTCCAAGAATTGACAAACTTTCTATCGACAGGAGCTCTCTTCTTTTTTGGTTCGATGCTAGAACTAACAGACAATTTTCGTCCTGGCATAGCACCCTCAGAATATCTCAAAAAACTCATTGTGAACAGAAACTAGATTTAATTATTATCGATAATGAATACAGAAATGATAAAATTTGAATCTGAAAATAAATTGAAACACGAGTGACACTGTTAATTAATAATGAAAAGCAAAAAAAAGAAAAATACAACCTTTCGTAAATGCATCGTGTGCCATGTTGACCGATAAAAAGAGAGTTTTCCGTATGGTTTCCATTCGATAGATTATTTACTATAGAGTTGCTGGGAACCAATTCGAAATCGTAACTGCTCGGTCATCTCAAACAGCCGACATAATCGATAAAAATAGCAACGAAGCTATTTTTCGAGGAAAATGAAAGTAAGATTTTCGGAAAATGAAACGGTGCTCTCTGAAATTCATCGGACATTGTGTCCGACAATAACAGAAGCTTTCGTCGGTCAAAATGAAAATATACCGGACATGTCCGACTGACCGACGGACATTCGCATCGACTGATTTTTGTGAGATTCTGGCTCACCTGAGTGAAATACGGAATTAACAACATCATTTGAGTTTTCAGATGTACATGTAAGTGGTGTCACGGACGTTGTTGTTGGAAATTCTGTCTGCCTAACCGAGGTCGGCGATGGCACTGTTGTTAGGTTAAATTGACTTTGAGTTTCAGTCTGTTTCCGCAGGATAGCGGCCGCCAATTGGTCATAATCAATAACTGGTTCTGTGAGTGGAGTAGACCTTGGGGTATTTGTCGTTGCTTTCTTGCCCCTTTTGGAAGGAGTTTCATCCGAACTTTTCCGCTTCGGCATGGTGACTAGTACTGCAAATAAATTGAACTGTCGTACTTAGAAAGCTATTTTTTTAAACCGACAATTAAGAATACCCCTTGTCTCATTTCAAAATCCAACAAGAACAGTATATAGTTTAAAATCGAAATTTAATAAATTAAAGTTGGTGCCTTAGTTGGTGGCATCCCTTGTATCATCAGAGAATAGAATTTGCCTTAAATAATAAAACAATCATTTAATACATAGAATGCCAACTGAATGGCTAGGGTCGACCATCGTAGAATGCCAACATCGACTGGTATTCGACCTCCTTATAAAACCAATATAAACTGGCCGGGGGTCGACTATCGTAGAATACCAACATCAAATGGCATTCGACCCACTAATAATACCAACATACACTTGCTGGGGGTCGACCATCGTAGAATGCCAACATCGACTGCCATTCGACCCTCTAATAATACCAACATACACTGGCTGGGTGTCGACCATCGTAGAATGCCAACACATCGACTGGCATTCGACCCACTTATAATACCAATATAGACTGGCTGGGGGTCGACCATCATGAAATGCCAACATCGACTGGCAGTATACCTGTGCATAATAATAATTATATAATAATAATACTAATAATAATAACATAGACTGGCGTCATGCCATCCTAAACTGGCAATAGACTATCTTAGGTAAGACACAAGTAATTCTAATATAGATAAAGGTTGCAGTTGACTGTCATGGAATGTAAACACATTAACATAAAATTGGGAATCGACAAGCATGAAAAGCCAACATGAAATATGTGTCATTAAATTAATTGAATTAATTTTGGTGTATTGTTATTATCGCAGTGCTGTTTATTTTTTTATCAACCCTCTTATACATAACCCGCATAAGCTGGCAAACAGTACAAATACAAACTTTCAATAGACGGGTCAGCATAAAATAGCGAGAAGTCGAGCAATTTTCTCTGACCTTTTGCCATAATAAATTTAGTGTGAATGAATCAAACATATCTATAGACCACGGAGACGATGTATCACAAATTTTATACCTCTATTCATCAAATCCGTACTATCGTTAATATTTGTTAAGAAATATCAAACAGTGTGCTTTACAACCTAAATAAAATCTTACTGGCCTTTGAAAACGTTGTAGACTGCATATTTAATGCTATGTAGATATTTAACCATAGGTGACGGTGCTGTGTCCCGCTGCCTCGCATCCAAGTGGACCCCATCACGCCCCAAGTACGACACATCTCTCCAAAAGCTCCTGTGTTTCCAAAGCCGGACGTCAGGTATATGTTCTATCAGGCTGTGTAGATGGCTGTTTATCTTTATCACCTCCTCATTGAAACCTGATACCGAGCTCTCGGGTCTTCTCCGGAGCAACTGTCCTATGATCACATATCTCACTCCGCAACCGTCCTGGAGGTAACGAGCATAAGCCACTATGTCTTTAGCGATATGGAGAGCGTTACGAGAACCTGCATCGTTCCCTCCGATTTGCACGAAACACAAGTCCGGGATAATTGGGAATTCACAGATGTTTTGAGGCAGCAAGGCCACGAACCGTTAAACCCCCTCGGCTTCTAAAATAAACTTTTAATAAGTCTTTGTTTAAGCACAAATTGTCGTAAACCGGGTTTTCATCTTTAAATTGTCCTAGTCTCCTTATGTAAGAATGACCGATGATCCCAACAGTGAAATGATCCGCCATGTTGAATAAAAATCTTTGTATACACAATAAACACGCGCGCTAAATTAAATCGATGATTACACACCTTTGCAAAGTCCCCTTGAGTCACGTTCTGTTGGTCACGATCATTAATAAACCGATACACACCACTAAAGTGTTTTTTCCATAAAACAAATGTTTTTTGAAATAAATTATCTTCCGAAAATATTTGCTGCAGCTCGAATCAAACAAAAGAATCTAGTATAATCTCTTACCCGCGCCAACCCAAAATGCTTTGTAAATAACATCTTTATTTATAATTTATTAAATTAATACATCACGTAGTAAAGATTGTGAGACTACTTTAACATTTGGATGTAAATAAAATATTAATATTATACCAAATAAAATCCTTAATCTCTAATTCAGTTTTACATCAGGTACAGGGTGAAACCAAAGTACATCAGGTACAGGGTGAATACAAAAATATTACCTATGCTTAATTCTTATTATACCATCTAAAAGCATAAAACGCATTATTTATCAATAATACTGCATTATGCGCGTATCCCATAATTAAATAATCTCAAGACTTTAAGGAAAAAAAACGGATTTCTATGAGGAACTTTTAGTTCTGGGTAAAAATCGAAATCAACAGACTCAGATCAGGTGAGTAAGGTCGGTGTGAAAAGACTTCCAATTTGTATGACGTCATAAATGACGTCACTCTCACTTCTTTGAGAATTTAATGTCAACGCATGAGATAGCCACATTGCCAATTCAAGACAATTTGTAATTTACAGCTTAAAAGTTTGAGAACAGACCGATGGCTAAACATCTCAAGCTTTATCTCTGCAAGTTTATCTAAAACTTCCCTCACTTTTGCGACATACTGTTGCTTTCTAAAACCATCCCGGACTATGCTTCTTTTGGACATTTCTTCCATTTAAAATATTGCGATTCGTCTGAATACTGCTGCAAGTAATTGTGATTGGTCTGCACAAATATTTTGCAACATTTGAAAAAAATCCGATCAGGAAAATTCTCTACAGAAAACAATTTTAGCATACGTTCTTTTCTCTTCAGCAGTGAAGTTGGCCATTGTACTTGTTATGACGCCTCGCCCCCACCCCCGCCTTTCCCCCAAATTAAAAAATAAAACATGAATACACCATTGCATGTAAAACATGGTACAAAGCTATGCTTAGTTTTAGCTATTAAATCAGTCTTACTTTTTTTTTGTTTCTTATACCTCATAGAATATGTTTACGCAATATTTTCTTTCATTTAAGGCGTATACAAGATGTCCAAATCATTAAACGAAGGGGAAACATATATTTGCCTATTTTTACTATGACAATTTGTAAATCTGTTTGTGTACAAAGAAGAGATTGTTTTTCAAGATAAAAAATAGTATGCCGGTAGTAGTAAATAGTAAAATAGTAAAAATAATTGTAAATTTTGTCCTATAGATGTACAAACTCCACACAGTGATCTCTCTTGCAAGCAAAAAAATCATTGCAGTCACAAATGTCACGTGATGATGGTAAACAAAATGGCGTCTCCGTCTGCTGTCATAACAACAAAAATATTCTTATAAAATTATTTATTTTTTTACCACGAGGCGATATTTGATGTTTATTAAAGAAAACATACTTAGGGAAATGGCACTCGCAGTAATTTTTTTTTTTTTTTTTTTTTTTTTTTGGAAAAAAGAAAAATTAGCTAAATTCTGTTATTTTTTACTTGTGGTGGCAGTGGTTATCTATAACTGTTAGGGGAGGTAACTACTGCGTGGAGTTTGATATATGTAATGACGGTGGTATGCATCGGACTATGTCGGTGGTATTGTTGATGATTTTAATATTGCTGTCCCTGGTGGCATATTCGTAAAACATTTGCACTACAGTTTAGCGAATATATTAGCGTTGTTATTAAACCGGAAATCCTGACGACTGACTTAATGAAAGTGCCTATAGTTTTGCACCCACAAGCACTTCTTTATATGAACTAAAAGCATGGATCATGCTGAGAATGCGTGCTGACCCATACAAGATTGCGTGACTCACGTTTCTCTTCTTTTATGACAGCCTTTAATCTTGAACATTGTTGGTAACTTTTTTATATTGATTTACAATCTGACGAATGCAGGTTGAAAGGGCACGTTTACATTGCACGATATTGTTCATATATCATCTATCAATGTTAACATCTCCGTTTATGTGGAAAGTGATTATCGCCATTTGCGATTTATAAAGTTAATGAAAGGATTGCAAATGATGAACGTAAGTGCAGACATGAGACAATTGACAAAAATCTTGAAGTATGATTTATCAAGAGAGGGAAAAAAATCCGATCTGGTGCATATAATTATATAATCTTAAACTGAATGATATTTATATACAGCCTCAAACAAACAGTCAAAAGTATACATGTATATAGATATATAAAAGGCTACTTATAATAAACCTTTATTTCCTTTGTAACATGCATTTTTACCAAATAGGCTGTGAACTATTTTACGTTTTATTAATAATTAACACCAACCATTGTTGTTAAATTGGCTACAAAATTTAATAAGCAAAGACAAAATGAATTCCTTATAAAGAAGTGAGTGAGCAAGACTTGTGACTTTATTTGATTCAATTTTCAGTGCAAATAATGCACTCATTTTAGCATATTGAGTTAATTCTTAGTACATTTGTATTTCGCTCGGTAGATTTTCTGATCAAATGACACTTAAATTTAATGCTTTAACAGCCATGAAAACAAAGCAACCCAAAACCAGACAAAGCTGTCATAAAGATATGATATTTTACACGCCATATATTTTGTCAATTTTAAAATGCATTAAATATTTATATTTTTCAAACACAAGACATTATTTATATTTTGAAATTTAAACATACATTTTGATGGCTTGAGATTTATCTGTCTGTTCTTGGTGACAATGAATTTCAGAAAAGTATAAAATATATCAATGTATAAGGGATTCAACACATTGGCAGCGAACATAATTTACTTAACTTCATCCTTGGTGACAAATACATACCATGCATTACAACTTTGTACTGGAAACTATTTTGATGGTTTTATTTCCGTATGATTTTTATCGAAATAAATTGTTGAACACTTTTCATCTTAAGTTAAATTTGTTAATGAAAATGGTTTTCTTTTTGGGTTGGCTATTCGCGTGGATATTGAAAGACAAGCTTGAATAAATTTATCGCAATGAATCCATCAAAAACTGTTTAGCGTGTGTTTTATGATATTGAATAACATTAGATATGAGACGGTTAATGTGTTCATGTGATAATCTATAATTAATGATAGCTGCAAATGAAAAGGATCTGTCAAGAATATTTGATAGTGATTGTGCTCATAACATTATGGTTAATCATGTTTATATATGTAAATATGAGAAATATTTATCGTTTATATCTTACAAAAATAGTAAAATAGTCATTTACTTAAAGATGAATAAATCAAATAATGATGATGTCATCTTAAGATTTACAGACACGCTCTCATCTTGTTTGGGTTTTTAATAGCCTCTATGTAATCCATATAGTTAAACAACCTTAATGCCACTATAAATACGTTTACTTTGTATTTTGTTAATTTTATGATAAAATTTGAACATACCACGAAAGAAACTTCTTCATAGAAAATTTAAGACATCTTGCTGATCAACTCGAAAACACATTGACTAATAAATAAATGACCAATATGAACTGCGTTATGTACTTGATTGTAGTTTGCCAGCCGCTGACAAAACGTATTTTCTTACCCCAATTACAACAGTATTTGGCTATATCCAGGCCACGAGACTAGAAGAAGAAGCAAAAGCAAAATTACAATTCTTAAGTTAAATATGTCAAGGATATCAAACGATAAGCATGTCGCTTAAATAAAGGCTATTTTAGAAAAAAAGGAAATTGTAACTCTGCTGTAGACACCGGTTGATATTCAGAAATATTTTTTTCAAAATGTAAATACTTTTTTTTGTCATATCATAGGATGCACGCAGGAACATTTAAACATCAATATTGAGAATATTAAAATAAATGGTTTATGAAGTTATATGAACTTTGTTAATTATAAAACGCCTAGAGCAAGTATTATATAATCTATAATTTAGATCGCTTTATAACACGAATGCTAAAGAAGGAAGCATTTGAAGCGAAATAATGGTAAGATGCATCTTGTTGCAAGATGAACTTTATATCGTCTTGTAGTGTTATATTCGGTGTGGATGTCTGTGTCAAATATGTGCCAGAGTTAAATAGCGAAAACATATAAGAAATATTTTGTTTTCGCGGATGTGACCTACAGTGTACTTGTGTCTCTAATTTCAATATATATGATTTAAACATATAAGGAGATAATTTTGGTTGATTAACTTAATAACATTCTTTATAAGTTATATCAATAGGGCTCGGGAATCCTCATATCTATATCAGGTAACAAAGAAATGCATCCATCAATGGAAATGTAAAGGGAAAACCGAAGTTTGAAAATATGAAAAAATATTATGTTATTTCATATTACTATTTCAAACTATGTTTTCATTGTCACTTCTATAACTGCTTTAAACATTTTTATGAACATATTGTAGGCTAATATTTTTTCGAGAAAAAAACACTCAATATATTCCCTTTTCCCTTCAGTGTATTTATAAAATCGGGCATCAGCTCCTCTTCTTGGTTTAGTAAAACGTGATAATGCTACCAAGGCGTACAACCATAAGTAATGTGACCTAGAATGTTGAATCAGAGAAAATATATCGATTTAACACACCCAGATATTTATTATCAAACAATTGCATTATGTGTCGTATCATATTTTGTGCATTCATAAACGATGAATAGTCATTAAAGTCATCATACAAAGCAGTTAAAAATTTACAATATATAGTGACAAACTGGCTTTTCAGAAGTCCCTAAGATTTGTAAATGTAAACTAATTTTGGTTAAAAATCGCAAAAGTCCTTAAATCAAATAATTAGATTCCAAAAACATAGGAAAGGTTTACGCTATGTCGTGTCATACTGGTTTTTCAGAAGTCCCTATAATGTAACTGTGAACACAATTGTAAAATTTAATTATTTGATTTAATGGCATATTGAATATCTTGGTATTTGGATTTAACGTGGTATTTACAACAGCTGTTTGAGATGTGGTTATATTTAAGTTGATGTACTATATGGAAATAATTTGCAATATGATATAGATATGTTTAAACGCAATTAAACGTGTTAAAATAAGTATTCATAGCATAAACCATAACATACCGGTAGCTTGAAAAGCAGCCGTGAGCTATTAAAAATATCATTAACATTATTTTTCAAATTGCATTATGATATTGGATGTAAAACTTGTGGAACATGCATTTAAAACCTAATATTACGAACAAAACAAATTGATCACATCAAAATAAGCGATGTCCGTGAAGTGCATGAAGATCGAAAATGTGTAAGTAGTGTATACATTACGTGACATGAATAGAGGATCTCTCCTCATTTTCTGAAATATAGAGTTACACTTCTCTGTCGCCCTAGTCGACAATAGTAACTTAGAATTAAATGGAAACAAGACAAATACAAACCCAAACCTTTAAAATGTTATCAGTTTACTTTCTAATATATGGATCATTTCTGTTCAATTTTAATGAGGTATTACTTTATAAAGATGAAATGAACGAGAATTATACTATGATTTAACCTCCTGTTGTAAGTGCAAATATTCCACTCTACCAACTTATGAGTTAATATATTTATTCTTAGAAGATTTGTGAAGAAACATCGATGTTGTTATCATCAATTGTCCTCTAAAGATATTAAATCTACCATGACGGTTGTCGCGTTTTTAGTTCAAAAAAGAAGCATGGCGGGTTGATACAACGTTAAGACACCATTTCAATGCTTTTAGTGTTCCTTGCCAATGTGCATATATAGCATACCCGGTTTAAGAATAAACAGACATTATATGAGTCTGCCAACAATGAGTTACAATGCTTGTGATGTTTATTTACTATGTAAATGTATTTTTATACTACGAGTATGTCTACAATGTCGATATAACCTGCTTTATGGAAATTGGTATACCATATTCATTATGAGATACTATTATCAGCTGTATTAGACATGCAATAAGAAATAAGTTTATACATACACGTTCTAAGCTTGGAATGTACCCGGAGAGGCTTCAAATGTTGCAAACGATACGCCGAATATGCATTTGTAATTTCATTAATAATTAGGAATGGAATACGCTAAGTACCTATAAACATGTAAACAGCCGATGGTAAACCATTTATTTTGCCCAGTTGCACAAATTGTTTCCACCCAATCCATTAGACACACGTATTAGAGGAATAAAAAGAAGGGACAAAATACATTTATACACATCTGTGCATTAGAGCTAACGACAAAAATACCGTTTTAATTTAGAATTTCCCTTTTATCCTTCCAATGCCATTTTCTATTCAATTCTGGTGGTCGCAATTATTATACCGCATTTATTTATGTAAGTACATAGGGATATATGAAACTCTATACAAAATTAAATCTATTTTCAGCTTCGAAATTTGGAAATTAATTTGATTTTATTTACAGAATTATATACTATTTTTAGAACATTTACGAACGGTGACTTTCTTCCATTGATCCGAGCCACATATATTGTAAATTAAGCTAACGACAGCGTACATTGTACTTAAAGCGATAAATTTGACAAATTAATAACATATATATCTGAGGTCAGAAAGTCAATGACATAGTTAAAGATTCAATGACATTCAAAAAGTTTAATGTTTGGTGTGTGTGTGTGATTTTGTGCAGTTTTTATTTTTATTTTTTTTACACCAAAAACACATTTTTTTTTTGTATTTCGACAATTTCTGAAATGTTTATTGTTTCAGTTTATGATTGTACAATCGTTTTGTTGGGAGGGGGGGGGATCAATAACTGATCGTGGGTTCTCAAATTGACTATTATGCTAGGAATTTTACCTTCCATTTTACTAAAAAAAAGGATTAATAAAACATTGAATATCTATGCACTGTAAAAAGTTATAATGCAAATTAATGGTGCTTCAAAATACACCAATGTAAACAAATGTAAACTTTTATGCCTATAACTTATCCATAGGTAACAGAAATTGATACAGAATTAACCACCGAGGTGAGATAAAACACTTTACAAAGACTCATCATCCTTATCCTGGTGCTTTTTGTTCCATTACATTATATTTTGACTGGCATAACGCCTTATACAATCGCAGCTTCGTTGGAATTGAAAACGCAATAAAGAATCATTATATCCACCTAAATTTCCCAATTATTCATACGACAAATACGTAATAATGCTTTTACAACGCTTGTATGGTACATGAACATGTGTATTAATAAAGCTGATGTGATTTTTTCTGTCTAGTATTGAAGAAATTGATAAAAATGATTTAATAAAACATAAACCGTTGTCTGGGAAAAGTCAAATAATTCATATTATAATCAAATATTACTTGTAATATTTAATAATTCCGTGAAAAGTTTCATCATGATACACTTTACATAGATATTTAAAAAGATGAGGAATCAGGGGGCTTACGGACTCGGTAGAAAACAGGCTATGTGATGTCACATAAGACTAATTCACAGTCTAATGAACGTTCTAGACAAGAACGGATACTGTCACTGTTAGTTAAAAATATTGAAATATGCAATAAGAATTATATATATGAAATACATTTAATTGTTATGTTTAATAAAAAAATAAAGACGCCTAAACAACAAAATATATATTTGCTATTCAAATGTTCTCAGTTAAGTTATTCATTTATAATTTTTAATCTTTACTTGAGAAAAAAATGAATTGACTTTGTAGATTTGGTTTACTTTTCAGTAAGTATACATTTAGTATCATAATTCAAAACGAAATAAAATATTATTGCATGTAATAAAAATTGCTGTTTGTCATTGTTATTCATTTTACATACAAATTATCTGAGCATAAACATATTTATAACAATTAATTTTAAACTAAGACATCACGATTTGAGACTCCCTTCCATGGTATAAAAATTATTGTCGTAAGCTACACGCAAACAATACTTATAATTGGATTCAGATATGCTTATGTATATCATTATGAAATTGCATTAACATTCCATTTTTATTTCAGTTAATTACCCGCTTGTTTATACTTTGAAGTGCAGTCAATTGGCTTATCTAAACGTTTGCTGAATCAATGGTATGCAAAACATTAAATCCTAGCTCATCATGTTGAACGTTTTCTTTGTTTGTTTTTTCTAAGTACAGAAAGAACTAACACAACACAACATTTATTGTTCAATAGAAAAGACAAATCAAAGCAGATTTACATTAATCATTTAAATTAACATCGATTGAATGGAAGTCGTAATAATCAATGGCAAAATGTTGCAGTTTGTTGTATATATTACATGTCTATACTGTATTTCGCTCTTTAATTCCTTTACTTATTATATATACATACAAGTACTCATATAAGATATAATAACTATCAGTTATATAGATAACCTGTTTGTAATATAAAATGAAAACTAGTTTCAAGACAATTAAGCATTATTTAGGGACATAAAATAGTCTATACTTATGAACGTTTTTTTTTTTTTAATGTTTGTGTAACAAAGTCTTACAGAATGTATATCTGTCTTTGAAATTCCATCTTGGGTTTTGTCAGTTAATGAAGGCAATAATGCACATTACATTAATTTGTATCTAATTATGTACACTATGTAAGATATCAATGCTCCTTTATTTGTGTAAAAGAAATATTTTTTAGTGTATTTGAGCGTATCCGATATCTAGGACATTGTAAGCTTGTCAAGTTAGCCTTACATGTGCATCGTGTTATACATTGGTATCCATGGACATGTTTTTTAGTGTTTGAATATAACGTTTTTTATGAAATTTACATTGATATATGGTAAACAGCAGTTATAAATTTACAAAATTGATGTTAAGGGTATTGGTTCTGGTAACCAATAATTAGAACATTATTAATCAATTACTGTGAAATCATTAATTTTCGTGGGACACTAATTTTCGTCGATTTCGTGGGTGGTTATCCAAGAATATTAGTCCCCACGAAAACTTGTCTCTTATATAGACCTCACATTTTCTAGAACATATATCCACGAATCTATGTACCCACGAAGTATCGTAAGGTAATAAATCCACGAATTTTAATGTTATCGAAAATTAATGATTTTACAGTAGATCACTTCGTGCAAAATTGATTACCTAGATGCAAATAAATCTGGCATTCACAAAACCCATTGATGCATTTTCTTTTCACACCCTATATTTATTGCATTGCAAATTACACTTTGCTGTATCCTATTATTGCTCAGGTGATCGTTTTTTTTATCACTGACAAAGGAGTTTAGACACTGTGCAAAAATAGAATTATTTTGTCCAACAAAGAAAACTCTTAATTAAGTTCAGATATTCTTTAAGAGACTTGTTATATGTCTTTGCGACCATTTCGAACACTGTATGAGGTGTTGCATTTGAAGCAATTTAATGAATGGATGTACTTTGCTACCAAAATCGGTTTTACATCGTCTTGTATTCTTATATTCATTGTGTCTTATTGTTTCAAAGGATTGCCATTTCTGTAAACATCGAATGCATAAAAGATACCAGTATTATCGTGAATGTACCTAAAATGTTCTTCCATCTTTAATCTCGATAAAGCATGGATGATAAAGACATAAATCAGATCATTCTTGATGACGTACTGTCTAGATTTTTTAAAATAGAAAAAAAATGGAGTATGTTACCACTGTAGTTGTACTGAATACAAAATCCATGCATACATACAGAAATTTCATTTCAATTTATCAAACAAACAGTACCTATGGTCCAATTTTGAAGGTCGATGCTTAAAATTCAATGTTTTCGAAATTCAGTATGTCAATGTGCCATCGCCAAGGCCATCCAAGAAATTATGCTATTAATGGTTAAAAACTACAAGGTAACCTTTAATGCTGGATCAAAATGATATATATTTTGTATAACTTCTTTAGCTATTATTTATGAAGAAAACTTAAGTTCTATATGTTTTTTCTCAGTTCTTTATGTTTGTTGCTAATGTGTGATTAAAAACGTATAAAACACAGGTCAATTATCATTAAGCTGTCAGCTTAACAAGATAATATACAGAAAAAGGCATTTATCTTCCGTCTTCCGTAACACATGGTCTTATCAGAAATCCCTAAGGAATTCATGTGTGAAAATAATGTTGTTTTTCGACTCTTTGATGGTACTCTTTGTTCAAAGATCTGAGTATTTAGGGTTCAAAATAACGTTTGCACCGGCTGTTTTAATGAGAATGTACGTTATTTATGGACATAAATGGCAAAACTTATATGAGTACCATTTCGACCCATAACACATCAGACAAACATAAGAAGAAGTGAAGAATTATGATTATGGTACACACAAGTCAAGTACATATTATGGTGTATGCCGATCGAAAATGTTCTAGGTGATTTATTTAAACGAGACATTAAAAACGGACACCCTCAGCTTTCAAAAGATACATTTTCAGACTGCTTTCATTCTTTAGTTGACCATAAAAATAATGATTAAAAATTGTAACAAAATGACCTTCAAAAAAATCAATATATCTTGTAGTAATTCAATTCCTTTTTTTTTAATTTTTAGTGAATTAACAAGATATATTCAAAAATATCATATTTACTTTTTCTTGTTATTTGTGATAAAATGACCTTATTAAAATTAATTATTACTTTATAAATATATTAAAATAAGTATATCCAACCAAAAGCATGTATAGAAATATGTGTCGAAAACGAAATGTTCTTTTTAATATGAGAAAAAAAAATGCTTTTTTTTTCCAAAAAGAAATGTGTGGGTGTGTGTGTGTGTATTTAAGAGTTTAAGTCGTTCATCTTGTAAAATACAGATAAATTTATACGATTTTTAAGAGAGAGAGAGAGAGAGAAAAGGAGCAAGAGAGAGAGAAATTATACAATCATTTAAAAGCAAATCCAGACGAAATTCTGGAGGTTACAAAAGGTTTTCTCTTTTTACTAAAGTATACAATCAAACTGTTTCGATATTTTACAATATGGGTATAAGTGATCTTTGAATAGTCCGAGAATGTTTTCAAACATTTCTTCGAAGTTTCATAGTCATGTAAACAATATCTTATTACAATACCCTTCCCCCGTCTTCAGTTTCAGAATGATGAAGGAAATGTACAAGGAGATATCCTTTTCGTCGTGTATCTTTGAAATTATACACATATATCAAATACAAAAAAAAGGAACCTTTTTTCTTACTCTGTCTATTTTTATATATACCTCTCCAAATTTGATTTTCCGATAAAGACTTCTGTATCACTCATGTGACTTTTAAATGTAATAAATGTAATGTACTTATTCTCCCCTCAAACTATTTTTTCCATTGTGTTAACGCCATGCTGGACTTATATCGATCTAACAGGAAGTTCATGAATGTCTCATTAATAACGTGTATAAAACTGAGCTATCTATTCCAGCTAGGGGACCCGGAAGCTTCCTGTGGCCTTTACGTGATAATGAATCTATTTGCATGGAATTATAAAGAATATAATATTTACTATAATATGCAATTATGATTTACATCCGTGTCTTTAATAGAGATTTGGTTCTTTTATCTGTGTTGCTGGAAGTAAAATATTTCTTTTGTGATTTAGGATATGAATAATATCGTATGCGTTTAAAAATTATCTCTAAAATGATAAGCTTATAGAAAAAATATTATTTTTAAGTTGACTCAGTATAAATTTTTAAGCAGAGAAAACATATGCTTGACATGAAACATCGCACTTAATCTGAATCAAATAAGATAATGTGATGAGTATGTGAACAGGTCGTATTTAATATAGAATTGTTTATAATGTTCATAAGAGAAGCCCATGTATAGTTTTAAGACATATCAGATCTGTATGTTTTACTCAATTATTCTTACCATACACTTAGAAAATATATATTAATAAAAATACGGTTTTGTTTTTTACACTAAGGAAAAAAAATAAAACTATGCAAGTGAAGTCCTAAGTCTGATTTTTTTTTTAAATTGTTTATTTTAGTTTTGTGATATTGTTATGTAAATCAATTATACATGTACATTTATAACAGAATTATAAAAATAAACTATACACACAATATCCGCCATATAAAGAAACTCGGTGAAAAAGCTCTTCGGTCAGTAATTTGTATTTACCTGGAAGACCTATTAGTAAACAAATCTACGATATTTGTATAAATGATAGCTATATCTATCAATAATTAACCTTTTTTAGTCAAACCATATCCTTAATCTCACTGCAAATCGTTCCCTAAACACTGTCTCTGAGACCAGTCAATGTCAAAGAGAGACGATGTATACTTGTTACAACGACACTAATGTAATTTTCTCTGTTAGCTCATTTATGTCTTTGGGATTTATCTTGAAACTTCCACTAATTTACCATACGTGCATTCTAAAACCATTAACTATTTATCAACTGACACTAAAAGAGAAGACTTTAAGTTATTTTTAGTTTCAGAAAACACATAGCTTTCATATAGGGAACAGTATCAAGAAATATTTTGCCAAGGACGCTAGTCTGAATTATTGATGATCCTTCTTCATGCATAGTATGTTGTGACAGATATATCACATCTAAAAATTAAAGATCATGGTTTTTGTCTTTTTTTATGGCTTCTTTACATATTGAATCATACCAATTATTTCTTTGCATGTTTTAACGAAGCCTTAAAGATACGTTTTCTTGGTGTTATTTGCTGACTGAATTTATTTAACGCATCCTGTGTTAAGTAATTTAAACGATATATATTGTTCTTTTGATCCAGCTATATGTATTTGTATTGACTGATGATGTAACAGCAGTGTTATTGTAACATACATACAGAAATAGTGTTCTGGGCCTAGTTGTTTCACTTACTACATAAAACGAAGAACAGGTTATTAAAGGTGATGCAATAAATGTATTAGAACCACTGATATACCGTAATTAGTAAGAGATCAAATTAGTGATTTTCTATTCTCCAGCGGTGAGGAGCCCAGTGATAGAAAGTCAGAGATTATAACCATGCAGCCGCGAGACCTCTGAGACCACGAATTCAAAAATAAATATATTGATTATTATAGTAACATTTGGCCATGCATTTTATCGGCATAAAATTTTTATAAATTGTACATGATATACCTGCGCAAAAACTTGTTAAGTGTCTTGCATGTTCAATATAGCATACGTATACTGCTTTTATTTTTCTCACAAATATGCTTTCTTAGTATAATAATTTTCATAACTAGGTTTATCTGTAGTAGAAAAAATAAATCGCAAATTGAAATATCTTCTGGTGTTTGAATAATTTGTAGTTTTGAAATTTAAGTCATTTGGAGAGATTAGTCTACGCATAACAGATGTAGAGTTCCCTTTCTGTGATATCATGGAGATAGATAGATAGATAGATAGATAGATAGATATTTTATTAGCAAATATAAAAGGCCAATATGCCCATGGGGTACAATGTTTTTTGTATAATATGGCAATACGGTACAGTTTTAAAAGTACATATGCATATCATAATATAAATAATTTTTTTGTACTTTCTATGTAAACAGGATAAATTAAAAAAAACATGTTTTTATGATATCGAAATAATAGTTTAAAAGGTTGAGACAAATTGAAGATCAACGGAGAAGGTTTACTGTCTAGCTTCTGATAATAATAATGATAATAAAAACAGTTGAAAACTCGAAAACAAAACATTAAGACTTGTACGCAATTGCAAAACGCATGCATAAATATTATACAATAAAACAATCAATAAAACGCCTTTGATTTTTACCGAAAACGAAATATATCAAAGGTGTTTGGTAAACGACAAATACAACAACATTTTAAATTCATTCTGCAGATCATCCTTAGTTTTTTCTGAGGCAAAACATTTAAGGACGGTTTGTTTTGATTTAGATCGTATAAGGAATAAGACAGATTGACAGAACTAGGATAAACGTAATAGAAAATATATAGAGAAAACAAAATAAATAAATGGATTGACTTGACATATAAAGTATTTTTCTGATATAGGTTAATTAGAGACGGAGGGAAGAGTTTCTTTCCTTATTTTAAAAGCATAGTAGGTATACATTGCTAACCTCTTTTGAGTAACTTCAATTTTTAAATTTAAATAATGTAACGAATTTTTGCATATTTAGTCTAGATATAAAATATTATGCTATATTTTTATCTTAAATCATTATATATCTTACATTCCTTTACAAAATGATACTCATCCTCAAGGACCCTACATTATTTGCATAATATCACATTTATGGGTATTTCTTTTGGATTTGACCATCTCCCTGCTTCCATTTCCAATCGATGAAAGGAAACACGTAATCTAATAAGTGCATTGCCGTATTTTGAGAATATTAATAAAATACGAGTGGAAATCAAAGTTTGAAATGCTTTTATATAATAAAGGTCTGATTAAATTTTGCAATCTAGAATTCCATAATTGAATAAACTGGTCACGAAATCTTTGTTTGACTAATGATTGATAAAAATGTTTTGGATTCCCTACTGCCTGAAGATCAATGCATCATTTAAACCTTAATCACATAGAATTTCTCGTAATAGTGAAGCCCAATTATGTTAGTTTGGTTAAGAATCCACATCAATAATCATCATGTTATAAACAAGCTTTATACATTTATTTTCTTTACTTAGCAATATTTTATCCAATATCTAATTATATTAAGTAATCTATGTTGTATAATAGGTTTTCTACCCAGCTCCCCATATATGAGATCATTTTGAGTTGTTTTCTTTACGCGTAATATGTTTGCAAAATTGGGTATGTACTTTTTTTTAAACGTTCGACAACGAAACCCCCATAACTTCACTTCCATAATTAAGAATAGGTAGGATGATCTTGGCAAATAATTCCAGCCTATGTTTTATTGAAATATCAGTATATTATATTATAATTTATAGAGACATTTATTCATACTGAATATTGCTTTTGCGATTCAGAAAAAGAGCCACCTCGTGTAAATACAATCCCTAAATATGAAAAATAGTTAGTGACTTCAATAGACTGGTTGTTATATGTATATTTTGAGCTTCTTCATGAATTTCTACCTTTACCAAATATAATATTTATTTTGGTTCATTTACTACTAAATTCCATTGATTACAATAATCTAACAACAGATCTAAACTCTGCAATTGTTCAGCGCTATCTGCAAATGTAACTACATTATCAGCACATAATATCATAAACATTTTAATATTCTTAGCACAATATTAATACCATCCAAACCACTAACTGAATATGTTTATTCTAAATCATTCAGAAACCTGGAAAATAAAAAATGGTGATAAACTCTAGCCTTGTCTTGTAACAAGACTACAGCGAAATGATTCACTAATATTGTTACAATAGATTTTATAGCAGTATACATTTACTTCTTATACTTAACTTTATCACATTATACCATAAATTATTTCGAACAATGTAATCAAACGCTTTTGTGATGTCTACAAATGCGCAATAAAGTTTATTTTCTTGATTAATAAAATGATTAATTCTCATGTTTTGTATACATCCATACTCAGCTCCAACAAGTCTTGAAGGGTAATCGCAGCTCCAACAAGTCTTGAAGGGTAATCGCTGCGGTGGATCTAACCAATGGCCTAACGGAGCGTACGCTCTAACCTCTCGGGAAGCCTAACGGTACGAAAGATTTGATTTAAATTATATACTGTATATATTCCTAGTTTAACAAATAGAAAAATGGGTAATTCAGGAATTTGTCGACCTGGTGCTGATGATGAATTAACTTTGTGTAGATCAGATGTTCTAGTCAGCGTTATGAATTTGCAGTGAGCCATCACTATGGAAGTTTCAATGACAGTTTAAATTGCCTCTCCTAAATGAACAACTCGATGATTTTTCTCTTCTCATTTGTTTAATCCATCATCTCTTATTTTGCAGCATGGGAAATGATATTATGATTGGATTTGTAATAAAAGCTTGTTTTATAGACTAAACTTAAAATGGTATGTTCATTCGCGATTTCGTGCATTTTGTCTATGTTTATTTATCAACGTTGGTTAACATGATGGTATATGCACGATCACTGATTGTTAAACAATACTTTACTTTTGGTAGTAAATACACACAGAACACAGACCTGTATGGAAATATATTTTGTTCAATATTGTAGCTACTTTTAAAGAAATAAATATAGATCGTTTGTAGTCTATATGTGCTTACTGTATTTAACTGACTTGCTATTCATAAATTTATATCAAAACACATTCAATATACACAGTCAGTATAAAGAACCCCCATATATTTTGGTCTATTATACATTATAAATTAACGTCTTCAATTTTCTTCTTGCGCCCATTGCTGACAGATAAGCATTAATGAAACCGTTTGCGGTGGTGTTTGGCGAGACGAGATTGAAATTTTAGGACATTGCGGCAAATCCACTTGCCAAATGAAAGCCGGTTTATGCTACATGTTACGTATGATATTCTGGCGACACAGAAACACACGCCAAAAGACACCAAGGCGACGGTGGATGGTCTGTAATGGTGTGGAGTTGCATATCGCAAGACGACAAGATGGACTTGGTGATCATACAGGGCAGATTGACAGGTGAACGTTACATTCAGGACGTCCAAGAGCCGGTACTTATACCTTATTTTGAGAACAATCCATTTGCCCTCTTGGCCTGTGTATATAGACGACAACGCTAGACCCACCTTTCCGGGCAGTGACGGCCTATCTCCAAAGTAATGCAACTTTGCCCTGGCCAGCTGAAAGCCCGGACTTGAATCCGCTGGAGCATATTTGGGATATTCATGGGCGACAGATAAAGAAAATGGACACTCCTGCACAGAATCTGGACAAACAGGAAGCAGCTCTGCATCGTGAGTGACGACAGATGACCATTCACCAAATTTGACGCTTCACTAGAGGGATGAGACGTAGGGTCCGGGCAGTCATCCGCACACGAAGTGGGTTCGCCCGGTATTGAACAAGTTACAAGTTAGTCTAGAATCTCAAATTGACATTTCTTATTACTCATGCTATCTAGACGTCTGTTTCAGGGGGAAACATTTTGGTATTTAAGACAGTTTGGGGTGATTAGTTTTGGCTTTGTTATGATAGCCATAGTTTTGATGATACGTAGTGTATCATTTTTTCAGTGATTTTAGTATTAAGATCTTCATGAGAAAGTTTAATACTGAAACCACTGTAACATAAAAACCTGGAGAGGGATGTGCTTAACTTTTATCAAACCTTTATTAATACTGTATTTTATCAGTAAGCAACTTCGCGTTGATCTTTATTTCTTTGATTCACATTCTTATTCGTCCCAATTTTGAAAATAAAAACGAGGAAGACTAATTTATCATTATACTTTTAAATTTAAGCGTTTTCGTGAAGAAATTACTTCGAGAAGAACAATGAGATTATGAGGAAAACGGGATCTGTTCCTGATATAACCTATTCTGTATGAACTATTCGCATCACCCACTCTAAGCGTGTTCAGAATTAAAAATGAGATATGTATTAAACAGTTCACTGAACCTATGAACTTAAAAGTATTGACATATACGAATCGTTTCTCTAGCGTCCCTCAAAGGCTGCACGCAACATTGACTGGCTGATTTGCATAAAATGTCACGGTTTTTGGAAAATCACATATGAATTGTTCGGGGCAAAGAGTCATTAACTTGGAGAATATTTTTTTAAATGCACATTTTTGTAACAGATATATGACACAACAGCCATTGAATGGTTAATTCAGCGAGGGGCCTCCATGTCCAATAGATAAAAGTCATTGACTTGCTATGTTGTTTGTCAGGTTATTTATGTTGTTGTTGTTTTTGTGTGGACATGCAGTAATGGAAGTTTGTTTTTTGTATTCAACGTTCCACCGACAGTGTTTCAGTCTTTCGGAGATAATATTTACTTGAGGCAGACATAAGCACACAGCAATATTACGCCATAGACATATTGCGTGTCATGGCAAAATAGAGGTTGGTTATCTCTTAGTAAACCAATAAAAATCTAGATACGGAAAAGAAACGTGAACTATGAAATGTACAGACAGACTTTAAGTTGTTGTTTTTTTAATTTATATTTGATATATATTATCATTTTAATTAAGCATTTTAAATCGTTCTTTGATGTTTATACATACTGACCTGTTTAGAAATATATTTTTTGGTATCTTTAAGTCTTTGAAACTAAATTTTAATTGTTCAAAATTTCAAAACCAATGCTTAAGTGACCTTTGGGTCATTTTTACTTCTTTTTTACTAACCGACAATGGTCAAAGACTCAAAGTTGTTGAAGACGTGTAGATCATTCGAACTTTGAAATTGCCTTATCAATAACACGTTAAGCAATCAGTCATGTAAAATAAGACATTTGCTTTAAACATTATTTTGAAATACATTGAATGGGGCATGATTGTCCATCCTTACAGGCGATCGTGTTCTGGAGCCTTTGAGCATTTTCTACAAATATATTTCTTTCAATCAATTACTCTAAAATAGTGTCACAGAAAGGGGGGTTGATTTTTATTTCATCAGCCTTTATTTGTGTTTATTCTTTTCATGATGGTATTAACTTCAAGTTAAGTATATTTATTGTGAAACATTAAAGAAACTAGCTCAATATGTGTACCTGTGATGTAGTGTACCATTACTTCGATTGCAGTTCAGACATTTAGCGATGCCCAACTATATGTATTTAAATACGGCGGTAGACTTCGCAGGCAAAAAGGCTATTAAGTAGAACAAAAGACCTTCCGCAAATTTTATTTCAGCTATTATTTTGCACATATTCATTAATTTATACTCTTTATCAAGACTATGAACTATATTAAGTTTTTGAAAGTGGTCTTATAGAGGTTGTTTTCTTTTCTTTCTTTTTTTTGCCTTTTCTTCTTCCATTTAAATGCTTTTACCTTTAAATGGAATTAAAGTACAAGGACGTATGAAGCTACGGAAACTACTAATGACTGTGCAAATTAATAATGTTTGATATTGAATTTTGAATGAATGTTGTTTTTAATTCTTACATTAAATCCTAAAGAAAAAGAAAACTCATACAATAATATCCCTAAGATATTAATTTGTATGGAAAATGAAATACAGATTCCAAAATATGATTCAAGATATTCGATTGAAACACACGTCCATCAAATTTAAATATACTCATGGGGAAGTTCTGCGATTGATACTGTGTGTCAAGTATTTCTTTGGATTATAACAAATCCACTGATTATTTAGCTATATTAGTATATGTACTGCTCACAAACCCCCTTATACAGAGTATATGCAGTATAATGGAATATTAATGATCGACATAAACGTGAGCCTACAGTTCAACTTTCCATATATACTGTATTAAAATTCATGATGCTAGACAATTACATACATTGAATCAGAACCAGATTTTGAAATCGTATAAATCACTTTAAGCACTTTTTTAAACACAGACAGAACTCAAAATGAATTAGACACAATGTATTTTTCAAACACCGGAAATTATCTATATTGTCAAATTTAATCCAACGATTGGTGGCTTAACAAAATATCTGCTGCTCTTTGAGATAATGAATTTAAAAATACCTTGCCAGGAAGGAATAATAGGACTTGACAACCTGACATAGGTCATAAATATAATTGTGGCGTTCTTGGTGACGATGGAATGATAAACCCCAACAACGAAAGCTTTCGCGCCATTCAAACTAGGACATTGAAGTAGAAAAGAGTTAATGCGTTGCGTTTTATATCGTATTACTTTTAGCCTTGCATTTTTAAAATTGCATGTTATTGGTTTTCTGTTCCACTGGCCATAACTTTGTGCCATAATCAAAGCGTGTGAGTGCTGAAAGGGGAAATTTATACATCTGAAATACGAAAATGTTTTGAAAATATAAAACAAAATTATATTTTTAAGATTTATTATAATGATGTTTTACTCAAAATCACGATATGTTACTCTCACATAAATAAATGAGTCAACATCACTGCTATGATAACTATAAACGTGTGAAAAAAGTAACTCAATTATTGTTCCTTTTTGGCATTGTTACATTAGATATCAATTAATCCAATCGTTTGTTTAGAATTTGTGCCGAAAACGAACTATCCCTTTTGCAATTTTAAATCAGAGAGAGACGAATCTGTGTGCATTATGTGTATAAGTACACGTAAACAGATTTATAGTTTTTCACCAGGTGCAATATTTCGTAATTATAAAACAATTGGTGGCTCCTTTATCACAGGAAATAGTTATGAACGGTACTGAACCTATTGTCTAATTCCATTTTTGCGTGCCGTAACATGATTGACCACATTCACTTTTTTATGAAGATTTCTACAACATTCACTAGGGAGAGTTGTTTTTTATGTCTACCGATCGCCAGTGAACGAGAAATTTTAAATAAAATATGTATTTATGATCTATAAAATATGTCCGATATATTCTTCGAAGCTGACCGAGTCATTTAGAATATGTTCTTTACGTCATGTTTCTTAAACATTTATCAAGTGCTAAGTTAATAAGAAAGAAAAGTGGCTTATTTATTTCCTTTTTATTTTAATTCTAGCGGTCTTTAAGCAAAACAATAAATTCTATTCATTTAGAAATATGACTTTCCAAAGAATACTTCTGTATCTCTCACAGGACGTTATATGTACGTTATTATTCTCCTCTCCTCGAACGGTATTTCTTTCCGATGTATTAGGGCCATACTAAAATCATATCGATATTGCAGGATGTTTATGAATGTCTCATTAATAACCGCCATACAACTGTGCTGTCCATTCCCGCGAGAGAAAAGAACACAACAGTTCGACCCGGAAACTTCCTGTGGCATTTCAGTGATAACTAATCTGATTTGCAATAAATCATAAAGAATAAAATAGTTATTATAATATGAGATTATATATTGCATCCGTGTCTTTCAGAGAGCTCTTGCTATTTGTATCTGTGTTGCTTTTAGTAAAAATGTTGCTTGTATCCTTTAGGATATTAAGGATATCGTAGGGTATATACTTTTATCTCTAAAAAAGACATTATGATAGAAATATGATAATTTTAAAGTTATCCTTCGTAATTATTCTCAAGCAGAGAAAAGACATGCTTGAAACATCGCACTGCCTCTGAATCAGAATAATCTTGGGAGAATGTCGGACAAAACCAACAGATCGTGCTTGATACCAATCTTTTGTTAAGTGTTTTCAAATTTGAAGTTTATAAGTAATAGATATCAAATATTCATGTAGTTTTACAAAAATATCCATACACTTCGAAAAAGACTATATGAAGATACGGTTTGGAATTGTACGCTAAAACACCGAACTATGAAAGTTATAACTTGTGTCTGTTTTAAATGAAACATTTTTATTTGTCTAATATAATTTTGTGATATGGTGATGTCAATTATTTGTTTCATTATGATTATAACACAATTGTAAAAGAAACTAAACACATAAAAAACGTACACAAAAGTAATTCCGCTATTTTACATATAGAGAAATTTGCTGGAAAAAAAAGTTTATTTATTTGACATACATGTTGACACTCATTGAGCATTTCTTTATGTACCAGGATTCTTATTGAAAGACAAATCAATGATAAATGTCATATACATGTATATCTATTAAAAGTTAATCTTTCTCTGTCAAATCATTTACTCAATCCAGCTGTAGTTGTATGCAGATTTGTGCATTTGAAACAACGACACTAACGTAAATGTCTCTTTTAGCTCATTGATGTCATTTGGGATTAACCTTGCAGATGCCATTTATTGACCATTTATGTCATTCAAAACCATTTTATATCAATTTGCATAAAAAAAGGATAATTCTATTTTCTTTAAATTTCATGATACGGATAATAAATAGCTTTTCTTTCGGGATCAATTATTTTTTAGATATTTTTCAAAGGACGATATTCTGAACAATTGATGACTCGTCTGCATGCATAAAATGTTGTTTTGTTAACTGTGAAAGATAAATAAATATCACATCTAAAAATAAAGATCATGGTATCATTGACATATTCGGATGGTCATTGTCAGATTTTATGTTGGCTGCATCTCTAACTTTAGATATTTATTTCTTTGCGTCCTTTTACGGTTTCTTAAAGATACGTTATTGCGGACGTTATCTGCTGGTTGAATAATGATTGATTTATAAAATTATTACTCGCATTGCGTCGTTTGGGGAAGAGAATTTGAGGAGTTATCCCTTCTCTGGTGGGTAGTCGGGGCTTTATCCGGTACATTTATAAAGACTTATCTCAAAATGTAATGCTCTTCTCCTTTTTCGGGCTTTTTGGCAATTTTACGTTTAATGTCGGTAAACACGATTGTATTTACACAATCAAATTTTACTTAACAAATTTTACCACTATAAAAGTTCACTAGCAACTACACATGAAATTCATATGTGTATAAGGAATAAATGCTGGTTCAATATGTCAGCTCAAATAACAAATTATAAATGCATTTTATATCATTTCCATAGCACGTGTGCTGACTGCGCGTAATTGTCTAACTATTCATAACTATTCATACTATATATTAAGATTACTTCATCACAAAACCCAGCTTGGTTACGAATAAATACAGCAATGTTCTATTTCTGTCTCACATATATGTAATATCAAGTAAAAGCATCACGCGCCGCAATTGGAAGTTCTCTGTTACTAGTGTATCAAACATGCATGCTAAAGGTGTACGTAAATCAATCAAGGACTCTCCCCGCATAATCTAAAACAGACATAGATGACAGGTAAATGTGCGTTTTGGGGGTAATTTGATATCTATTTCATATCAAATAAATTTTCGTGTAAGATCCTCCATACAGTGAATATATTAAACTAGCCCACTGTCCTTTTATGGATTAACAACTTCGCGACAATATTTTTTCCTATTTTCGTTCTATATATGTCGTTCCTGCATGAGGGTATATCAGCCTAACATTGAGGAGAGACTATCAACTTAACAATGGTGAAAATAACAGACTAGTGTGGGTATGCGTAAACTGCGATAAACCGCCCCGCGAGAACTCGGGCACAATGGAAAAAAATGGATTTTAACTTTCTATATTTTATAGCATTTATAGTTATTGTTGTCATTGTCACAATAAAGGTGAAATATAGAAGAGAAAGACTAATGTATCATTATAATCTTAAATTGAATCTTTTGTGCAGTATTTCCTAAAGGAAAAATAATGCTGAAAAAAGCGTCTGTGTCTGAATAATCTGATCACGCATGACTGCCTCATCCCTCTAAATGTGTAAATACGTGTAATTTAAAAAGATAATAGTTCCTTGAACCTTTGAAACTTCAAAATATTACCATTTATGAATTGTTTCTCCGGCATTAGTCAAACACTGCACGCAGTTTTGGACGAAATGGTCATGAAATGAAGTTACTTTGTGAAAACTCACATACAAATTGATCTTAAAAAGTGTGTCTATAAGAAGTATTCAAGTTTCAAACAAATTTCATCTTTGTCATAGTCTCGGGATTCAATAATTATTATATGATTGGATAAGCAAGATGTTTTTATCACCGCGGTGGGTTCAAGTCCCACCTGCCAGTTAGATAGATCTTTGATATGAGGAGGCCCGTCTGCAGTAGGTCGGTAGTTCTATAAATAAACCAGTGGTGTTAGGACAAAGTCAATATTGAATCATTCAATCAATAGAATGCTATTTAAAGACGACGTCAAAGAGCTGTGATCCATGAATAGCATGCTTAAAATTTTTTATTTATGTTTTGATTTTTATATTTTGATGCTTTTTCTTTTTCTTTCTTTTTGTATTTAATGTTGAGAGCTCATTATGTATCCATCTTTGAATAGTTTGCAACCCTGTTAAATTATATATGTGTATGTGTGTGTGTTTGATATGTTTGTCTACTCTCAATAGAATTGACAGGTTTTAGATAATTAAACATCCAGATATCATCCAAAGTAATATATTTTAAGTCTTTCAAACGAAATACATTAAAACCTGTCTTATCTGACACCGACTGGGAGCAACTAACAATGTTAGATATGACTGGTTTTCGAATAAAGCAGATCATTATAGACCATACCCATGAAATGGGTAGCATTTGCTATATAAACGGAGTGCTATTTGTATTATACATTTATTACAACATAATATGTGTGGTATGTATAACAATAACACACTTTTGTGTCATATTAAGAAATATAAGTGCTGCTCTCTGTAAATGAAATATAAAACATATACCATCATTCTAATTTAATATCATATTTACATAACAATTCACATTTCAGAAGTTTACTTTAATGTTCTTTATCGAGCATATATAAAGTTATATCTACTTCTGAAATCAATATAAAATTAAAGTCCATAACCTATAGATTCGCCATTATAATTGCTTTATCACCGAAAGTAACGTTTTGCGAATGTGGCGTCTATGATTTGCCTGGTAAAGCAGTGTCATTAAACAGGTGTCATTATTGTCAGGTAATTTAAACAGACATTTAATATGAAAAACGACAGGACTGAAAGAAATGTCGGATAATTACAGGTTGGCGTAATGAATAGGTATGGTTACGGACAGTTTGCACTGTATTATGTAAAACGTACAATATGGAAGACAAAATTCGATATTCAATACATTTTAAAAGCAATATTTAGGATTTGGATTATGTTCACTTAACTACTGACAAACGTCAAAGGCTCCAGGTCATCATCAGAAATTCGAAATTGGATAATTGGGCAATTACTCATATATAATGAGTCATCTGCTTTAAACAGCTATTTTGAAAAGCTCCAGATGAGGCATACTTTTACCTCTATTTATCATATCAATTTCAAATATACTGTCAATCCGACATACATGTACCAAAGAATTTGACAGATAACTTCTATTTTGTTCCAATCTACGCAATTTCTGGTCATACCAAATTATTTTTTGTTCTTTCGTTTATCTCATAACTCTCACTATTTAACTCAATATGCTGTACGAAAGAGTGCGACTGCAAAAGTTACAGAAGGTCGCGACAGTTTCATTATTTTGTGAAAACATTCAGAATATCACGATTTTTTGTACATTGATAGTATATTATTTAATCTACTCAAAATTAAATAAAGGGATCATCGGCATTGGAAAAAATGAGTATTTCTATTAACATACCGTATGTAACAGTAATTCATGTTGACATTTCAACTGTTTATTAGTAAAGATTATCTTATTATATTTGCGAAACGATAAATCAATAAATCAAAAAAACACAATAAATTTGATTTTTTTTTTATACAAAAGCTGGTCCAGTTGCATTACCAGTAAACATGTAAAATTTGCTAGCGTGTAAGAATTGAAACTGTTGTGATCGACTCTTTAAGAAAATAGTTTTATAAATGTTGTTGTGATGTAACGAACCGTTATTGCGATAGTAGTTCAGTCATATATCGACGCCAAGCTAATTGTATGTGGGGGAAAGACGCCGAGTGCAAAGATGTACCCAGGTAAAACAAAAGATCTCCCGCGCCAATCTGGAAATGAGAAAATACCATTATATAAAACATATTTCCAATAAATGCTTGATCAGGTACATTATATATATATATATATATATATATATATATATATATATATTGTAATTAGAATAATCAAGATATCTACGAAAGTTAGCCCCACATTTGGGCACACATATTATCGATTACACATTTGATATTATATACTATATTATTTTGCATATTTTCTGAGTATGTATAAATAAGTCTGCTTATTGGTGTTGTTCTCTTTGCAATCATGTGTAGATGAACAGTGTAAACTGCTCCTCAATCAACATCATCAGCATGGAGTCCGCCGTAAATGTGTGTTTCGGTCCTTTATTCCATGAACACTCTCATGACAGGTTCGCCCACAGTGATAATCACTGCGTGTTGGTTGAGTGCATACAGTTCTTCTCTTCACGTCTAAGCCACAACAAGCTAGACGCACGTTCAGCCGCTTGGCTCAGTCTCTGGGTAACCTTCCGTTTTTCTTTTCTAGAAGTTCCAAAAACTGTCATCAGTCGGCAGACAGACCGTGAACAGAACCCCTCTAGCAACTTTTTTAACAGGGAACAGACAAGTACATCAACCTCGTTGCTTGCAAAGTTCTAGAATCTCGGTGTACTTTGCCTTTTTCGTCTTGTAGGCCTCCTCACATCTTGTCGCCCATGGTACTGTAAGCTCGATGTCGATGAGTTTCTTCCCCGTTTTTGACCACAGGACAATATCTGGTCTCAAAGTGATCTGGAAAATGTCTGAAAAACAAATTTCTACTCGAGGTCAATTTAATTGTTCCATCCGGCAGTGTCGTCCAGGGTTGATGCCTGCTGTGGGTTTGCTCTCTTCATGGATTTCTTTTTCCCTCCTGTCAATCAGCTCTTTGAGGACTGAGACATGTTTACATCTTTATCTCATTTGCGCCAGTGATGTTGAACAGGATGAAAGGATATGTTTAAGTGTGACTGGGCTGTTACAAAGGTTGCATTAAGGTCAACTGTATGTCCCCATTGGAAGAGATTCGCTAGTGATGGTAGGAGATCATAGACAGACCTAATGAGAAAGGAAAGTCTCAGTGATTCATACTTCAAGATTTCTCCCCAGGTCAACTTTCTGTCTGTGGTGTTCCACGAAGTCCGTGCTCCCGGTGACTCCATCGCCACCGCTCTTGCTTGTCTGGCATGTTCTCCTACTCTCCTGACCTCTGACTGGAACATAGCTCGCCTCTCTTTCTGGCCTGACCTGCTCAACAGTAATGTCTTGGTGACGCTGATGCCTTGGTGTCCGACTGCAGCCAATCCAAAACCATTCAAAAAATATATTTGTGCTTAAGTGAGATCTCTGTCGGTTCACCATCACTGTTGCTGACAATTTCCAGCTAGTACGGATACAATCCCTGCATCGCGGATGATTTTGTCCGGAGAATCTCTCACAGTAAACAACAGTCTAGTCTCGGTTGTTTTGAATTCTTCTTCGAGTGAAGACAGTGGGAACTGTATTTTTCACTCTTTCCGCACGATGCTATGCTGGTAAAATTTTACGGGAATTCCTAGCCACTTTCCTAGATGTCGGCTGGTGATTCTCCCAAAAACATGAAGAAAACTCATACTGTACAATAAAATTCTATTTTATCAATACTTATAAAATATGAAAAAGAAAAACATCCATTTCTAGATATGCGATTGACACGCAAGGAAAACAAGGTTTGCATTTTGTAAAACTAAGTAAACATATATTTTTATGCTTTCAACATTTCATTTTGACAGAGAGTCAACATACAGAAATCGAATTATTTTTCGCTTAGAAAATTAATGGAAATATCGTTTCGCAATTTGTATTTTATAGTTTAAGTTTACTATGATGGCTGTGTTGAATCCAAATATAACATTGAATTTTAAATTTATAAAACAGCCAACATTCAAATAAAATAATGGTTAATGGTCCATAGCATTATATGCAATGCTACGCTCAATTTGACTACTAAAATAACAAACCGCATAATGTTGTAATGACATCTGTTACAGTATATATTTCTTAATTGTTAAAACGGTTTTAACCATTAGGACATAGTGAATTAAAAAACGATACCATAACAATATGTGAAACTATTCATTTGATCTGCATATTTTCGTATGGTTGTGCTAGTCTCTATGTGATACCTTTCCTAAATGCATGGAATAAGAAACAAAATTCAGGTTTAAATATAGTATTACATATTCGTTATTGATTATTTATGACATATTTTAGTCAATATCTGTATATATAAATGAACGTTTTATTGTATTGTCAGGAATTCTGACGATTCAGTAATCTAACGATTGATACATTTACAAACACAAAAACGTAATGAAAAAAGATACCTTAACATATGTACAAGTACTTATATGACCGCACTTTATCTGTATACATACATTAGTTCTTTTCAGTTTGACTCCTTTTTTGTAGCAAATAATGAGAAAAATACATTGATGTAGACAAAGCAGGACATTACATTTCTTCTTAATCAGTCGCTGTAAGATAAATAAACACCTGCTGTTTCATGGGTAAATTAATATGCATGATATAAGTTTTCATTTAGGTTATTATGTACTGATCAACGTTTGTACCTTTAAGTCGTTTTGCGTTATCAACAATGTTTTAATTTATTGTTGTAATATTAAGAATGCTTTATTCCGGATTCTTAAATTACCTATTACTAATTTAAATGGAATTAAAAGCATGTTTATGTCTTCGTGTATAATTATACTGACCTATTTTATATTACCTCCATAAATGTTTTTTACAAACAATTTTTGCTAAAAATTAAAAGCTGTATACTTGTCTAACTATGGGACTTATAAACAATTGTTATAAGCTTAAATAAATGATTGTTTATGAATATATATCTTTTCATTTGCTGCCTCAAAAATATATGTTTTGAATTATGGTATTCTTTTTTTCTGTTTCCAATTTATGGTTTAGCTGGATTAAAGATCGGCAGATCCCTATAAAAAAGTGTCCAGTTTAAGGAAGGTACTTAGCTATTGTTTTCACTATAAACGACTTTAGGATCGGAAAAAATGTTTTGTAAAATGTTTTTGTACTAATATATTGCACAAAAAGACGTAATTCAAGTAGACTATCTTTAGAATTCAAATACGTGTATCAACGTATTGTGCATTGTACGAGTATGAATATAAAGATCGTGCACGCAGATTATAAGGTACTGTCACAGAACATAAAGTTTCCTAACGCCTTTATTTGCAAATTTGCACCTTTTCTGTTTGGTTGTGGGGAAAACATTTCATAGCATTCCAACAAAATATTTTTTTAAATTAAATATAAAAGGATTATAGAGTATTTCGCACTTAAAAATTTACATTACAGAAAAATGTTAATTCAGAGATCATTTTGGTGCTAAATTTCTCGAAAATATATGCAGTATGTAACACCTGGTTTAAATGTTTGTAACATCAATATTTTGGTTTCCTGTTCAAATCGTTCGATTTTAATTTCTATTTGCCCCTTATTGAAACTTAAAAAAAGCAAAGTACCAAGCACCAACATCTTTTTGTTGCTCTTTGGAATATTTCCCAGGAATGCTATTAACATTTTAGAAAGGCATGTTACATCAATAGAGTGCCCTTTGGAATCTATTCAAGGTTAGGTTTACAGCAGAAATAAAATTAATGAAAATGCATTTTCTCTTACTAATTTTCTTCAAATTGCATACTTAAATTTGATCATTGGGTGTTTGCGTACTAGGCTAAATTTTAAAAACTTGATGTTATGGAGATATCTTAACATTCTCACTGTGAGAAAATTATCTTGGTTTTGAATATCCTGGATTCAGAATTAAGTAAAAAATATCAAGAAATCGATAAAAATGATGTTACTTTGTATGAGTAGGTTTCACCATGGGAAATTACACGAGAGAAAGAACGAAAATTAATTTTCCTTATTCGTTTGTCTTCTACGGTGAAATATATGTTTATAAATTATGAATTTCCCTCAGTCTTAACATCGTATGGATTGAAAAACGATTATATAAATACATATATTTATTTCAAGCTTTGACTTTATGATAGCATAGCAGAGGGACTTTTTGTGTTTTTACAAATTATGTTTCATACCCTTCAACTAATGAGTGCTTAACTTTTTATAAACAATGTTTGTTTGTTTTTTGTTGTTTTGTTTAGTTTTTATCAATTGCTTTCATGATAATAACATTATCATGAAAATTAACAAGGAAAATAACATTTGGAATAACATGATAACGGACATGATATGGAACTGTTTTCTCTTCTAGAACGCAATCAAATCAACGAGTCACAAAATAGTTATCGACATATTTCTCTTTGTTAGGGTAATACGACCTATATTACAAAGCAAGATATATTTTCCTAAAAATATTGGTTTAATATAAAATTTAATCAAGATAATTTGCTATTGCTTTGAACTCTTTATTTTAACCATATAAGTTAATTATATCAATCAATTTTCACTGAGTAATTAATTCATGAGACCTTGAAAAATAAAGGTTTAAAATGACCGGAAGCGCATTTGCAAGTTACAATCCAATTTTGAAAACCATCCCAAAAAAATATAGTAAATACCATGCAAACTTTGCAATTAACATGGTAACGTAGACATAGGTAACAGAACGTGAGTAAATATTATTGTGTGACTGAATATGGCGTTTTCTATTTCTTTCCTAAGGAAAACCAGGTAGAACTTTCAAAAGAAAAGCATACAAAATACAATCATACACATATACAAATATGTTATGGCTTTGATAATTCAGTGGAATGTGAAAAATTATAGAATGCCGAATATCATACTACTTACGGGTAAAGTACAGTGTATAATGGATTAACATTTTTAATGTGCCTTTGCTATTGACAACGTCATTTGTGCACGTGTTTATTAATACTGCTATTAGAATATGTTCATTGTTTTTATTATTATCATCATTAATATTTCATCTGTTTAATCATTACTTGCACCTTCCTCTGGTATTAGTTCATTTCATGTATGTTTAATCTAGAATCTTTTTGCATTTCCTTATTGAAAATTCTCTAAGTGTTTTTATATCAGTTTTTTTGTTAGCAATGTAACAATATTCAAAACAATTATCTGTTCGCTTTTTCATGTTTTTCTCATAAAAATTTGGGCTTCCCGCATACGTTTAAATAAAATCATATATTCTAAAATATGTAAATTTTGACAATTGAAGTGGTATTAAAGACACCCATTCCATTGTTGTTTGGAATAACTATAATATTATATCATTTGGTAATCTTTCATAGCTTTGAGAAACACACAACATTTTTTTTCTCGTAAAAAATTGACGTCACATTTCACGGTACACAAATTGCGTAAAACATGTCCCGATATCAATTTAAAATTAAAACATCCACTGCAAAGGCGACCAAATTGAGTTATATTTTCAAGAAAGGAGTTATTTTCTTGTATGAGAATTAACTTCTTTCGGTCATTTATTTGTCAGATAAAACTGCTTTAAAAGACTTTATTTCAGAGTTATTGTTTTTATCTTAAATGTTTCGAGGGCCAAATAAAGTGAATCTTTAAAATATCGGAACATTTCCGCATCGAGTCACGCAAGGATTTTTGATATCTGTCAATTTTCTAATTCTTCACAAGAAAAAAATACAACTTGATAGATGGGCTGGCGTTTTGTTAATGATAATCAAAAGTAATTGAAAACAGATTTGTGTCTTTTTCTCACGCATTCTTGGTGAGTGTGATTAAGAGAATTGCTATCGTATAACGGTTTCATGTCCTCTGTGTGTACATGTTTAAATGACATAAACAGTCTAATAAATACCATTTATTGGTGCCAATTATTTTATTTAGTGATCGGAATGTCTTTTGTTCGACCTAAAGTCGTGACTTACAAAATTTCATATATATTCTCTGTATATCTCCCCCGCTTTGTAATACAGATTAATTAAACGTGAAACTTATAAGCTTTTCATTTTATCCCTTTAAATCATCAGTTTTGATATCATGACATTATATAATTATTTTCAACAAGAGAACCGCAATGGTTCACACACACATCCCTCAGCTAAATTTGAACACGCGACCTTTCCAAGCAGCGCGTTGCATAATAAAATGAACTTGGGAAGCCCATCAATTCAACTTTTAGAGTAGATGCTAAGTACAGAGACATGATTGTGTATATCTAAAGGCTAATTTCCAGCAATTGAGATTCAAATATCTCCGAATTAATTGCGATTGATTCGCTTGCGCATTTACATTTTATCATAGTTTATTGAATACGTTATTCCCATCATCAAATGTTAACACGTATTAAACTAAGAAAAGAAATTTTATCAAGGAAAAGAAAAATCAATATTTGTCCGCCATACATATAAGGTTTAAAAAAATTAATAAAATTCACCTACGCTTGTATATTTTCGACGTTTAAATTCTTAATGTAAGACAATGCGAACAGATCGTGCTTGATAGAAATATGTTTGGTTATCAGGATCATAATTGAAGTATCAAAAATGCATGTATGCTAACTAAAACACAATCAACACTTTACCTGCCGTTGATGAATCATATGTTTGATCCAACTGCAAAATGTGTTCTCTTAATCCAATCCCTGATACAAGTCTATGAACAAAGAGGGAACTCAGGTATATACGGATTTGTGCATGTAAGGCAATGACACATATGTAGTTTTCTACTAGCTCCTCAATGTCATTTGGGATTTAAGTTGCCACAATTCATTCTAAAAATCATGATTGATCAAATAACATAAAAAGGAGATAACTTGAGTTATTTCTTAGTTTCAGAATACGGAAAATAAATAGAATTTATTTAGGGTAAACTATAAATAGATATGTCCTATCTGCAGGCAAGGAATGCCGCTGTGTTGCTAGCTGCATGCTTTACATTTTGGCAGATTAAAACATATCACATCTAAAAATAAAAATCATTGTGTCATTGACATCTTCAGAGGTTCAGTAGTATTAAGGGATTAAATGTTGGGTGCATTTTTGTCAACTTCTTTTTGCTTTCTTCAGATATTGAATCGTCCGTTACGTCTTTGCTTGCTTTACAAGTTCTTAAAGATACATTTTCTAAGTTGGTATCTGCTAAATAGACTGTAAAACATTTTAAGTTTAAGTAATTTAAAAAATAATAAATTGTTCATATGGTCTGCCTATGTTCATTTGAACTAGATGATGATGTAACAATCGTGTAATTTGATTAGAAATAATGAGCCTTTATTATACCCCCGAAACGAAGTTGGAGGGGGGGGGGTATATAGGAGTCACCCGGTGGTCGGTCGGTCGGTCGGTCGGTCGGTCGGTCAAGCGGTCCGTTGCGTTATTGGAATTCAATACAACTTCATGCAATGATCAAGCACATGGAGAGAAGTGCAGTGCACAAGAACCATAACTCAATCTTGACTTATTACAGAGTTATTGCCCTTTGTTACTTTTCCTTGTCCGGAGCATAACTTGAAAAGTACAAGTTGGATTTCAAAACAATTTCATACAATGGTCAACCACAATATGAGGAAGTGCAGTAGTATTAAGGGATTTAATGTTGGGTGCATTTTTGTCAACTTCTTTTTGCTTTCTTCAGATATTGAATCGTCCGTTACGTCTTTGCACAAGAACCATAACTCTGTCTATAGGAATTACAGAGTTATTGCCCTTTGTTACTTTTCCTTGTCCAGAGTATAACTTGTAAACTACTGGTTGGATTTCAAAACAATTTCATACAATGGTCAACCACTATATGAGGAAGTGCAGTGCACAAGAACCATAACTCTATCTAGAGTAATAACAGAATTATTTTCCTTTGTTACTTTTCCTTGTCCAGCTAACTTAAAAAACTGGTTGGAATTCAAAACAATTTCATACAATTGTCAACCACAATAAGAGGAAGTGCAGTGCACAAGAACCATAACTCTATCTATTGTAATTACAGAGTTATTGCCCTTTGTTACTTTTCCTTGTCCGGAGCTTAACTTTAAAACTATTGGTTGGAATTCAAAACCTGTGTAACCCGACCAAAAATCTGGAAAAAAAAACTAATGTAAAAATGTCTTTTTCATACTCTTCTTCTTTATCCTAATAACTTCATCATTTCTAAAGCAGTATTGCGGGGGTATTAATCACATTTAGTGATAGTTCTAGTTTTGTTTGAGTATACTGTCGCTGTGACTGTTATTAATATGACGAAGTCAGGCTTATTAGAGCAAGGAGAGTAGCGCGATGGCACCTGTTAAGACCCAAGTCCGTTGGAAATCTGGCTCAAATGAAAATGTGGGTTATTCTTCCAGGACATGAACCTACAGTGGTGTGAAGCTAAATGATAGAAAGTCTGGGACAATGACACAAAACACAGTGACCGCAGAGGACCCATGAATCAGTAGAAAATCTTGAATATGATAAGATATATATGGCCATGCATTTTAGCATCTTATCTGCATTACAAAAGCGATATATTGTATATACCAGCGTTAAATATTAGATAGATATATGTATACAGAACACGTGCACTGTAATCATTGCACTTGTAAATATACCTTCTTAGTACAATTTCCTTCATGATTTAGCTTATTTGTAGATAACATAAATCGAATTAGATATTTTTTTGTGTTTGAATAATATGTATTATCTAACACGTTTTGACATTGACATCTGTCATTTTGAGACATTTGTATATATATAAGACATACATAGTGCATTCCCACCGCGACATCATACATTCTGACTCAAGTCCAACCAGTCCTGTATGGTAATCGCTGCAGGGAATCGAACCTATGACTTCCTGATTACGAGGCTTACGTTCTATGAACTCGACTACCTTAACAATATCAAAGATTTTATTAAAAGTGTTTTGGTATGGCACTGGTAAATATAATTTTCTTAGTGCTTATCATAAATGCGTGATTCCAGGACTGGTTGACCGACCTGGTGTCACGATAAATTAACTGAGTGTAGATAACTATTTCTAGTCAACCCTGTGATATCGCAGTGAGTCAGTATTATTTGTGTTTCTGGGCTGTCTAAATAACCATTCTTAAATGAACGACCTAGTGATGTTCTTCTTAGTTGTATAATGCATTATCTCTCATATTGCAGCACAAGAATTGCATGATCTTAAAAAAATGATCGTAGATGCGGATGACAGTTAGACATACAAATTACATGTATTACGCAAATTGTAGCGCGTAACGCTGTGTGGGACGAGAGTTGGAGGGGCAACGCTCGCTCTGGTGGAGAGCAGAAACAACTATAATAAATCAGTTGGAAATCTTATTCTCTTTTTCGTATTCGGGAGTTTTGTCAGTGTTGGTTTTAACGTCGGTTAAATTGACTGTATATGCACGATGAAAGGTTCTTCAATACTACTTATATGTTTTGGTAGTAGCTACACTTAGAAATCAAACCTGTAAAGGGAATATATTTTGTTTAATATTTCAGCCGATTTAATAAAAAACAAATTATAGATCTGTTCTCATATTCACATTGCGCATGTGCTGACTGTGCTTAACTGGCTTATTATTCATATCAAAATATATTACACTAGCTTGATACTGTCTTTATAAGTCACTAACTTCATGCTGGCTGATGTTTTTATTGATCCACATTCTTTACAGCTATTAATCCCCATTGTTGAAACAAAAAATTTAGAACAAAGACTAATGATGCATTATGCTCTTTAATTTTTGCGCGAAGAATTTCCACGAGATAAAAAAAATGTAAAAGATTGCCCTTTACGAATCGTTTCTCTTGTGTCAGTCGGATATTGCACGCAGTTTTCCATAAAATGTGACTGAATTTAAGAAAATTCGCATTTAAATTGAATGGGCCACAGTGTCTGAAATGTGTGAAGAGTAGAATATTCAAGAATTAAACATTATACTTTTATGCAACAGCCTTAGGACTTAAAGTCTATTAATCACACAGGGATTGCGTGTGTTTTATTCATTATTACAAATCCAATGAATTTTAGCTATAAAATAATAAATGTACCGCACATAAATCCCCTGATACAGGGTTTGCAGTATAAAGGAAGATAACTGATTACAGTTCAAATAACTATATTTATTGTATTAAATTGTACTCAAGACTATACAACCCATGCATTGCATCAGAATCAGGTTTTGATCTTATACAAAATCACGCCATGCACTTCTATAAAACAATCACAAATTCGTTAAAGAGGCCCAAATATGTTCTTGTTGAAAGAAACAAGGGACCTAAATGAGACGTATTATTAAATTATAAAACAGATGTGAGTTTGTGATATAAAAGAAATATCCATTTACGACCAAAAGGCACTCATATGACTTTATTTTTTCTATTCCACAGAGAAATGAAATGCTTTTAGGATAGGGTGCAGACTTGATCTTCTTTTTGGTTTGTTTTTGAAGTGAAGCAACGTTTTTGTAAATTTTATGTTTTGTAATTGACTGCATGGAATTAGCATTTATGTTGAAAATTTGCAAAGAAAATAATACTTGAAGCAGCATAATAAAAGGAATGATATGAAAAATGTTCTTTTTGGGTGCAGTCAAATATATTTTATTACCGAATCACAAAATGTCTCTTTGTTAGAAAAATGTGATTGAAATAAAAAAGAGGTACTCTATAGTAGAATAATAAACATTTGTAACTAGTTCGTGTGAAATATTTGCCTTTAACAAAAGTCTAATACAATGTAGCACGTTCAAAATACAACGCGAATCAAAGATCTAATGTATTATTATTAATTCAAAAATTTGAATAACATGTATTCGTACGTAGACATTCTTATAGATCCAGAGCAGATACTTATTTCCAAGAATTGCTAGAATTGTTAGTCGGTTATATGATTGGAAACGTGGTATATATGGTAACTATGGACGTATTTTTACGCCTTGGCAGACCGTGCAGACCTAAAGCAGACTGCCCCTTCTAGGGTATCCTCTGGTCGTCCATACGACACTGAAGCTCAGATTATACTGTGCTTTATGGCAAAGTCAAGCAATCAGTCAATCAATAACAAATCAATCCTCAGATAGTAATGTGATTGCTCATGATTATTTGTGTAATGAAAGTTTAAAATTACGGGAAGCGCACTTAAGGTTAGAATTCGATATTACGGTTAAGTCCCAGTAATGGTTCCGTTCCGTCTTGGACCACTTAACTTCTACAAAGATAACCAAGGTACCCAAATGAAACATTAGGAAACCTTAGTTATCTCCGTGAAAGGACATGAGGTCCAAAATGTAGTGGAACCATGACTGCGGCTATACCTTAAATAACATCCAAACTTTCTGAACACCATATAAATTTTGATATTATCTCAGTAACATTAACGAAAATGCATACCGTTCAATTTAGTCATAAAATGCATTGCAAACCAAAACTGTCTAAATATACGTTGTTTGCCTGAATTAAAACAAGTATGATGATATCTGTGTTCTTCCCTGGAAGACACATAAATACATGTATTTATAAAAGGGAAACATTCATAATACAATGGCTTATACAATATGTTATCATTTTGATGATAAATGGAAATATGTAAAAAAAAAACGATAACATACAAAGGCTACGAAACTATTAATTTCGAATCACTCATGGGACACATATGATATATCTTGGATTAGTATTTGTTTACACGTGAAACTCTTTATCTTGTACAAATACCCATTAAGATATATTTTATTTCTTTGAATGTTTTTTTTTTGTAAATTCCAATATTGTTTATACCAATCAGTATCATTTAAAAAACAAACAATCTATTTGGTAAATTTCAAATCCTTATTGGGTCATATGTCATGGATTTATATGTTTTACACGTGCCCTCGCCATTTACAGCGATATTTGCAAACTTATCATTATGTACTATTGTATTCTTTAAAATATATCTATTTGAATGTGTATTTGATTTCATATTTTTATTTACACTGTTCATCTCAAAGAAAAATCTGCGGTGTTGGGATCCCTTTAAATCTGATTTTATCTTTTCAGTGGTATTTTATTTATATTTCTCAAAGTCCTTTTTTCCCTTATTGTTAATTGTCATATTGTTTATTTCGATCAGTTTCATATTCACCATGTATAAATAACCTTATAGAAATAATATGTTCACTTCTGTCTGCTCATTATCGGTTGGAAGGTATTCTCCTAACAAAATGTGCCTCCTTTTTAATTATTATATTGCATGTTTTTCATAATATTAACCCCCCGTGACAACTGAAGTGGTATCAAAGAAATTCATTATATTATTTTTAAATAAAATATACTGTTATACCATTGCCGAAGATTTAATAGCCTTGAGAAACATAAACCTCTACATTTTCCATCAATTTTTATGTTACGATTTGTCACCTCACGGGACACGTGTTACGGTATCAATTTAGAATTAAAGCCAATCCATCGCAACGGCGACAAAATAGAGTTCTCTCTTCCTTGTTTGAAAAATAATTTCTTTGGGTCATTTTCATGTCAGATAAATTTGAATTAAATGATTTCTTTCAGATTTTTTTATCTCAGCTGTTAAATGTGATCTTTTCCGCATCAAGTCACGCAAGTTTCTTTGATATCTGGCAGAGTTCTAACACTTCATTAACATGAAACACGACCTGATAAAAGAGTCAACATTTTCTTTAAAATATGAATGTAACTGAAAATGGATTTTTTTTCTGGTATTTTGAACAGTGCAAAAATATGTAACTGTTTTGTAGTTATTGCGCAGCACACTTGATTTAAAAGGAACCAATCAGACGAAATGGTTTAGTGGTTAATTGCTAAATCACGATTCACGACCTAAGTGTGTACATGTATTTAATGGCGTAAACAGTATAATAAATAACACTTAACTGCAGTTTGATATATGATGTGTGAACACTCGCTCTAAAAGTATACTAAAATATGTTTCTTTGAAAGAATTATTCTAAAACAAACACGGTTTTAGTAAAAAAAAATCCTGCCCATCTAAAGATTTTTCTAGAGTTTCATTGGCAGTTAAGTATTACGTTTTTAATCAAGTTACATATATTCTAATAAAGGGAATACGTTCTTCACAATTTAACTTTTATAACACTAGCTTGAAATTGATTCATCAAAAAGTACGTGTTTAGAACATTATTGCGGGGGATAAACAATGTCTTCCGTCGTTTATTGACTATGTACTCAAGCTCATTTTTTTTCTCGAAATTAAAAACTGAAAGTAACGAAATGCATTAAATTTATTCATTTTACAATTAGTTTTATTCTATCGCTATAAGCACTGTCCGTCTCCAAAAGAGATTGCAGGTTGGTTTTCCCAGCATATATAATAAAGCCTGATCTTAAATGAAAAAAGTATAAAAGATTATGTCTTGACATGTTCATTGTATATATGATAATATACTTTAAATGTACCTGTGATCAGTTATAATATATTGATAACTGTAGAGCGTTTGTCTCTACAAGTCGATCTTTTTGATTTGATAAGAAACATTAAAAATTGTTTATTTCATGCTGTTTTCTCGAGTTTGACGTGTCGTATTTGATTGGGTTAGTGTAACTCCTCTCAAAAGACGATTTTTTTTTTCATTTTTGGTGAAGATTTTTTCTTATTTGTGGTTTTGTCAGACTATTCCCGGAAATCATGAAATTAATTCCGCTTTTGATTTGATTCATGTTTGTAAGTCTTCATCTCCTTACCTGGCTTGTAGCATTACCTATTTTTTATTGGAATGTGTCAAGAAATAGAGATTTTGTAAAGCGTATTTATTTGCAAATGGCTCCATATTCTTAAACCTATTGCAGAACATTAGCAGAATGATATTATAGGTTTTCTTTTACCCTCATTGCAATCGTTCTTAGTTATATCATATGTCATATTTGTTCCTTTTTAGTCGAAATGGCATTTGTCACAAATCGTTTAACAGTTTTCTGAAACTTCCCTCTAGACTTCACATTCTTCCAAATCTTGTTTCACGCATAATTCGGCTGTGCATTAATTCAAAAAGTTGTTTATTATTTATGTATTCATAATTTAGATAATTGCACGTAGCAATACCAAATGATACATGTCAAGTTTACTGTTCAATTATATCTTAAAATTGTACACGTTTGAGGACAAATTTATTTCCTCTCTATGAAATCAATTGAAACTTTTCGAATGTTAATAAAACCAACTAATTTGGTATACAATCTTGATATTTTCTTAAATATCTCGTTTTGTAAATAAAGAAAACTCCTAATATTTTTTAAAGAATATATTGTGAGGTAGCACTATGATTGTGTTATTCTCGAAGACTGTTGAAACTGCCTCATATTTCAAAGGAAACAACTCAGTTAATGTATATTCAATCTAACCTGTCTAAAGCATTTGTCATTATGCAGCAAGAAAAGCGCATGTTGACAAGACGATGTTTTACTTACTGCTTTTGTAATGACAGCTAGACTTAATCAAAGCAATCAACTCTAATGCATTCCCTGTATTGATAAGTTAGCACGTGATAGGTATTATGCGCTAAACATTGCTGATGTCGCAAATAGATACTGATGAAAAATATTAAATCATCATGTAAGGACATAACTATAAATAACAAATATTACAAATTGCGTCAAAATGATATATCGACAATGGAACTAATCAAAGGGATCTATATCTTGCTTGGTTGTGCAGAAGTACGAGAGCGTGTTTTAGAGGGCCAAACATGTATACGAGCCGAGAGACTCCGAAATACGATTTGACTAGACATATTACGTTCATGTGCGGTGAGGAGCGATACACTAAGTGTGGAAAAATGTGGGTGGTAGGAGGTAAACTAGTTTCTTATTGGCATCCGTGGTGCATCCCCGCGAAAGCCTTTCATGATATGTCTGAAAATGGTGAGATTTCATGTTAAGTTTAACATTGATTAAGATTACTGCGTATGTACATTCCGCAACAACTACTGCTATGTTTTGCAAATAATTATAAATGAAATACAATTAAGTGAAAATTTCAGAGATCGTCTTTATTAAACAAATTGAAGTACTGATTGCGATGTTTTATCCAATAACAGCACTGAAGGTGAAGATTCTAAGCCGCAAATAAACCATAAACACATAAAACAGCATGCGCGTTAAAAAAGCTTTTAGATCTACAATAACAGACTAATTAAGAGCATATCATCACTTCATCAAAATCAAACCAATACATTTTCTACATTCGAAATATTTGTATACATTTTTTGCTTCCTTTATCAACAATATAAGAGCAATAGGGTTTATAACGAAACGGTCAGATCTTCGTAGTTTCTTATATGTTGTTGACAGAGTTGACCATCGCAGTGACAGTACTCAGTTCTAGTGAAAGAAAAAGACTGAAACCACGGTTGAACTTTTAGGCTGCCTAAAACTGAGAAAATATGTATATTGTTGTACAAACATTATTCCAGTGAATCGTGATATTTGATGAAATAATTATAAGAAAAATGTAGTTGAAAAATATTTTTGCCATGCTCTCATTTCAAAGAAAAATATCTCAGTAAATGCATATTCAATCTAACCTCTCTAAAGCATATGTCATTATGCAGCACGAAAAGCGCATGTTGACAAGACGATGTTTTACTTACTGCTTTTGTAATGACAGCTAGACTTAATCAAAGCAGTCAACTCTAATGCATTCCCTGTATTGATAAGTTAGCACGTGATAGGTATTTATTCGCTAAACATTGCTGATGTCGCAAATAGATACTGATGAAAAAAATTAAATCATCATGTAAGGACATAACTATAAATAACAAATATTACAAATTGCGTCAAAATGATATATCGACAATGGAACTAATCAAAGGGATCTATATCTTGCTTGATTGTGCAGAAGTACGAGAGCGTGTTTTAGAGGGCCAAACATGTATACGAGCCGAGAGACTCCGAAATACGGTTTGACTAGACATATTACGTTCATGTGCGATGAGGAGCGATACACTAAGTGTGGAAAAATGTGGGTGGTAGGAGGTAAACTAGTTTCTTATTGGCATCCGTGGTGCATCCCCGCAAAAGCCTTTCATGATATGTCTGAAAATGGTGAGATTTCATTTTAATAACAGCACTGAAGGTGAAGATTCTAAGCCGCAAATAAACCATAAACACATAAAACAGCATGTACGTTAAAAATGCTTTTAGATCTACAATAACAGACTAATTGAGAGCATATCATCACTTCATCAAAATCAAACCAATACATTTTCTACATTCGAGTTGTTTGTATACATTTTTTGCTTCCTTTATCAACAAGATAAAAGCAATAGGGTTTATAACGAAACGGTCAGATCTTCGTAGTTTCTTATATGTTGTTGACAGAGTTGACCATCGCAGTGACAGTACTCAGTTCTAGTGAAAGAAAAAGACTGAAACCACGGTTGAACTTTTAGGCTGCCTAAAACTGAGAAAATATGTATATTGTTGTACAAACATTATTCCAGTGAATCGTGATATTTGATGAAATAATTATAATAAAAATGTAGTTGAAAAATATTTTTGCCATGCTCTCATTTCAAAGAAAAACAACTCAGTTAATGCATATTCAATCTAACCTCTCTAAAGCATATGTCATTATGCAACAAAATAAACGCATGTTGACAAGACGATGTTTTACTTACTGCTTTTGTAATGACAGCTAGACTTAATCAAAGCAGTCAACTCTAATGCATTCCCTGTATTGATAAGTTAGCACGTGAT
>CM037793.1:22691611-22741611 GCA_021229015.1 Solen grandis
AAACAATAGTCATATACAAGTATATGTTCGTGTGATGGGGGTAGGGGGTGGGGGTGGGTGGTCTCTTCTATACAAATAAATTCTATTTAAACATTAAACAGCCTTTTCTAGATTGCACAAGATACAAATCCCCTGAAATGAAAATAGAACACATTTACGCTAAACTAATGGAAATGACAAGACTAGAGTATACACATGAAAATGAGGCTGATAAAACTGAAGGCATCAACCTACGTGAATATATCTCAAAATTATTGGTCGTAAACAATAGTTAATTAAATGTCATTCACAAGACAGAAGATATAGTTTATGGCATAGACTATTAGTTACGTCTCGATTTTCACATAAAATAAGTCTTATTATCATTCATCTCGAGAGAAATCCTTCTTTAATAAAAACAGATTTATGATATCTAATATATTTGTTTTTGATGAAGTAAAGTTATATTAATCATTGTATTTTGACAAAAGAGTGTGGACATAAGTTTTCTGTAATGTAAATGCACTATTTCTATCGATAAATATGATTTATAGCAATTTAAAAGTATCTATTAACCTTTCCCTCTCGCGTCATAGAAAATGCGATCAAATTATATTATTATGTCGATGTTGAAAGCAGTTCAGCAAGCTGGCTACATATTGCGATATTGTGTCTAGTCATTCCTCCGTGTCTTAATCGATTATTTTGCACAATTTTCCGGCTTCCTTGTCATAAATGCACCAACTGATTATGACAGAAACAGTCCCTTACAGGATGAACTTGCCAGGCGCAGTTTAAATGGTTTGGTCAGGCCCCACAGAACCTACATTATGTATGCCACGGCTTGCTTGCTGCTAAGTTCAGATAATCTAACCAATGTCTTTTATCTTGAACAAGGCAAATTTAAAAGATTAAAAGAACGGATATCTATCCCGTGGATGCTCAAGTTCCGTAGGAACGAGAATGTGCGTTGGTGCGAGCATTTTGCGTGGGCAAAGTACAGATATTTTGAAACGGTTTCTATTTATCTGAGGAAGAACTGCAAAACCTTAAGATTTATAGATTTGTATACGGTCACACAGCGTTATCGATAAGGCGTTTGAATGACATGCTTTTCTAAAATTATCTTACATTTTTTAGATCGTGATATTTCCATATCATGAATACAAATGTATATCCCTGCAGAACTACTGGTATAAGACACAAATAAGGCATTATTTCAATTGTTTCAAAACTGTCCTGTCAATCTCAGCTATACACTCTTTAAATGTCCATATTTCATAATGATCCTTTTTTCATGAAAAAGAAAAGATAAAATAGCAATGACATATTGTTGATGAACGCAAATGGTACTTGATGTTCAAATATCCGCTGCTGTAAATTATCAGTGAAAAGCACTGAAAATTTTGGTCAAAGTACGCCATTTAGTATTTAGTATGGATGTCAAAAACCTTCGTTAGTTTCAATATGCAGTGGCTGCCAGTAGTATTCCCGAAGACGGTCCGTAATCGGAAATAAACCCTCGCCGAATCACAACATGTTTATCTGCTTTGTCATCATTTATATTTCTTTCATTTAAAAATTATTTGGCCCATTTCCTTACTTAATTGTGTAAATAGGCGATTTTCCACATTTGGTCTCAAAGCAGTTCACTATTATTTTCGTTCAGATGCCTTCGTGGTTAGATTACTGCGCATCTATATACACCGTGCATTATTCAGCGATATATCACTCAGAAGCTTTATTTCTTAATGCATCACAGTGTAGTTGTTTTACCAAAAAAAAAAGAAAAAAAAAAATGAAACATAGGCTTTTTTTCAACTATGTAAATATAGCATTTCTACTTATATATTTTATATAATGTATTTGAGTAGTGAAAAAAATATATAGAGGTAGTTACAGCATGTCGCTATGGTCTTTTATAAACAAACAGTTTTACCTTGATGACGCTTGTAAATACATATTAGTTGGAAATTGATAAATGACTGTTCACAAAAATTTATACACGAATGTCATATATTCTGATAAATTTTTATATGTAGTTAATTATAAATTTCACCATTTCAGAGTTATTTTTTAAAATTTTTTCCGTAGTTTTTGATATATCACCCTTATTATACATGACAAAAAAATAAGGGCATCTGTGTAAAAGGCCATAATAGCTAATTAAATTTCACTCAGCCTGCTCGAGTTCCGGCAGAATCACTCCGATTTATCATGCGAGGAAGGTTTCTAGTTGGCTCACGGTAGGTCGGTAGGTCTGTCCGTGTGTCTTGCGTATTCAGGGTCTTCCTCCATATGTATGCCACAGAACCAATTATTAACAATAGGGGAAAAATATGTGTATGTGGCCAGGTAGCTCAGTTGGTAAAGCTTCACCCTTGAAGCGAAAGGCGCCGGGTTCGTGTCTCTGTTTGTATGCAAGTTTTCTCAATCCGTGAGATTTTGCGCCAAACGTGGAACTTTGGCATAGGTGCTAGATCTGTCTAACGGACACCTGCACATGGTAATATCGACTACCCTGTAACTCCTTTAATCCAGGGACAAATTCTAAAATGGAGACAAATAATGTCACAGTACCGAATACTCATGAAAAAGGAGAGTATGCGCGTCCGAGTAGCTTAGTCGGTAGAGCATATGCTCTGAAAAGCGCCCCCCCCCCCCCCCCCCCCGTGCTGGAGTCCCGGTTAGGCTGCACATTTTCTATCCCTGTGGCATGTAATAAGCTTCATGTCGATCTATGACTGCAATACTGTATCCGTGACTACCAACTTTCGTTCAGTAACAACAACGACAATGTGTACGTTTGCATCCCTTCAGGCGGATTTATAAATATTCCTATTTGTATCGTATATGTTTATTGCATACCACTAAAACTCAACAGACATAGTGATGTGGTTATTTTCTTGAATGATATATTAATTTGTACTTTGTATTATTTGTCGCTTATGCAACATTGACATATATCATATATTTCTGCGGTTTTGCTTGAAGAATGTTCAGTCTGGAAATTATGCTATAGGCCTTTACATGTACTTCGAATTTAGACTGAAAAATGGTTTACAATAATTCTTAAATGAAGATCGGGACTTCTTACACTTCTCTGATGACGACTATTTACTTTCCCCGACGAGCTTAATTGGTGCAGAATGACAAGTTCTGAGTAAATTTACATAAATATACGCAACCATATATTTTCTGTGTCGCGTATTGTATTTCGGATAGTCTCGATACAAGGATATATGTTGTATATGAAACGATAGAAAGTACGGTTGCTATTGTAAAAACTAAAGTATGTGTCTGGATTTCTGTAGATTGATATCTTATTTTATTAGATCTTGCGTGCTTGTTTTTATGTTCGGTCAACAGAAGATACATCATTTTGATAATGTTCCGCTATTTTCTGCTTTTTTTTGCGTTTCTATAATTTAGTCACGTCATTTCCATTTTCTTGTATTCACGCCGTAACAGTCGATATTGAGTAACTATATTTCTTTGCCTTGTGAATATTATGCAATTTTGGCCTTCAAACACATTTTGGTATTTCCGCATCTTTTACTCAGAAAATGTACTCTTTGTTCAGTCCATTTATCGATATATCATTTTTCATTCCATTTCATCAAGTTTTATTGTTTTTCAACAGAAAAATCTTTAAAGCAGCTCGTTCAGATGATCGGTAGTCATGAAAACAAGTGGTCTTTTTTTTCTTCTTCTTCTCTCCCTCGCGTCTGTTGGTCTTTGTTTTCAGACAAATAAACCCAAAAGTGTACCAGTAGGTCACATTGCACGGGAAAACGCTAGTTGAGCAAATGCCACCTCGAGGAAATAGATTAAATATAGAATACGGTATCCCCAAAGCAGGTGCTTGCGTTACTACGTGACACGTTCCGCAACATGTCATCTTAACCAGTTTCTGGTAGCGTAGTTTGTATGTTTAGCCTGTGAAGTGAGCCCATTTGAGAACAGTAATTGTGATCAGTTAATTGACGGCAAATGAACATAGAAAATCCATATATATGTTTTACAATTATTAAAATAGTTTCAATACCGTCCGTGACGCTATTGCCAGTGTTGGGGGAAACCACCATTCTTTAACAATCACGGAGTGTTGCATGGGCTGATCATGCGTATGTAGATGGAAATTGATAGACGTAATACAGATATAGTTAAAAATCAAATTCTTAGTCTATCTGTGAGCGAGCTGCCTTAATATAGAGAAATGTCAAATAATCAAGCACTTAGCATGTTCTATGTAATTTCTGAATACAGATAGAATTTAACACTATATTCATTGTTCATCATTACATCAAAAATCAAAACTTTTCACATATATTATGGTAACATCCAATTAAAATCTTAACAAGCAAATTGGAAAACAAAGATAATTCAGTATATTTTGATTTTGATTCTTAAGACAAAAATATTTAGAGCTTGCCATTTTGAAATTCAATTTTCTTGCAGTTTGTTGTACATATATTTTATGTCTATAGCGTCTAGAATATCCGTGTATAAGTATTTTGATTTTTGAAATTCTTTATAGACTTGATTCAATGTCACAATCGGTATTCATTTAGACAGTACCATATTGAATTTCACCTCCATGTATCATTATGATAACCTTAGCATTAATCATTTAAGGTAAGATACCTGTAATGGTTCCGCTACATTTCGGTCCCCATGGCTTTTCACGGAGATAACCCAGGTTTCCTAATGTTTCATTAGGGTACCTTGGTTATCTTGGTAGAGGTTAAGTGGTCCGAAATGTAGCGGAACCATTACAGGTATCTTACCGTAAAACGTCATAGCACTGTTGTGGGGTGTGAATCACGGCTGTTTTTGATAATGATAATTTCAAAGGTAGCCTTTTTAATCATTGTATTAAATAATTTGGGAGTTCTAATATGTAATGAACAAAAAGTAATCCTTTGCCAATTTTGAAACTTCTAGTATATTTTCACGAGGAGCCTAAAGGCGTGTTCTCTCCTTATCTTTACACTTCACACTTGATGTTTACCACCAAGTACTTAATTATTTTTGCACATATATTTATATTTTTGTATTCACTACGTAGCAGTGGAAACAGAGTAGTTAACCGTATTAGGTATTCTCGCCGTTCGTTTCCATTCTTGGCCTTTTAACACGCTATTGTGCTTCCAAACAATTACGCAAAATAGATTCACTTTCAGTAGCTCCATTGTCGATGTACCATTTTACACGAATGTCATTGTTTTGTAAAGTAGAGTTTAGTTATGTCCTTTCACAACCAGTGTGTTATTGATTTTGATATGATTTTAGCAATGATGAATTCCTCAGTATATATTTACGACAACAATAATGTTCAACGCATAAATACATACCACGTGAACAAGCTGAACGGTGTTGCAACGCATTATATACATCCGTGCTGCAACGCTTTTAATCGATTTGTTAGTTTATTGGTTCAAGGGTCCATATGTGAAGGTTATGGACGGTGTGGATTTTAAGGAGGTGTGAATATAACGGAGTTGTGAATGTTACGGGAATAATGAAAGTTACGGTGTGGTGAATGTTACGCCACATTGAATGGAGATTATAAAAGTTACGGGCCGCTGTATATATTTTACAGAGTTGTGAATTCTACGACTGTGTGATAGGTCACGGATTTCTAAAGTAAACGGAGTAATAGTACGACTACTTGTTTTCCTGTCAAACGTTCGTTCGAATGTTTCCGTTACGGTAGTAAAACCCCTCAGATTCTTGTCAGATACTGAAGCGAATTGTAAGTTAACAATTTAGATCTACTGAAATCAGTTTTTGTCCTTTCGATTTACAAAAAAATATATAAATAAATAAATAAATAGATAAAAAATAAATAAATAAAAAAAATATTCATAAAATAAATAAATTAATTAACTGATTAATTAAAAATGCGCGTGTCTTTGGGGAGAGGGAAAGTACTAATCAATATATATTGCTGGGAACTTGAGACGTAGGCAAAGTTAGGGAGAGAGAAGAAGGCTGAAGAAACGTATATCAACATTTTCCACGTTCATTTTGAAACCTCGTAAAATGTCAAGATAATTGTTGTTAAAAATATTAAATTCAAGAAACGCAGTCGGCTCTATTTCCAATTATTTCACATTCCATTCAAGTCGTTTTGTTCAGGGTTTTTTTTTTCCGAAAATGTTTACTTTGGCTGAACATTTTCCCGAGAGTATTTCTGTCATTTCGGAACTGAATGAGGCAGGTGTAATGGTATTACCTTACGAGTTAACGTCGAAGATAAGTGGCATGATATCACACCCAGTTTTATTACCCTGACATCGGTCCAATTAGTCCTTGAGTCCCTGAGTTACTTTTATATGCCGAGAACCAAGTAAGGAAGACCTATCAAAACATTAAAACGACTTAAGTATGCAGCAGCACAGCTATTAAAGTTGATAAATGTTGCACAATGATGCAAAGACTGGGGTATTCAAATTTTCCTCAAAATGGCACAACAAAAACATGTCTGCATTACTTTACATAATTGCTGAAATACAGACATTCCTTTAGAAACGAGAAACGAGGAGATTAAGCTTACTGTTTCCTACATTGCAACTAATTAGATTTAAAAGCAGTTTATCACATTGCAACTTAGAAAAGCGACAATAAAAACAGAATGTTCCATTTAAAAAATGAGAATTATTGAATGAGCTTGGGATATTTGCGTAACTTCGAATTTAGTAAGACAGTTAAATCTTGAATTTGACTGTTTTTGGAGTGTCCATTGGTTTTAATGTTGAACCATCGTATTCAGGAATTCGACCTCTTGCTACGATATCCCCCTTTTTGAAATCCGTTTGATTTACCCGAGGCTTAAATGCATGTATTGGTTGCTTTTCGAATGTCCCTTGCTGTCTTAGAGTTTAGTGCCATCGTGATAATATCTCAGTCGGCGTATATAAAGCAGCTCATTCACAGATGACTGGTAGAAATAAAAAAAAAATCTTCTTTTTTTAATGTTGGTTAAAACTTTGTCTCCTGAGATATAAAACTCGGCAAGTTTAGGTCATATTGCACGGGAAACGTTATTTTCGTAAATGCTAATTACAGGGAAATCGGTTAAATATAGGATATGATTTCCCTGAAGCAGATGCAAACGGAACCACGTAACACATTCCGCAACATTGCATCTTCAGCAGTGTCGGGGTATCACCTGTGAAGTGAGAACACGCGGAAAGAAAGAGGGAATGCGATCAGTTATTTGACGGCACACGAAAACAGAAATTCTATATCAGTTTTGTTCTTAATTCTAAAAATAGCTTCAATACCGTCTGTGACGATATTGCCTGCGGTGGAGAAACCACCCATTTTGCTTACAACCTGGGTTTAAAAAGGGTTTAAACTTTATTTATTTTACATCGATTGCGAAACAAATTATCAAAACTATATATTTTTCACTCTCGATGGCTCTGGTGGTGGAGTCTGTGGTCAATATTATGGGAGGAAACCGGAGAACCCACAGAAAACCCACGTGCCTGGACGGCCGACCACTATACCCTTTCACGTACGTGACCAAGAATCGAACCCGGGACGCACTGGTGAGAAGCGAGGCGTGTTACCCCTATGCTATCTGGGCGATTTGTGTCTATAGATCGATATTGATAGACGTAATACACAAATATAGTAAAAATATAATTGTTAGTCAATGACCATCTTTGAACGAGCTTTGAACCTTCTGATGACCCATCGACCGCTTTTTATATTCCCTATCCTTTAAAAAACACTACACGTGAATGAGTGGCCATCGATGTCCTTATTTTCATAACTATTGTGATTACTGCTTGCAGTCTTTGTTTACAAACAGCAAATTCTCATCACCGTAACGATCCTATACCTGGGAATACAGGTTGTAAAATTTGTAAAATCTGGCGCAATTCTACCACAACAATGCCATTTAATGCAAGCTTGGCATCAAAGCTGGACACTCACATTTGGAAAAGATAATACATGTAGTCTGGTCTGGTATGATTATATAAGCACTAACCAAAATATAGATGCCGTCACTATTGATGATATTAAGTTATTTACTTTCCTATTTGCAGATGATACAGTACTATTTTCTACATCTATTAAAGGTCTTCAAAACCAAGTGAATATGTTATCTGAATATTGTGACCATATGGGGTATATCAGTTAATATTGATAAAACAGTAGTTATGTTATTCAAAAAAGGAAACAGGAAAGAAAATTTTGATATTTATTATAAGGGTACAAAATTGAACACGGTTTATGATTTTAATTATTTAGGAGTAACTTTGTCTAACAATATGTCCTTTAATAAATGCCAGAAACATTTATCTAAACAAGCACTAAAAGCACTCTTTTCACTAAATTCTCTTTTCAGAAAAATTAAGTTAAAAGTAAATGAAAAGGTAAGACTGTTTGACTCGATGATATTACCTATCTTATCATATGGGGCCGAAATTTGGGGATTCCACAAAGCTCCTGACACAGAAAGGGTTCATACTAAATTTCTAAAACAGGTATTGTTCATAAGACAAACTACAACAAATGTTGCGATATACGGTGAGTTTGGACGCCTCCCGCTACATATAGAAAGAAAAATATGTATATTAAAGTATTTTTACAAAATAATTAATGATCAAAGTTCATTAATATTCAAATTAGTGACTAATAAAGACGGGAATGGCATTTTTACTAATTGTTGGATGAAAAATGTAGAGATAATGTTACAAGATTTAGGTTTTTCTTATATTTTAAATTCTATGTTTATGGACTTAAATTGTTTAAAAAGTATCGTTCAAAGAATTTGTGATAATTGAGGAAGGAAGAATAAGAGCAATTCCAAGAGAGGAAAGATTATGTCAAAAATGCAATATGAGAGAGATTGAAAATGAATATCATTTTTTATTGGTTTGTCCTTATTACAGAGATTTAAGAATTCAATGTTTTCCAAAATATTTTTGTTCATGGCCTACCATCAATAAATTCATGTATTTGTTACAAAGTGCTAATCCATATTTATTAAGAAAGGTAGCTAAGTACATACACATTGCTATGATTAAGAGGAGCAGGGAATCTACTTAATTTTTAAATCATTTAATCAGTATATTTGTAAATGAATGATTAATACACATAAGCTTGTGCTATGACATTACATATATTGTATATATTATTATTATTTTCTGAAATTTTTCTAACATAATGCTGAAAGGTCTTACCTGTAATTTAATTTAATGAAAACATCATACTGTAACACTATGGTTGACCTCAACACCCATCAAGCTCTGAAAGGAAAATAACACGCACACAAAGAACCTTATCCTTGTTAATTACAAGTATCTTGTTAGCTACACATGTAAGAAATATGTATATATTTATTATCATTGTATGATAAATAATTTTAAAATATAAAGTTATGAAAAATAGTATTTAAATTAATATTATGCAATTTGAAGATTATTTGTACAGTATATTAACAAAAATCTGCTGTTATGCACCTTGTGTTTCGTTTCAGCAAGGGCATATCATGGCAGAAACATTTCTTGTGTATATTTTCATTTTTGTTTTCACCATTAGAACACATCTGTTTCCATGTTTTTAATATGAAAGGCATGGCGACAGAAACGTTATACACAAATAGTAGTTATTTTCTTTAATAATTACATGTAGTAGATGGAAAAAAAGGTTACCATTATTAAACTGACTAAACTTCATTACATTGATGTTCATATTACAAATTGGCATCGTTATGAAAAGTACTTGACTTGTATTTTATGATAAATGTACTTATCTGACACTTTTGACTTCAATAATTATAAAACTATATAACCATCCATGAGCTGTATATTGATTTATTCTCTAAAGATGCTTATTTGGTTGAGTAAATTGATATAAATTGGTCGTAAAATTTGCTGTGTTTTCACCGGATCCATGCTTTTAATAACCGGTGTACATTGCGGGACTTCCGATACATGTTTAGAGTGCGGCTCCAAACAAGGAGGACAAGTAGCTGAATATATATAATTGTGTTATTTGTGCAACTTTGAGGTATATAAAAGTTTCTATTATTTATATTATAATTGTTCAATTACAGTTGCATAATAGTTACTTATATTCATATTTACTTATTTATGTAAATTTTGTAATTGCAAAACAATGTTTGCTTGTTATGCAAATAAAATATTGAATTGAATTGAATTGGTCACTCCCAATGTAAACGGCTATCCTGGTTGACCTTGTGATGTATTGCTTTGTTATGGTACTATTTTAACAATATATATGTTAATTACTGTACGAAAGGGAATGGCAGTTGTGTCATGTGTTCGAGATTGCAGTTCTTTGATGCCTATTAGACAAAGAATCCATTGTTGCGTTAATCAACGAATTCATTAACAGCCACAAGGATTGGCATTCTTTTGATCTGACTAACTCAATGTCATCGTGACAGGCCCTAATTGCCTTCGACGTGAAATAAAAGAAAAACACAAACTGCACCCGAATGTTGTGTCTCAATATTACTTCAACTTTTCTTTTTTAATTAAGATTGCTGCGATATGTGTCTCTAAACAATGCCGCAAGATGTACATCTTTAATTACAGGATTATAAGTCTATTCCAAAGGCTTAGACATAGGACAATACCCATTTAATGGTATCGTCGTGACGACATGGCAAAGAAAAAAACAGGACACTCACGAGATTGATTAGAAAAATAATACACACAGTTTTTTAATATTAGAACAATGCAGTATGTATCAAAGAACATTGAATACGCTCAAAATATTTGAATTAGATTCATTTGAGGTTTCAAGCTGATAATGTTTACAATTCACACTTAATTAAGTCGGTTATGTCTTCAGACGCTATTTTGATTCAGTAAAATACATGTAATGATACCACTCCGCTGTTTGATATAAGGAAGTCTTTCAGCTGACTAGCGATAACTTGATGATTCTACCTGTACTGAAATTATGTTGTAGCGACGAAAAAAAATCAATACAACAATTTTCATATTCAGTCTGAATATAAGATACGCATTGTTAATGCACTTGCGAGTTTTCAACTATGAACAATTGGCCACTAGCAATTATACAGAATGCTAGCAAGCCTTAAAAGATAAAATGTAATCTGTGTAAATACATTTTATGGGCACATCACACTTGATTTTTCCCCAGTATATTTGATTAAAATGATCTAGAAAGAACGAATGCTATTAGGCTTTCCCTTAATGCCGTCACGACGATAAAATCAAAGTTAAATCTAATCACCGCTGTTTTCATCACGAGTCTAGTGTAATGCCAATATAGAATATTAAAGTAAAAAAAATCTACATAAAGCATGTGTATGTCTTTTAATTTTTGCTGTGAACTATGCAATTGTATTGAGGATAATGTAAATTTCTCAAGAAATAAGAAATGCCTGTAGCAAGGCTTTCAGTTCATAGTTTGTTAACCTGTTTCTTGGATTTTTATTGAATCAGCAAATTGCAACAGTTTCATCACTATTCTTAAAGCTAATACTAGAGTTACGTGACATCATTTCAATCATATAGCGACGTCAAGCTTAAGGTAGTCCGCCCAACATTGAACTAAAATCATGATCGTTCAAATGCTTAACAATCTAAAAATACTTCAGTGCAGATACAAACATGATCTGCCTTTTGGTAAAGACGCTTATGTTTTAAGATCATTTGATGGACCAGGATCCAATTGATGAAAAAGATGGATTAAATACCTTAAAGTACTGGTATGGGGAGGACCCAGAAGACACTGAGGTATTCCTGGTAGAACTGTCGATGCAAAGGCAAGCCTTTTCGACTATATTATCCTCACATGCAAATTCTGGATTACTTTGCCAAAACTCAAACCCAACGCTAGTTTAAACTTGTTTATTTTATGTTGATTGGGAAATAAGTTCTTAGAACTTATACCTATCCCTCTCGACGGTTCCTATGTTGGACCAGTACTTTACGCCTCGGAAAGTCATTGAAAATCATTTCTAAATCAGAACCCAAAGCGATGTGGGATTTAGTGATAGCATCTCAAAGACCACACTTTTGCATCAATTTCTAATTTCTACATTATATTTTTATAATTGTTTTTAATTGTTAAATTTTTTTTGTTTTTTTTTTTTTTACATAATATATTAACATAATTGAAAATTTGGTTTGCAGTAGCGGACAATTACAGGCAGTTTGGTCTTTTAAGATCTTCAAAATTGTTCTACAAAGTGATTGCCAGATAATATCTGTCTGTGAATATGTGACATTTTTTCAGAATAATGGCGGCATATTTCTGCCAGACCCTGACTTTTCTAACACTGACCACAGAAATATAAGACGAAATATACGTCTGAATACCAGACTACCACTTACATCCCCATAATGACCGAATGAACTCTACCAACCTCATAATGTCAGGATTTAACACCGTATCCTCTTATGAATATAGAGCATTTATAGATAGACCGACAAACATCAAGCCAGCCAGACAAACAAACAATCTTATTACATGGCTACTGTATTCTAAATGCATTATATTGTTTCCGCATGTTTTTAACCCTTTTTAATAAATTAATAAATTTAAATGAATTTTATCTTGCAAAATATGACTGGAGAGCTATATCCGATAGAGCAAAAAGAACTCATAATACAGATCCTTAATCAGTACTAGAGCTATATTCGGCCAATACACTTTAACAAAAAAAAAAGGAGAGGGGCTTACACGAAAACGTATTTGTATACAGCTACCTGGAGAGCTACATTCGCAGTGAGCTCTGTGGGTTGCAGCAAAACGGCGTCATATCCTTGCGAGGTGGCTATCTGAGAATAATATTGCAAATACAGTAGAACCTCGTTAAATCGAAGTCCTTGGAACCAAGCTGAAAACTTCGAAGTAACGATTATTCGGATTAAAAATCCTACGGAAATTTCAGTTTGTGAGTGTGCATGTCTGCATTTTCATTACCGATGCATATTGTGGAAATCGTTATGCCGTGTAAACCACCTATTAGGTGTACGAATATACTATTTGCAAGTTTTGAAAAGTAATGAAAATATATCATGATCTAATTAGATGCTTCTTTTGAACATAAACATTTTACCATGTCAAACAATGATACATATTTTTACCGTCGATCTGCTGCTCCAGGTAGCGTCGCATGCCGGCAACGAACGCGATGATATGGAATGTACTAAAGATCTGACTCCTAGGTTTATCTGCTGGCACGTGCATATTATGCAACCTGTCAGACATCGATAAAGTCTATAGACCAAACATACTTTTGTCGCTTTAATGTCGACTGATTTTTATACATGTAGGTCATTATTTGTTTGCTATTGTTATGCCACTTGTCAATTTCACACACAATCTTGCTGGGAGTTCTTGGGCTAGACAGTAGCATTTGTTCTACTAACCCTTCTGGGTTGAAAGACGTGCTTATGAAACAATTGTAGGTTTGGAAAGATTTAGTCTATGCTAAATTGTCAATATGCCTTCAGCTTACTGCAGATAATCCCGATTGCACAAAGGAAAATAAGAACTATTGACATATCTGTCAAAGCAGTACTTAACAAAGCGTTATGTGTGCGAGTACGTATCACTGCAGTCGGAACAGTGTTTGCTTTTGTTTTTCAGACCAAAAGTTTTACGTCATGTTGTGTTCCTACGAAGCAGGATATTTATCTCATGTAAACAAACTTCCCCAAACAAATGAAACGTCGAAAGAGAAGATATTGAAAAGACATCAAAATACGAAATAAATATATATTTATTGGAATTTAAATCAGGTTGATTTGCAAAGACCATATAGTTAGAAAGGTTAACATTTCTCCTTTAAATTAATAGACAGTGATAAACGTATGTAATTAGCTTTCAGGTCACAAATAGACGAATTTGAAGAAAAAAAATGAAATTAAGACAAGTAGTTTACTTTTAAAAACCAATGATAGTGATGGAAAACATCATCAGAATGATAATTAATTAATCAAGCTCAAAATAATGTAACCTCATCGTAACCACTACGTGGATCGCTTGAAAGCCCAGTATAATCATAATGATTAAATTTTCATGGAAGTGAAAAAAATAACATTGACATATTGTAGACTAACAAATGATATATATTATGCAAATATCTCCTGAAAAATAACACTCAAATGCATTGAAGGTGTTGATTTTGGATGGATGACAAAATACTCTAATTGTTTTCATTTTGTATTGGCGGGTATTCCCGAAGACAGCGTGTAATCGGAAATAGTTTAAAATTGAAAACCCGTTTTCGTATCACAAGTTGATTATTAGCTACGTTATCAATTTATGCACTCGTGATTCTTTTCGTGGAAATATTGACGAATGCAGAATGTGCAAATTAGTTATTTTTCTAAACAGGTTAATGAAAATATTTTTTTATTCATTGCAGTAATGTTGTCGTCAACGAGTATGTACAGATTCATGGCGTAACAAATCTGTAGCACTCACTTTGCTTTTCGGAACGAATAATAAACACTGCTTTTTGGAAGAATTATGGGCCTTTGACTGAGTAAGGCGGGTGACTATTACCTCATGAATATTCATGAGCAAATTTAAGACTAAGTGTATATCATTTTATTGAAATTGAAGTGACACACAAAACAAAGGATATATTTTGCCATGTAAACTGTGCAGAATCCGAGCTACAATATTGTATGTGCAAAAGAGGAGAACCGGATCAGAGTGCTCCTGGTAGGATCCGTCTGATCTGAATGGCTGTGTTTGCCTATGCATCTAAATTGGTCTAAATCAATTAAAGGGTTAAAAACAAGTCAAAAACAAGAGAGTCTCAGTATTCTTGTACATGCTAAAGTAGGTGCTGCAATAAATCAGATGGATCCCTGCTCATCTAATACTTTGCCAAATATCCCAACAATACTCTTTAAAGCCGGGACCGCTAAAGGAAATGTTTTTATATTGGTAAAACATGGACGTGCTTTGCCTTTCTTTTATTCGTTTCCATTGCCTGTTGATACTTCTCAGATACAACTATGTATATTCAGATTTCTTTAATTGTAAGCAAGTAAGGAATAAATCGACCATTACGGCTCTATTTTTTTCTCGAGAATTGCCTGGACACATATTAGACACTTTTTTATTTCTTCGAATTCAATTGAGTGGCAACTTGGCACAAACGTTGCTTATGCTAATACTTAGTTTGTAAGCTACAATACGACATTCCAGAATTAATGATTATCTTTCAGCGGTAATCGACCATCTTTTTCCCCACAAGCTTTCCATTAGCGATGTTTTCTTTGGTAATAAAGGCTTTACACCTACCAGTTCTGGTGTTATATTTAACAAATAATTTCCGAGCTTAACAGGTTTAACCCATCTAATTACCGTGTGAAGGGAAACGGAATAAAACCTTTAAATGTAAATATAAATATATCTCCCAGTTCACCAAGTATTTATTTCGCATTTATGCACAGGCTTGCGCGGATTTTTATTATGCAAATAATTTGAACCCTTGTGTGTATACGTTACAACAAGACTCGAAAAATGCGTAAATAAAGTGTATATGTCCGCTTTTTTTCAGCCATAAATAACTTTGTCATTTGAAAACATGAATACAGACGAATTTAAGATAGAGGAAAATGAAATAACTGTGATTAAACTTCTGAAGCAATTATTGACAAAACGTTGTTTTTTTTTTGTTTTTTTTTGTTGTTGTTTTTTTTTCATAAATACATGTCAATGAAATGATGCATGATTCTTTCCTTTCTTGTTCCGTAAACAATGCATTTGGAGTCAATTCGTAATTAACTATTACAGTGATATCTTTAGTTAAATTGAGTTTTGTTTGTTTGTTTGTTGGGTTTAACGTCCAACCGTCAGTATTTTAGTCATTTGGAGAAGATGTCTTCTTGAGAAAGATATAGTGTTGCCACACTGCAGTATCAAGCCGTAGACATGTGACATAATACCACACCCAGTCACATTATTCCGACACCGAGCCAACCAGTCCTGGAACTACCCTTCTATGCTGAACGCCGAGCAAGGGAGCTATACCAGTACCATTTTACGACTGGTATGTCACGGCCGTGTATCGAACCCACAACCACACGCTCCCGAGGCGGACTAAATTGAGTTTCATTGAAATTACATAGAAATAGAGTATAAAAACAATGAACAAAAGTGATTGAGAAAGAGAAGAGCATAATCATGTAAATACAAACATCAGATATACCTAAGATAAACATTTACGAATGGCAGAATTAGTCTCGGCGGGCGAGAAATTGTAATTTGATTCATTTTATATGGAACTAGAAAAAGTCCCGCGAAATCGCGGGAATGTTCTTCGCTGTTGGGATTAGCCTGAATAGATATGAGTTATATCATGTTCCAGCGTCCAGCTACAGGATAGGGGCCATGTGTTTCAAGTAAATAAGCCGGCTTTGATGGAGCTTGACTGTGAATTCGAGGGTTGTGGGTTCGACCCCCAGGCACTGGGGTCGGGCACTGTCTCCATGATGAATGACTTACAGTTTCTTTCTGATGGTTATTCGTATCCTACCTCTGTACTTACATGTAGTTAACTACAGAGATGCATGCTAGAGTTTCAGTATAGTCAGAATCCCGTGAAAGAGTTGTTAAGTGAACTGGCTATCTTTTAGCCTTTGGTGGCATAAAATGGCGTTAAATAATTCACATAAAAAAAAAATAAACCAAGGTTAACACACAATGAAAAAATGAAGAAAATAAAATTAAAAAGGACTCATTGCTGTCACGTGTTTAAAGGTATGTGATTTTAATTTCACAGGAGAGGATAAATGTATTTTTCTGCGTTTGAATGAGCAGATAAATAATTTCCGTTGTCGTGAAATATATACGGGTAGGTGCTCTCCGTGCGTCTCTCCAGTAGTTAAGTCATTCAGCTTTGGGCAACCGACAGTGCAACACCGTTACTTTTTATATAATCTTGATTTACATTGTTTAGGAGGTAGAAATGGAAATTGTCTTCAGATTTTCAGGATCATTGGGTTATGTGTAATATGTACTACAAGTTTTAGCCTACCAAAATTTCCCTCCTAGGGCATGTCTAAATTATGAAGTATGAAGTGAAAGCCGTTTTTCAGCATTTGCATATGGAAGGGATAACCTTAGAGAACGAAAAGGACAAACTATAGGTGGTTGAACATTTCTCTCCAAGTCAAAACTTTCTTATGTTTTTTTTTCTTTAAGTCATGGTAGCACAGGAAATGAAGCAAGAAATTCAAGTATTTTAATAGGGCTAAGTTCAATTTAGGCTGTTATCGTGTTTTCTTAATCGGGACAACACGAAGCCGTAATTTAAACCTGCACGCACCTGCTAGACTGACTAAAAATGGTCGATAAAATGGCGTATAAATGGCGCACATCACGTGATATCACGTTTATTATTGTGGCTGATTTCTGCCATTTCGTGTTGTCGTGTCTTCGCCCCGTAAGGCGAAATAACGAAAACATGCCATATTGTCGTTATTTCGCCTGTCGCCTTTCGGGGCGAAGACACGACAACACGAAACATCTCAGGCGAAATAACGAAATATTAACAGGCGAAAGAACGAAAAGTTTCGCCTTTGAATGTTTCGTGTCCGCGGGTCGAAACCTTTCGTGTTGGCGCCCTATGTCTGTCGTGTCTTCGTGTCTTTGCCCCGAAACGCGAAACGAAAGTTGCAGATTTCGTGTTGTCGTCCTTTCGCTTCGAAAGGCGAAAGTTGAAATAACGAAAATGACTGTACGTTTCGGGTTTCGCCTTCCGGTAGACATGTGGTAGTATGCATATGTATTAACGTTCTGCGCATGTCTACCGGAAGGCGAAACCCGAAGCGTTGTCATTTTCGTTATTTCGACTTTCGCCTTTCGAAAGTTGGGACGTTTGACTGTTTTCAACATGTCGGTTGCCCGAGTGCTTATTACAATTACAAAATAGTAAATTTCTAATATATATGGAATGAAGGAGGGAATGAAAATGTTATGATTTATCCAATTTCGATGGATTCACTATAAATTCTCGCAAACTATGCAACTTTATTTATTTTCAACCACAAACAACACAACTACTAAATAACCGTGATGCTCTGCATACATAGTATTGTTTCGTAACGGCGCCAAATCCAACACAAAAATCGGCTAGTTCTCTTGGTAATATAGATTTATCAAAAGATTGCATTTTTTCCAATAGGCGTAAATTGGAGCATCGTCTACTTTAAACTTTTTTTTCCACTCAGTTTACACAATATAAGACAATCGTTGATCTCTGTTTTATTTGATGGCGTCAAAGCTTTCAGCTTCGTAGTTTTAAATATCAGTATCATACGTCACTGAAAATATACCTAGAACAATTTATTTAAAATTAATTTGCTTTCATTATATTCCATTTCGCTTCATTAGTAGAAGCTCATAGATAATGACTTTTGTAGTGTTACGTTTCAGTATTTAGGAATTATCACTGAATATCTTATTTCGGCTTTAAAGATACTCATGGTATCCATTTAATGTCAATTAAAATGAAATTAAAATAACATCATCTGTTTATATAAGCTTTACACAGTATCCTTGTAAAAAATAATACAAGTTAATGCATGAATAATGCACTGCTAATAGAGCTTTACGCTCAACATATAAACAGCCTAGTTCCAAAGCTGGTTGACCCGGTGTCAGGATAATGTCTACGGCATGATACATGTACCGCAGAATTGCAACTCTATATTTGCCTCAAATGACTGAAGACACTGTCGATGGCAAAATTAATCAAACATTCTCTGAGTTCAATTCCCGATGGGAACGATAACGTGCATGGGAACGTGCCTATAATGTGAATGGGAACGTGCCTTAAACGTGCATGGGAACGTGCCTATAATGTGAATGGGAACGTGCCTTAAACGTGCATGGGAACGTGCCTATAATGTGAATGGGAACGTGCCTTAAACGTGCATGGGAACGTGCCTATAATGTGAATGGGAACGTGCCTTAAACGTGCATGGGAACGTGCCTATAATGTGAATGGGAACGTGCCTTAAACGTGCATCGGAACGTGCCTATAATGTGAATGGGAACGTGCCTTAAACGTGCATGGGAACGTGCCTATAATGTGAATGGGAACGTGCCTTAAACGTGCATGGGAACGTGCCTATAATACCCATAGCCATGGAATGCACCCTTCCATTCAAGCAATCTGCATTTACGATTTTTTAACTAGGCTACCACAATCATCCCGTTTAGTTTATCCTATATAAATAGGCTGAACATTGTAGGCTATTTCATACAATGGCTAATTATGTTACTTTACATGAAATTTTAAGTTACAGTGGATAAATAGAATAAATGGGCTACAGTATGTCCCATCAGCATGTGAGTTCTGGAAAGCTTCCAAATATTTTTGAATTTATTAACGACATTTAAATAAAACAAAAGCGTACTCGTATTTACATGGTATAAATATTACCTTACAAACGTTGTGTCGACTATTTGACAAAATGGGCAAAAGAACGTTTTATGTCAACGGTGTAAAGAAAAGTGATGTCTGAACAGTTTCCTGCGTGGACCATTCTGTTTACAGCGTTCCGATAGACTATTGTTCTGTTTCAGCCTTATTTCACTTAGGGATACTGGCACTATGAAATCGCGTGGGTAACCAGATATACAGAGCTCAATAAAACGATACATTTTACACTTGACAACATATTTATCTGACAGGTTATCTTATGGTTGGAGGCCCATTTAGTCGTATATAATAGAACACTGAATTTAACCTTTGTTGCATTGATTTGTATTATCATGAGTATTTGTTGTTTTAATACTTAATTACTCTGAGTAATTATGTGTGATATCGAAATGTACCAATTATAACCAATTATCATAGAAGAAAGAAAGTTTTCGTAATGATTATTTTAAAAGTATTTCGATTATTTCTGTAATTATTTTCATTCATGCGCGGATCCAGCCATTTATCTCAGGGGAGGGGTGTGGGTCCGACAGAGCAATGATGGCCAACTAGGATAAATATCTGGCCTTCTCTGTTCTCTGTAATTCCCCTGTACGTGGAGAGGGTGGGGAGAGGAGGGGGTCCGTACTTCTAACCATACTTTCCCTTCAGATCTTCTTTTAATATTAACCAGGGGGTGGGGGAGGGTAGGGAATCTTTCTTCTTTACTCTTAATACAATAGCAATATCCCTGTCGGGGTAGGGGGGGGGGGGGGGGGTCATGACCCTCTTCCCCCTTTGGATCCGCGCTTGATCACTTTAACTCAAGATCTTTTAAATACAATTTATGCTTTCGATTTTATGATGTTTTTTTTTATCTTTTTTTAATGAAGACACAGAAGATTTAAAATTATGATATTTATTAAATCTATCGAACATATCAACGTGCTTCTAAATAAATGTACTATACTTTTAAGAGTATCAGGGATGTAAAACTGACATAAACATAAAGAAGTGTGACTGATTCAGCCAAGGGAAATATGAAATATAACAATTAGTCGACATTAAAGCGACATTAAGTATATTTGCCCTATAGACTTTAACTTTAACAGTTTTTCCCGCTTAATCGTCAAATGAAATACATATATTTCGTTCAAAATTTAAAAAATATATTGAATAAAATTAACCGCGAGGTATTGATCATGAGAAATATGCGACTATATGGCGCCAATGTAACATAGGAGCATTAAAAGTGGAGCTTGTTGCAGCGGCAGCTGAAAATGTCATGTTATGACCTAGCTAAACGTAAAATGTACCCAGCCACACTCTTAAGGCAGTATTTGAAATTGTAAATCAAACGGGAGACGGTTCCATAAGCGAGGTCGAAGGTAAAGCTCTTTTGTGTACGTGACAAACTGTAAATAAGTTATCGTTAACATTTTAAAGTTTATGAATTTATCGCACCGCTCCGCTTCGCGTCACTGGCGATAAATTGCATTTAAAATATACATGATGATGCATTTTAATGATAAACTTAATTAAGGAATTATTTCAAAAATATATTGTTATCAACACTTTGTATGATTTTTATTTGTTTATATGACAAAGTAGATGTAAATTATTGTCCTGATACCTAACAACATTTGATAAGAAATGAAATGTATTTCTATTACATAATGATATATTTCGCCTTTGTAATTAAGTTAAACTCAGTTCCAGATTCTAAGTAGTTCCCGTGTTCATAAGTCTTAAAGGTTTATTAGACAAAATTAGACAAAGTTTCCTTTAACGTTAACGCCCTTAAAAGCCTTATATATCAGTGAAAGATCGAAAAACTTTACACAAAAAAAAAGCTTTAGAGACTTGTATACGTCATTAGAACACGCGAAATTCCAATCTTAAAAGGTTATAATTAGACTACTTACTTGCATGCAAAAGCAATGTGCAACATTTAAAGCTTTTTTAAGCTCAAGCAATGAGGGAAAAAACGGATTTGCAATTTAGTCTGAAAGCTACAATTATATGTTATTAAAACTTAATTGACCTCCTTCGTTTTACTTAAGTTCTACTTTACCTTACCTGCAATCAAACGAACTCTACCCGTTACTTCCATTGTCATGAAAGTGTTTAATGTTTGGAACAATTTAGGCACAGAATGAACATGTTTCTGCTTGCATTCTGTTTGGGCAGAATCTTTGACGCTTTGTCTGAATATTGTATTGATTTACCTCACTTTGCCCTGCTATATAATCTCCGTCCAACCTTTTGGAAACGCAACACATATGTGGGAAAATACAGAGGCCCGTTACTCATTCAAAGAATTTTGAGTTTTAATGTACTTTTTTATGGATTTGTATGCAACCGAATGTTGCAGAGGCAGAGCAAGGTTTAAACCCACTGTGGAAATGAAAAATGTTTGTTTGTCTTTCTGTTATCGTTATAAAGTAGTATTCATGTGCCAATTAAATGTATGTATTGTCTAATACATCTTGCAGGATGGTATTTGTCTTAAAGGAAAATAAATGTTTTATACGTAAGACGCCATCTTAGTAACATTTGTTGTTGTTTTTTTCACAACAAAAGAATAAACCCGTTTTATATCTAGCGCGGAGAAAACGGGAAAACAGTTTGCTGAGTAACTCGGTCCTGGTTATTTAAGGTACACCCTTTTTTATTCTTGAGAAAGGCAAAATTTTGCCGAAATATTGAAAAAGAGTGATATAATGGTTTATTGTATTATTTCCCTTTGGAAAGCCAACATTTTTAATGCATTTTTATGTCTAGCTATAAGGATAAATTTCATGTTAACCTACAAATAAGACATTCTTCTTTCTTGTGTTTGGAGTATAAGTTGTTAATTTTTTGAAGGCAAGAAACGAATCTCCGTGATATATTAATTATCGTCAGAATGAACGAAGTCTTTTGAGCTTCAGATCTTATACAATGCTTTTTCATGTTAAGCAATAGGTATAAAAAGGAGGTCCTGCTATTGTATGGTTAGTATTGAAACGACCACGTTGTTAGATAGGTTTATCTATTTTCAAATATATCGTGATTATTACTCCGGAGTAGAAACACTTTTAATTGGGTAATATTTCTATTATATTACTTTTTATTGTTGTGTTAGTAGTAATTAAAGTATTGAAAGTAATTGTAGTATCAAAAAAGGATTATATATTATTTTTATAATTGATATAAATATTTTGTTATAAAAATTCTTACCGCACCGGAGTAGAAATCCTAATAATAGGATAAAATGTTCATTACAACAGTAATTACAAAATGTAATCATATATTAAAGTCAAAAGTAGTATGAAACTAACATTAGAATGATTTATGATATTAGTATTATTATATTTGAAATAATTAATTTGTACTTTTTTCTTGGTTTGCGCAAAAAGAATAACTTGGTAAAATAGCCGCGATAAGTATATTTTATATACCGTTTTATTGTATGGGTCGAGTGTTTTCTTATATATAGAGGTGCTATTGCAACTAATTGGTATTGTCGAGGCTGTATAAGGATTTGAAATTTTAAATACCATATATGACATTCAGACATAAGATTGAATTCTGGGTTGGAAATACTTATGAAAGAATCATCTAGCGCATTATTTTCTTTTACCCAAATGATGCACTAGTAAATGGTAATGGTAAATCTTGTAAACAGTCTTTAAACGTGTTTTACATTTTCAGTTTGCATGTTTTTCTCTGGTATGTAAATCTCGGCAACGTTGATGTTTTGTATCGGCTCTTGACTGTACAATTCCTCGCAGCCTGCACGGTAAAGAGATATCAGCATTCATTTTAAATTCAGTAAATTAATATTTATCAAGACACATTTTTTTCTTGAATATTCATGAGGGAAAGGGTCAATTTGCTTATGGCATATTGTCAAGGCTCTCTTAAACAAGGCGGCACTAAATGACCAATGGTTAGCTGTGTAATACATATCTAAAGCGTAGTTATTGTTGGTTCGATAATAAATTTTGTACTCTCTCCATTTATTATTTGATATCTAAAATGGTTTGAACGTTTGTTACTTTAACCGGTTCGACAAACCGATTTAATTTCCATTGAGAACAATTTGGTCAGATTGTTATGTATGAAATCTTGTTTACTTCAGGGCCTCAGGTGAAAATAAACATTTATTGAAATATTTTTTTTTTGGTAAACTCGTACCGTTCGGTCTGATATATATACCATTTATCGTCGGCTATAAGAATGTTCATTTGATTTTTTTTGTTTTAATAAAGGTTCGTTTGATTGTACAAACCCCTCATTTCAATATTGAACCGGCTTATTGTCAGAAAATATGTCCTGAGTTTACATCAATGTTTTATACACAACTCTTATGAGGACTGAATTATTAAATTGGTACTAAGGCTTATCAGTCATCATGTTATTGTATTATTATTATTTCTATTATTATTATTATTATTATTTTCAGATACAGATGGACCCGCCATATTACAACGAAAACTATGAGGTAAACCAAAGCATGGTGGCGGGCAATGACAGCCTCTCGGGTGACGAAGACCTTTTCTCCCCACAGAATAGTTCTCCATTGGACACGGTTGTTCTTATCGACATGATATCGGTCCCGACGATCTGCTTGTTTGGCCTCGTCGGAAACACATTGTCCACCATCACCTTCATGCGGAAACCTTTGCGAACATCGCCCTGTTCGATTTATCTCGCCGTCCGGGGACTAAGCGACAACGGCTTCTTGTCCAGTTTGCTTCTTACATGGGTTTCGAGCATGTTTAAACTGCGACTGAGCCAAGTGACAGGCGTTTGTCAGATGATTGTGTTTATCACTTATCTGTGCGGATGTATATCAGTTTGGTTGTGTGTGTTTATCACTTTCGAAAATTTCTTGCTGATCTTCAATCCGTTTATTGCCAAGCGCATATGCACGGAGAGGACGTCCAAAATATGCATTCTTGTATTGTTGCTTCTTTCCGTTGCATACTACAATACATCCTTATGGATAATGAATGGAGATTGCTCATTAAATCCAAAATACACAGCCCTGACACAGGTCTTGGTGTATACAGACACACTTCTTACTCTAATTGTGCCTACTATTGTAATCTTTCTGTTGTTATTTATGATAAGTTACAAAGTAATCTACGTTTTGCGCATAAAGAAAAAACATACGTCTCTACGGACAAAAATGTCGTCAAGCAGCCTATTGACGCATAAATCATCCGTTCCAATCACGAAAGTGACCCGGATGTTGTTCGTGGTGTCGCTTATATTTTTCCTTCTAAATGTTCCAAGTCATGTGATACGAATTCGTTTGCTCATTGGTCGATTTCTCCAGGGACAGTCGCATGCGCCTGAAGTTGAAGCCAGTCTACAAATTGTGTTTCAAATGGTTTACTATATGAGCTTTTCGTTGAATATTGTCGTGTACCTGTCGTTTGGGAAAAACTTCAGAAAGGTGTTCAAAAAGACATTTTATGTTTGTTACTCGAATCCTGCCGCCGCCTACGAGCCTAGAGAAGCCGTCAATCTTGTTCGAGCCAGGCGTCTCTCTCTGGATGAAAATCAAATAATCAACAGGGCAGGTTTACTGCAGGTACCCTCTTTCCATCGAAGTTTTCATACGCATTAGACCGCTACATTTGTTAAATATATGATATATATTTTGATAAATGCACAATGTTATTACAAGATATGTTTGTTTGTGTAATAAAGGTATACAATGTTGCAATTTATTGTTTTCTTTTTATTAGCTCTCCTTAGCGCTATGTGCTCAAAGTGAGCTTTTGTGATCACTCTGCGTCCGGCGTCCGGCGTCGTGCGTCGTGAGTCGTCAACAAATTGCTTTAGGACATCTCCCCTGAAACCGCTGTACAGAATTTGATTTAATTTGGAAGATGTGATCCTTGGATGAACCTTCACTATAGTTGCTAAAATAAACTTGATCCATGTAGGTTCTGGTTGCCATGGCAACGGAAAGAAGAAAATTATTAAAACTCTAAAAGTCATCTCCTTCAAAACAACTGGGCAGTTTTCAAAATGTTTTAAGTACAGATGTTCCTTGGGAAACCCTCTACCAAGATTGCTGAAATTATTCCGATCCATAAAAAGATGGCTGCCAGGGGCGGGGCTAATTTGCCTTAAATGCATATTGTGAAAGCTTTAAACGACAACTCTGAAACTGCTTGACAGAATCTGATTAAACTTGACAAGGATGATCTTTGGGTGAACCTTCACAAAATTTGCTTAAAAGAAAACTGATCCATGTTGAATTCTGGTTGTCTTGGCAATGGAAAGTAAAGAATTATGAAATCTTCAAAAATCATCTCATTCAATACTACTGACCAGATTCAGAATGTTTTAGTACAGATGTTCCTTGGGTAACCCTATACTCAGGTGAGAGATACAGGGCCTTTATTGTCCTCTTGTTTGAAATATCACAATTTGACATGTTTAAAATCTTTGAAATGATCTCAAGAGATACGTGCACTGATAAAATTTCCACGAGAATTTGAATTTTTGGTTGTTATGGAAACTTTATTAGAAAAGTAAAATATTGATACGTGAATAAACACATAAAAATTTTCAGTACTCTAATCACTTTATTGCTCTGTGTTAACATATGAAGAATCATTATATTGATTTCTCATTGGCTATTAAATAAATCTTTTGTCTAATTTAAGCTTTTTAGCTTTTATAAAGCATTATCGATAAAATGTCATTTTTGTATAAATAAAGTCAAACAAAGACTGTTTCTAGATTTTGCAAAAAAAAACCCACAAAAAACAACAACAACAAAAATGCGTACTTAAATTGCAAAGATGCAATATCTCGGGGTTTTGAGCTATCAAACGTTTTCTAGATTTATTTCTTAAAACGTTAACCAGACTTCGTTTGTTTGTTTGTTGGGGGTTTAACGTCCCATCGACAGTATTTCAGTCATTTGGAGACGATGTCTACTAGAGACAGATATAGTGCTGCCACACTGCAGTATCACGCCGTAGACATGTGGCATGATATCATACCCAGTCACATTATCCTGACACAGGGCAAACCAGTCCTGCAACTACCCTTATATGCTGAGCGTCAAGCAAGGGAGCTATAACAGTACCCTTTTTTACGACTTTGGTATGTAGCGGCCGGGGATCGAACCCACGACCTCCCGCACCCGATACGGACGCTCTAACCACCCGGCCACCGGGGACGGTAACCAGACATGAAACTATACATATATAACAAGAATAGTTCATGCTAATGTGATTTATTAAATTAAGCGAAAATTCTCCTGCTGAATTAACGTTTAATGAGAATGCAATTTTCGGATAAAAAGCAAAAAAAATAAAAAAAATGATACAGCTTATATTATGTGGGTATGTAAATATTTTCAAATATAAATCCACATATTTGAAAAGCGGTATGAGATAAATAAAGCATTAAACAATCTTGTTGATACTAATTATGGTCTTAGAAAATATATTCACTTTTGATGGTGCCACTTCTTGAGATATTTTGTATGACCAAGCGCGAGAGAAAATACAACCTTTCAAGATATATAGACGAATATCCTACTCTTCTTCCTATATTAAAGAACCTCGTTGACAGATGGTCATTGACTATAATAATTTGATTTAAAACTATCTGTGTGTATTACTTTTATAAATACCAACCTACACTCGCATGCTCACTCAATGCATCATTCAGTGATTTTAAAAATGGGTGGTTTCTCCATCGCAGGCCACTGCGTTATAAACGGTAAAAATTCTACCAATAGAATTCCAAAACCTATATTTAAAGTTTTTTTTTCTTTCTGTCAACCGCCACATGACTGATCACGCATTCGCTCACTATATAGGCATTTTTTTTTTTTTTTTTTTTTTTTTTTTTTTTTTTTGGAAAACACGAATTTGCTATTTGAAACTGGTGAAGACGTCATAATACGGAATATGTGAAGTGGTAAAGAAAGCACCAGCCTCAGGGACACATATTTTATTTCTACCGGTAAACAAATAAGTACTACTATTTGTGGGCTCCAAGAAACATAAAAGCAGAATCAATGTCTCAAGTTTAATAAAAAGCGAAGTTCTATTGTAAACAAGCTCTCTAAAATTAGTGAGGTAAACCCCCTTTTCATTTCATTAACTTTTAGTTATAGTCTTCAATATATCTATATTAATTATACATCTTCTAGAATTTTTCCTCTGAAACGTCTGTAAGGTTTTTCATTTCAATTAAATGACTATCTTGAAATTCATTGGTGTTAGCTGAGTTAAAGTCTAACCATTTATAAGGTTATTGTCTTTACACTGATGTGTAGATTTGTGACCTTGACCTTCCTGTCCCTTTAACCTTAATACGATCTTTTTTTTAAGGTATGTTCATCAATTTAACTACTAAATTGAGTGACATTTTACCCTTTCGGTGGAGATATTAAATCTTTGGTTAGTTTAATCACAGATTATATTAATGAATAAAATATGTTATTGTTATTTTGGAGTTAATAGTCGCTGCAAAAATATTTCATTCCTGTTTCTACTTCCTGCGATCCACCAATCTACCGTAAGTAAGCTGGAAGGCTTCCTTACGTGAAAAATCCGAACGAACCTGTCTGAATTCGAACCAAAAGCGGAGAGAGGCTCAGTGATATTATGTCATCGACTGTACTCGTTCGACGATATAGACCCTATCAATTCATAAAGTTATAAACAATAATATATTGTACATGTCCGTATATAAATAGTCTAAAGGAGTGTGAATCTTAGTGATCAATTTCAATGAATACAAGCTTTTGAAGATAATAAGAAAGCGGAATGGACCCCTTTTTGATTAGGACATGTTTTCTCCGGAATGACCAGGTGTTCGTGTGATATTGACGCAGGTAAACTTGATCATATTTACTGATAGGAACATTACAAGTCACGTTATCAACGATGTTATTAATTTATGAAATTAAATATATTATTTCATAAGATGACGAGGAGAAATAAAATGCGATCGTTAGCCGAAAAACAAAAACAAACAACAACCTGTTTTTCTTCTTCTGTTTTTTAAACATAACTTATTTTAGCGCATTTCATATTTATCTACGATTTCTAATAATTGCATCTCCCGTAAGGTGCCTGTGTCGTAGTCTGGTCCCTGACTGGCTATACGCATGCAAAATAGTCGCGATGTTTACTAATCTATTTCAACAATATTAGCCAAGTAAATTTAATGTCAAAATGAATTTCATATGTCATTTTCATCACTAGTTTCCAGTAATACCTTATGATTTGTTTGTTTGTTTTAATGGCCGAAAAGAAAAAGATTTGTAACAGTCAGAAGACACAGCTTCTGTATCTTCAGTGACTACTTTTAATGTAAAAACAAGTATGCCATTTTTCAAATGTAAATAACAATGCATACAATCTTAAGGTATCTTTGAAGGTTGCAAAATGAGAACGAGAATAATGACTCAAGCCAGACCAAGGCAAGCAATAACAATCCTCGGGACGGAAAAGACTAATTTCCTATTCGGACTAACGCTGCATTTAACAAGATTGTTTCAATCCACGCGATATCTGATCCCACCATCCATCTGTTTGGCGACGTCGGAAACACATTGCCTACTTTCATGTGACATCCTCTTACAAGATCGTCATGTTCGCTGCATCTTGCCATCCGGGGTCCCGGTGAAAACGGTTTCTTGTCCATCCTGTCTCCGACATGCGTCTTTGACATGAGTCGGAAGACAGGCTTGTGTTGTACAATTAACAAAATACCGTTACCCGTCCAAAATTAATTTCCGAAAGGAATTCTCGACAGAAGAAATACATTTATTTATCTTCAAACACTTTTGAAGACTTGTACTGATAATGATATATTTTTTACCCGACATGTCTTTATTTGAGAAGCCACAATGATTAAGTTAAAGACCATGCTTTTTCTTTGAACATCGGTGAGGTAATAATATAAGAAGCGCAATCTACATATGTATTTATGTATTTTTGTGCATGCGCCTTGTCATAATTATGCTCCTCACCCCGCCCCCCCCCCCGACCCTATTTATATATGGGGGAGAAATATTGCTTTATGTTAGAGTTGTTTGTCTGTCTGTCTGTCCGTCTGCCTGTCACGCTTTTTGTCCGGAGCATAACTCAACAAGTATTGAAGCTATTAACTTGAACCTTCGCAGGGGGATAAATCTCATGAAGGAGAAGTGTTAAAAACTGTAACTTTGAGCATAATATTTTTGGTAATTGCCCTTTGTTAAATTCCATACTTAATTATTATCCGGAGCATAACTCAAAAAGTATTAAAGCTATTAACTTGAAACTTCACAGGTGAATAGTTCTCATAAAGGAAAAGTGTCATGCGCAAGAAATGTAACTCTGCGGATCATTTTTTATTGTCCTTTGTCAAATTTCATATTTAATTTTTGCTCGGACATTACTCGCGCACTATGAGACATATAATCTTGAAACTTCGCAGGTGGATAAACCCCACAGTGGAAAATTGCAGTGCAGAAAAGCCCTAATTCTGCAAATCATATTTTAAGAGTTATTTCCCTTTGTTAAATTTCATACTTTATTTTTGTCCGGAGCATAGCTCAAAAAGTATCAAAGCTATCAACTTGAAATTTCACAGGTGGATAGACCTAACAAAGGAGAATTTTATGCAGAAGAACCTAAAATTTGCAAATCATAGTTTTGGGAGTTTTTGCCCGTTGTTTAATTTTATACTAAATACGGAACATAACTCATGCACTTTGAGATATATAACCTTGAATCTTCATAGGTGGGTAGACATTATGGACATTATATACAATGAGAGCACAATCCATTTCCAATGTTTCTTATTGGAGATTTTCATCTTAGATGCAATTTCGTGTCCTTAAGATAACTTAAGTTGTACCAGTCAGGTGTCACATAAGATAAGCACTAAACGTACTTTTGACCCATACAATGTTTAGAGGTAAATATGATCGTAATGGACGGAAAAACGGACTAATAAAATGAATGTAACACGTATAGAGAAGAAACTACTGTGGAGATTAATCGTAAGTCAAGGTAGAGCTGCATTACTTGAAATAATGTCATAAAAGATAAAGTTAAACCTGTCTTAAGTGGTCAATCAAGGGAACAAAAGAAGGTAACGCTTAAAAGAGAATACCGCTAAATGAAGGTAAAACATATACAAAAATGCTAGTTTGGTAATATTGAAAGTGACGCTAAATGCAGGTTGACCGCTTAATACAGGTGACCGCTAATTCACGTCCAACTGCAAACATTTATTACATATGTAATGCTAGAAAAAGTCCCACGGTAATGTTTTTTACTGTTGGGATTCGTCAGAATAGATATGAGTTATATCATGCCCCAGTTCCAAACCACTCGACAGGAACTATGGGTTTCACATAAAAAACGGCCTTGATGGCGCTTGGCCGTGAAGTCGAGGGTCGGTTGTTCGATCCACACTGGGGTTGGACACGGTCCCCGTAATGAATGATTTACAATTTCTTTCTGATAGTCATTTGTCTTCCACCGCTGTTCTTAATTAGCTACACAGATGCGTGCTAAAGCTTCAGTACTGTCAGAACCCAGGAAAAGAGTTGTTAGGTCAACTGGCCATCTATTAGCCTTTGATAGCATAAAATGGCGTTAAATAATTTTAAATAAAACAAAATAAACTAAGGTTAACACACAAAAAGAAGAATATTAAATTGATGAGGACTCATTGCTGTCACATGTTTAAAATTGTGAGTGTGTAATAGTTGAACAATAATAGTAGCTAATTCTACAGGAATGCCAAACAAATTAAAAAAAGATAACAGATCACAAATCTTAGACTTCGGATTTGGTGCTAACAAAATGCACAGGTAAAACTTGGACTGTATAATCCGTTGCCCGCTTTAGGTGTGGCAATATATTCTCTGAATCGAGTACGAATGACGTCACGAATCTACTAAATACTGCCCATAGTTATGAAGTTGTCTTAGCTTAGGGCCATCTATCATGCTTTTCACGATTACCTTATGCAGTATGAATACCAGTGTGGCAATATCAAGCGGAAAATGTAGTAGCAGTTGCATAATATAAAAACAATGTTTTGAGTGGGTATGGGTTGTGTCTCGCGCTCGCGCGACGCGCTCGTGAAAATATGACATTGTATCACTACTCGATGAGGTATAACTCATATCCATTCAAAAACAAACAAAAATCTTCTATATTTAAGCAACAACAACAAAGAAACAAAAAATTGATATACAGCCACGGAAAAAACGACATATTGGCACGGTATGTCTTTCAGCGGTTTCAATTTTCACGTCATAATAATTAATTAACTTCTTTGGGCGTTCCATAAGATTGGATTGGTATGCTGATGCATTATTAGGAGCTTTACTTGAATAAACCAGCGCTGATTGCAGATAAGTTTGTTCAGGTTTTCTTATGTGTCTATATAGGCTAGATTCAAATCACTTACAGACTAATCAGTGTCGCCGGCCATCTGTAATCAGCAACAGACACTCAGACAAATCCCAGGAGCAAACCTGAATAACTCTTACCTGATATTTGCTTAATTAATTTAATAGGTAGTTGTGTCGTTTATATCTTAACCTAAAAATGATTTTTTCTGACATTTACGTATAATACTTGGCATGATGCCAAATAAAAACTGTTCGGCCTTAAAACAATCAACTTCGACATATACAGTTAAACCTGTGTTAGCGACCACCTGCATGAGGCGGTCGACCTGCATTTAGCGGTCATTTTCCAAACTATCATTATGGTATATGTGTAACCTTTAATTAGCGGACATCTATGATGAGCGGTCGTTTTCTGATCCCATGACTGGCCGCTAAAGACAGATTTGACAGTATTCTTAACTGTTACTATAACCTAAATTGTGCACTTTATTTTGCTTTAGAACTATCGTCCAAATGTGATTTACATATTTACCTTGAGTGTTTACACAACATGATGTAAATTCGACACAAGTTGTTTTGTCTTTCCCGACCTACTGAGAATTCCAATTCATTATTTGTTATTGCAGATATATGTTCATTTCTTCCCACACAGCATGTTAAAACCGAAGCTGTTTTGTAATTTAAGTTATTGGAGGTTTTTAATCTCATCCATATGTAACAGGGTGGAGATAAAAGCAACTCCGGGGTTCTTTTTCAATGGTTTTATTTACACTATTGTAAATAAGCAGAAGAAGAAAGCCAGTACTAAGGCTATGTCTTAAGAATTCTTCTCAAATAGAATCCTAGATCTACTAGCGTTACGAAAGCTACTGAGCGGAATGGTTAAAAGAATGGGAGACAAGATATATATTTAGGCTGGTTAAAATCACTCACTCACTCCTTGCAGTCAGCTCAAGCACCCTGAACAAACAATTACAGTGCCACAGACATAAGAGTTCACGTTGACAGGACAGGTAGCACATGGACAGTTCACGTAGGCAGGACAGAATCACAAAGACAGACCACATATCAAACAACACCCAGCACTGACAAGAACAGAACTGTAAACACAACAAAGACCCCTTTACACATATTAGACACATCAGTACTATTTCGCAAATAGGATGTTACCTGACGATCTTAAACATCGACAGTTGACGTATCAGAGTATTTATAAATGGATATACGTCAGACAACAGGGGTCTCTGACTTATAACTAAGTAAATTCTGCATCAGCATCTCAAATTCTGCCTCACATATCACTTAGTGCGGGTGGTGTTTAGCAAGAAACTGACTGTACATGTACCTGTCTACACAATTGCACTCCTATACTTTCCGCGATTAGGATCTGACAACATGTCACCCGTCAGATTGACCTTTGAAGTTACTTTTATGCAGAAACAAGTGCTCGATTTTGAACCAATTAAAAAGAGCGTTTTTATGCAGAAACAAGTGCTCGATTTTGAACCAATTAAAAAGAGCGTTTCTAACTGACTTCGGTAAAACATTTGTCACTGGATGAGGAAAAAGTGCAGCCTGACCGGGACTCGAACTCTTTTTATTATCATTTTTTTTTATATCATTTCTCCTCTCAGTAACTGGGAATATATCTCCTGATATTGATTGTGCTAGGAAAATCGCTCTTCGGAAAACCGCAATTCTATCTGACTATTACTGACCCTTTACCTCATGTACAAAATTTATAGGAGCTGTCTCATCTGAGTCTGCGCTGTTTGTCATTGTGTCAAAATGGCCTGTTTTAAGGTAAAGTCCCTGTAATGGTTCCGCTACATTTCGGACCTCATGGCCTTTCGCGGAGATAACCAAGGTTTCTTAATGATTCATTAGGGTACCTTGGTTATCTGGATAGAGGTTAAGTGGTTCAAGACAAAGCGGGACCATTACAGGGACTACCTTAAGTAGTGAAAGGTTGTGGTATTCAGAAATGTCCCAGTCACACTATCCTAGTGATGGGTCAACCAGTCCTGGAACTATCCTTATATGCTGAGCGCCATGCGATGTAGATAATATAAGTATGAAGAAAAAAAAATTGAAAGAATGAAAGAAAAAAATGCATCTACACAGTTTTGAAAATGTTCCAGATTCGTGACACATGTTTCGAAGACCTGCAACCCTAAAGTTTTTAAGGAATTATATCGACTATATTTTCTTGTCGTAGTGATAAAATGATATTAAGAACATTTGAGACCAAATTCGATTGAGGAAATATCCTATATGAATAAAAATGATTGAACAGTTTTACACATTAAGATTAATACAATAACACAAGTACACCTGCGCCAAATAAAATAATAATAACAATAAAAAAAAAAGAAAAATAGAAAATCGTTTTATTATGATATTAAATAATTAAGTATTGTAAAAATAATTTCAAAACCATAGAGATTCTAATCTTGTAAGCGTTAATTTGTTCCACAGTTGTAGATCATGGGATTTTAATTCTGTTTGAAATCGAAGTGGGTGCATTTTGACATTTATCGTTGACAATTACTATGATAATATTTGAAGTTTTGGCCATCACATAAATATGACAAAAAGACAATATCAAATTAATTGAACGTGTGCTGTTGGTACTCTTTTTAAAATACACTATACAGTATAAAGCACCCAGACTCTGACATTTTTCTTATTTTCCTGTTCAAATACAATAATTGCAATCAAATTTTACGAGCCTGTTTACTGAAATGAAGAAGTGTGTAGAAATATATTACTGCAACATGTGTTATTGATAATGAAAGGTTGAATTTAAAGAGTTTGTATTAATGAATTTCATGATACTATACGTCATCTCTGTTTCATGGTGGCCATACCACGTGATATATGACGTCATTTAAAGCTATCACAGCATAATTTGCCTCAATTCAAAAAAGAAAATTGCTGTAAATATTTTATTTCTTTTATTAATTTAAAGGGATATAGCGCATCCGAAGCAGAAAATTGTGCACTATACAAAAGCCCTAATGATGAGGTTTTTCCCAACACTCGGGATAGCATTATTAGCGTGTGCTTTACGTGTTAGCAAGCAAAATGTCATAAACTAGGAAGGTTTCCCGAATGTTAGGAAAAAACTGTACATCTGACGAAAGAATCATTAGGATCGATGTGTATGGCAAAATTTTCCGCTCCGCAAGCACAATAAACCATTAAAATTGGTAAAGAAATGAACTACTTACAACAATTTTTTCCCTCTGATAGCTTTAAATGACGTTATATACCACGTGGTATGGCCACATTGCTGATTGATCGACATGTCAGGTATCAAGGGACATTATCCTTTTTTCTGTCCTTGATGTACATTTTTGGATAACAAGGATCTTAATCCTAAATATGTTTTTGTAATGAATGTCAAGTTTCAAGTATCAAGGGTAATCCTAAATATCTTAAGTTTTTTTTTACTGCATGGTATTAATCATACAACTATTTTTGTCCTGAATGTAAAATATCAGGTATCAAGGGATCAAATCATTTTTTTTGTCCTGATTATAAAATGCCAGGAACCGTCCTCGGTGACCGAGTTGTTAGGTCGTGGATTTTAACCCCGGCCGCGACATTCCAAAAATGATACTGGCATAGTTCTCTTGCTTGAAGCTCAGCATATAATGGTAGTTCCAGTACTGGTTAGCCCGGTGTCAAAATAATGTGACTGGATATGGTATCATGCCACATATCTACAGCGTGATACAGCAGTGTACACATACTCTCAAAATGATTAAAATACCTTTGCTGGGACGTTAAACCTTACAAACAAATGTCAGGTATCAAGGGACATAATCCTGAATACATATTTTATTTGTCCTATATGTAATGTGTCAGGCATGTATTAAGGAACGCAATCCAATATTTTGATATAAACAGTTCTGGTAGAGCTCCCTTGCTTGGCACTCAGCATATAAGGGTAGTTCCTGGGTATCAAGTCACATGTCTATTGCGTAATACTAAAGTATGACAGCATTGAGAAACCGTCGGCGGGACGTTAAGCCCAACAAATAAAGAAACAATAACTGCCGTCAGTAGAATGCAATTAAACATTTGTTTGTTTCTTGTGTTATAGAATTTCAGTCATTTAGAGGCTATGTCTAACAGAAAGTTAAAGAAATGTATGATCAAAAATTCTCTTTAATATATATCTTTAAAGAATTGAAATGAAAGGCGATATTCAAAGTCAATGTGATGACACATGGAACATGTCATTTTTAAAATAGAACTTGTTTAATTCTCTTAGTCACCCGATTATTGTTTTAAAATATGGGTAGGTCGTATAAATTATATAATGGTAGCAAAACGTAATTGAATCCTTAAATATTAGATTCCGAACAATATTAATCGATTCTAATAAAGCATTTAAAACATTTGTCTATATACATGCAGGGCATTATTGAAGATTAACATTATATATGACGGTACATCGTGTCATAAAGGTATCCTCAATTCAAAGATTTAGAAACACCGGAACCAAACCCTTAACCCCCACCCCCGTGATGATCTAAACTAATAACATATATTAAAAATATTGGAACACTGTGAAAAAACATTAATGATCTGAAACATTAATGTTACTAAATTTTCCTCAATGAAATACAAATCATTGTATTTGGAAAATTTCTTCGATTTGAATTAACTTGACGCCAAAACAGGTATAGCCACGACCCGAATGTTTGTCGGAGGTTGTTGAACTAAAGTAACTATTGAAAGCAATATTCACGTGCATTTGTTTGTCGGGGGATTATACAGTTTTTCACTGGTTAAACCGATATGCATATTCATTTCGGGGCGTTTTGGCGTCATGTTAATTCACGACATTAGACATTCAGATTTTGAAAGTCCTGCATGACATATACGACATGGGACATTAAGATTTGGAATGTTCTGCGTTACATATTCCACAGTGGACATTCAGATTTTGAATTCAAAACATTGGACATTCAGATAATTTGAATGTCGCAGCAGGTCATTTGGAATTTCGAGGTACGACATTTATGACATTGGACATTAAATGTTGCATGCCGTGATGCATCATTGACGACGTTGGACATTCAGATTTTGAATGTAGTGTATGAATGCCTCAGCACGACATTCACGACATTGATTATTAAGAATTTGAATGTAGAATGTAATGTCTCAGCAAGACATTCACGACGTTGGATAGATTTTGAATAAATTTTTTTTTTTTTAAAAAATTCATTGTAGTAATTTGAAATATGACCACAATGTTTACATCAAACCAATGCATTGAATCAGTTCCTCTGGTTAGGTGTATTATGGGTTTATTCAACAAAGCAAAGCATGAATGCGTCCAATTCTTATTAGGCAGTGTCAACTATTTTAATAAGGGGAAAGTTTGAGAAACGTCTGAAACTGTATAAAAGGGGGCACAACAAAAACAGTAGCTAAATCCTCTTACACTGTCTATTGTACTCAAATTAACACACATTTCCAATACATACTGACAATGAATGACGAAAAAAACTTAAAACTAACGTAGGGATGGACGTCATAAAACCACTGAGTGATACTGGAGTTCACCAGAAATACTCACAGATTATGGTTTGATATCGTGATGCCAACAAATTATCTATCATGTCTTTATTTTCAAGTTAAGAATCTAGTTTTCATAGTACGTATACGACTGAGAACGATTTCCTTTTATCGGTTTGTCGAAGATATTCAGTTAGAACTTTCTTGATATTAGTCCATGTCAGAGATTCACATGACAAAGTCACAAAATGAACAAGATATGTAGAGAGAAATAGAGAATAATATGCTACTGTGCTTTGATAAATCAACAGTCAACCGGGAGGCAGATTCATAATGCAAGGTCAAAGACAAAGCTGTAAGGGGTTCGTGACAAATTGCAAATATCTTGTTTAGATATTATTTTATGGATTTATCAAACCTTTCGGCCACCGTGGACTGTAATGATGTTTTATTTATAAAAACAAAAAGCCAAATAAGTAACAGATTATAGGATTATGGACAAATGTGACATTAACAAAGCTTAAGATTATCGATCATTTTTTACAGCCATAAAAATATCATATCGAAATCAACCTTCAGTTTTGGTAAGTTGCAGTTTTCATAGTACTTTCCGCCTGGGAATGCAACCAACAGCCTCCCTGTTTTCTTTTCCTTTTTAGTGGTTTAATGAACATACAAGATTGTACGTTCCTCGAAACATTTAAAGTCTGTTTATTTGTAAATCTAATACACAAGGTTTGTTACCAAAGCAACGTTTCACTATTTGACATTTTCAAGCGACAACCCGAAGTACAGTGACACTCGCTGTCGTGTATCAGGATCAAAGGTGTCCGTTACGTGACTGGCGGTCTAATGTTATTTGTAGATATGTTAATCAAGGTGAGATAGCAATAGGTCAGAACTTACAACTGTTTCTGATGCAGACCCATGTGACCTGGAAATAACGGATGCCTTTATTTAAGGACAAATTCTGAATGAGGGTACTAAAATCAATATAGTCCGTAAGATATCTTACATTCTCTTTTATTGATCATCAATTGAATTCACCTACCACACATTCACTATTGTTTAAAATATCCTTTAAGGAAAATCCATCCATCCTTAAATTATCATCATGGTCCTTCAAATCCTTAAATGCAGACGCAGGCATCCATTAACTTGGAGTTGTAGGTTATTTTGCTCAAAATCTATGAAGGCTTGCATCACTATTTAACTCCAATGATCATTTGATGGGCAATGACCACAATTTAATGATGGATTTTCCTTTAAAATTCCAAACTTCACCAGATGCCTATTCGACTGATATCGCTGCAAACGAGACGTCTGATTCTGAATTTGAACTATATCATTAGTGAACCAAATAAAAATGCACATAGTAAATAATAAGCTACATGAATGTAACAATGTTGTTATAAGTACTTTTAGACCACTTAGAATCCAATATACGATAAACGCAGACGATGTTTTTTCACCTGTTTAAATGGAACTGCATGTAGGTCCAGAACCGTATCCAGGAGTTCAGGTTAGGGGACACTATATTAAAAAATATAGGCAATGGCAATGCAAGCAGCTTGCCGCTTTGCCTGAGCCGTGAGAAGGATGTAGTTCCGTGTGGACTTGGAATCCGGGGCAGCTCCCATTTAAAGCTGTGAAATAGTGCATTCTTGTAAGTTTTTTTGGTTTTGTGAGTCTACATTTATGTAAAGTCGGGTTATTTTAGAGGGGCGCGCGCCGGATGCGCCCTCTCCGCCCCCCTCCCCCACCCCACCCCTTGAATCCGCCAGAGAGGTCCACTTAAGATCAATGATATACAATGAATACTAATTAGCCTAAGTATACAAAATTACCATGGCACAAAATCGGGATGTACTTAAGTTGTCTGCAAAACATTATTGCTTACCTAAGTATTTCATATCTGAACACATATTTTAGCCTATGTACTTAATCTGTCCTGCTCTTTGTGTTTCAGGGATGAGCTAATGCGTTTTTAAGTATTATTCAGCACTAACTGTTGTTTTTTGAAATACGAACGTGAACTTTAAGTTTGTTATAATGGTTCCTGAATTTTAAATTTCCTGAGCAGCTCCTATCTAAATAAATAGGAGAATTCCATTTTCTTTTTTCACAAATTGCTGTCAAGGATTCAAATGTTCAGAATCCATTCTAAAAACCTGGTGGGCATACAAAAGTTGACGACATTGTACTGAACGTTTAGATATGTTTTCCTGTTAGTTGAAAATGAAGAAAAATGCCTCTTAAATGATTGAAAACAATTCGTTATCATGCAGTCCCAGTATTCGTCTTTTCAAAGTAGATATTGATAACCAACATTACGAGGTACATGTGGTCCTAAAGATTTCACGATGAACGAAAACCATCGCAAGATAATCAGAAAACTGGTTATCGTCTGCATCGAATATAGTGCTGTTACAGTTGAGAATGATGAATGTAAAAATTGTGTGCATTTTTCGAAAAAAAAATCGGTGATGATGGTAAATTTGTAGAATTAGGCCCTTTTGTTTATCAGAAATTGAAAAGGAAATGGCTTTTGATATTATATCAATGCATTTAGTAGATTTATATAATGCGCTTCTTTATACTGGACATTTTCCTGCTCAATGGTCAAGAGTGAATATTATTCTAATTTTCAAAAAGAATTACCCTAGTTATGTAAATTATTATCGAGGTATTACCTTAGAGAACTGTTTTTCTTAAATATTTACTGCGTTATTGAGTTGCAAATTAAATGATTGCATTGAAAATAATATTGAAGTAAGTGATGCTCATATTGGATTTAAAAAAAAATGGATTAATGGAAAGATTATAAAGATAAAGATTGCTTTTGCATTTGGTCTAAATAATATATAATATATAGCTTTAATATACAAGAGTGAAGTTTTTGGCAAAGTGTTAAAAATCTTAAATAACCAAGTCAAGTCGTGTGTAAAAAGGTGTAATTCTCTTTTAGATTGTTTTTATCGCTTTTTGCCCTTTTTCTTGAGGATCTCGAGCTATTTTGCAAGATGAAACAATGCGTTCTTTATCTCTAGACGATATTTCTAATATCTTATTATTATATGCTGATGGTAAGGTAATTTTAGGGGATAGCAAAGGGGATTTACTTCACAGTTAAGATATATTAAAAAATAATGTGACAAATTGGGACTACAGGTTAATGTTAACAATTATTTTAGAACAGAACAGAACAGAACAGAACATACTTTTATTTCCGACTTGTACATAGTACATCGTCTATATAAATAAACAACACAAATAATGTTCTCACGTGATAATGACATAAGCATGTACAATTTTTTTTTTTTTAAATTTTCAAAACATGTATAAGGAGAGTAGAAGAACATACTCAAAATAACAAAAGAATGAACGCTGGATAACGTAATAATAATACACTATTGGTTAACTACATTTATATTTTCCCTACATTTAAAAGCTTCCCTAATAAAACACGCTAAGTTGAAAAGAGTCTTCCTATCTTGACTTTGTAACAATGCATGAAATTTGAAAACTGATGGTTTTACATAAAAATATCTGTCTAAATATTTTACCCTTAAAATACTATAACATGAACAAATACAAACAAAATGATATGTGTCTTCAATATCATGTAGTTCACAATATAAACAAATTCTTTCATTTCTTGGTATCCTATTTTCACCAAATCTTCCGGTTTGAATTCTCAATTTGTGTGCTGAGATACGTAATCTCGTAATATGAAACCTAAGGTCATAATGAACTAAATCAAGATAATTTTCATATACAAAGTTAATCTTAAACTGCTTATATTCTTCTAAGATGCTGTTTCTATTTACATTTCCAAACCATTCTTGTTTAAAGCAGTCAATAACACGCTGTTTAAAATGTATATTAAAAGATTTAATATCAATCAAACCGGTACTGATATTAAAAAACATTTCTGAAAAACCATAATCATTTAATATATTTTTAACCCTGCTAACCCAATTTGTATAACCTAAAATACAATCTTGTAAGGCTAACTTATACAGTCTATCTAGTATTATATTATCTGATTGGACAATTTTACACCAATATTTGATTATTCTACATAAATGAGTGACATATAATGGGTACCGTTCTAATTCGCCATAAATTGCAGCATTACTAGATTTTAAAGGTACTTTTAATATGCGTTTACAAAACTTTAAATGCAATCTTTCTATTTCTTTACACCTTTTAAAACCAGTTACTTCACAACCATAATTTAACATAGTACCTACAAATGAATCAAAAATTAAAATTTTTTAAGGTAAATTTTTACAATTATATAACATTGCTTTTAATGAAATATTAAATAAAACTTCTAACACTGTATCATTATATGTCCAATTTTCACCCCGTTTCAGCCCTCCCCGTTTCCTGAACACCATAACTTTAGTCTTAAGAACATTTACTTCAATACCCCATTTATTACAATAACCGTATAGCAAATCTAATTTATTCTGTAATTCTTCCGGCGTTTTTCCAAAAATAGCCATGTCGTCCGCGAACAATAATAAGGTTATTACAATATCATCAACTGACAACCCACTATTAATATCATCTTGCAAAAACAGTTCTAAATCTTCCAAAAAAAGTGACACTAATACTGGTGACATTATCTCTCCTTGTCTTAAACCAACCGAATACTCGAAAAAATCAGAGAAGGAATTGCAGTGCTTTACACATGATTTCACAACATCATACATGTCTTTAATTATTCTCAAAACTTTTCCCTGAATACCAGACTTAAATATTTAACCATAAAAAAAACACTTTTTTAGATCTATAAACCCTACATACAGTCTCTTATTTTTATTCAAATAATGTTCAATTAATGTATTTAATGCAAATATAGCATCAATCGTTGAACTACCTTTCTTAAAACCAAATTGTGCATCAGATATACAATGATTTTCTTCACAAAAAGATACTATTCTATTATTTAAGACTGAAGTGAATAATTTAGATAAACAACTTAACAAAGTAATGCCTCTATAATTACTTGCATCGTTTTTATCTCCCTTTTTATGTAATGGAATAATAATCCCTTGTCTCCACTGATCTGGAAATATACCTGAATCTAAAATAATATTAAAAATATCACAAATATATGGCAACAAAATATCAGCTGCTTCAATAAAATACTCATTTAAAAGACAATCCTGACCATATGCTTTGTTTGTTTTTAATTTTTTCACTGCTTTCTGAATTTCTTCAACACATATTGGTTTATCAAATTCCTCATTAATCGAACTACTATCAAAATTATGGTCTTTAGCAAAAAATTCAGACTCACTATCTTGACATGTAAAAATGTCATTCTCAAGATTAGAAAAATAATGAAAAAAGTCCCTAATGAAGGTGAATTTACCGACTTAGTATTCTTCTTTTTAAAATATTTCCAGAAAGCCTTAGGATTAGAATTCTTCAGTTTTTCTATATCTTCAATTTTCTTACTTAAAAAACGTTTTTTCTTCCTTTTAATTAACTTTTTATAGAACTGTTTACAATCACAGAAATATGCCCTATTAGTATCAGTTTTACAATTGTTAAAGACCCGTAATGCCTCAAGATAACTATTTCTTGCATTCATACATTCATTATCGAACCATTCTGCACTATCAAAATCAGGTAAGTCAATAAACTTTTTATTATACGATTGATCATAATGTTTCAAAAAATAATTATCAGCAACCTGATTCACAATATTAGTAAAACCAGATATAGCATAGTTTATACTTTCTTTGTTTGGCTCTATATTACTCACCAACTGATTTAGTAACGGTAACTGACAAATAAGGCTGGCTCTAAATGAATCCCTTTTCTGTGGTGACCACTTATATTTGGAAACAAAGATAGAGGGGGCTAACTACATAGTGCGCAGTGAAAATATTACACTTTTCGAAGTTGTCGATATATTTTTTTTCATTTGGTAACCATATTTAATTTTAATGGAACTTTTGCATTAAGTCAGGCATTCTTATCAGGAAAAGGTTTGAAAGCTCTTAATGTATTGTTTAGCAATTAAAAAATATGACTCAAAAACAAGTGTGAAATGTCGGCTTGTATGCGCTTGTGGGTGTTGTTTTAAATGTAAACAGTTAAATATAGGGATTAGGTGAATCAAAAACGATAGAATGTATCCATCTCGAATTTTGTAAATAATTATTACATGTGAAAACTTTCTACTGGTAGTTCGAAAAAAAAAGTTCCGTTTCTTGTCTTCCGACCGACCCTCTTTTTCCCGACCGACATTTTTAACGACCGATCCTATTTTTTTTTATCTTTTCGCCTTTAAAAATTATTTCACTTTTTTTACTTTCGATTTATGTAAGAAGATAAAAAACAAATAATAAAATCCCAATCTACTGACCCTCCTTTTTATTTGCTGGAGACCAGAAACGGATTTTTTTTGGTTCGATCAATATTAAGATATTGCAATGTACAATATAAATTAAGATTAAATTTAGCTAAACAGACATTTCTTTCCCATAAACTCATAAATGAAAATATCAGATACGGTCAGAATAGACCGGAAATAGCTATGAGATATTGTACAATTTGTAAAATAATAGATATTGAAGATGAGTATCACTTGACATAGTTTGTCATGAACATCCGAAACAAATATTTAAAATATGTTTATTTAGACATCCCAAAATGACACATTTATTCAATTGATGTCTTCAACAAATAAAAAAATCATGTTATTCTAAATATTGGCATATACATAAATGAAGATTTGTCACACAGAAATCTTTAAAACATGTTTCATGTTGACATCTCCATTACCATTACTACATGTGTGACATTTCTGTTCCTACGGGATTTTCACTTTCAAATGTCAAAAATATATGAAAAGGTGTTTATGGCTTGTACCTACCTACTTGTTTAATTTAAGAAAATGATGATGAATTATACATAAACAGTGTTAATATTTGAATGATGTTATAAGTTATATCATTTTCAACTGTGGATGTATAATTACTTCTATGTATTTGTATGTACTTATGATTTTATCCTGTCAAAATCACGATAATTGTACATCCACATGGGTCATTGACCTTCTGGAATAACTGAATAAAATCTAATCTAATCATGTAATTAATAACTAGCGGTATAAGTCAATTTGTCATTAACGAATAAATCATCTTTTCTGTATGATATATCATGGTGGCATATTTCTGCCAGCCACTTATCCAATTAGTACGTCGAAACTTTTCTGAAAAAAAAAAAATGTCATTTATTCAGTTGTTATCTGGCACGTAGAATTTTTTTCTAGTCATCTACTTAGATAGCTTAACAGGACTAAACTGTCTGTTAGTGTCCATTACTGCCAATCACATATTCACTTATGTTAACTGGATATCATGTTTTTTTCCAGATAATATGGTGGCATATTTCTACCAGCCACTTATCCACTTAGCTATGTCGAAACTTTTCTGAAAAAAATGTTATATATTCAGTTATTATCTGGCAAATAAAAAGTTTTCAAGTTATTAACTAAGGTATCTTAACAGGACTAAACCGCCTGTTAGTGCCCACTTCTGCCAATCACATGTTAACTTAGGTTAACTGGATATCATGTTGTTTTTTTCCAGATAATTATGTGAAAAAAAAGCTTGTTATCCACATAGTTTAACTGACTAACTTGAAAAAAGCGAGATATCCAGTATTCTTAAGTGAATATATGGCTGGCAGTAGTGGGCACTAACCGGCATTTTGTCCTGTTAAGATACCTAAGAGGACAACACAAACGGTTTCCGCTTGCAAGATACTAACTGAATATGTGACAATATTTTAGAAAAGACTCGACGTAGCTAAGTGGATAAGTGGCTGGCAGAAATATGCCACCATAGTATATAATTTTATACATGTTTTATAATTCATATACCTATATCTTTATTTATGTTGAATGCGTACATAACGCATTACTTATATTCCGTTAATTACTGCAATACTACAACGAAAATCAATCACTTAATATATATCCTCGAGTGCCCAAACTGCGCCCCTCTAAGATTTAATTAGGAAATACAACATAAATAAAATACATAAAATAAAAACTGTTCACGTACCAATTAATTCTATCAAATTCACATTGAAACCCCCTAAGTAATTCTTTTATAAATAATTATTCACTCGGAAATAGCATTTAATACATTACGAGTCAAATATTATGCCATCATTTTGTGTGGTCCTAACTCCGCCCCCTAGGTGACGTCATAGCAGTTGCGAATTGTACACATATGACTTCCATTTATAAATGTGTTAACACAGCAGATACTTTTATTTAAAAAAAAAATGAGTTTAAAAGGGCCATTCTGCGTGGCAATCATTTTGTATTAAGAAAAACACATAAAAATAGTGGTGCGAGATAAAAATTTGCAATATTTATCTGTTTGAATCAAAATTTCGTACAAAAATCATCAGAGTTTATTTACAGAAACATACTGAAAAAAAAATCTTACAGTCGCATACGCGTGTAACAAAATCTAGCGAGACTACGATATAAAAAAGGAAGGTGGCGGAGTTAGGACAGGGGCGCAGTTAGGACCTCCGACGATATGATAGAAACACTTATTTGATATGTTCATCACCCATAACTAACAATTTGTGACTGCATTATTTTATAAAATTATTCATGCATGTTTTTTCCGTATACGATTTTCTTTTGCAATTCACAATGATATGGTACTGTAATTGATATTATAGTTTACAGGACAAGAATCTGTTACGTTTACGTGAATAAAGTATGCTGCCTGCCTGTTGTCATATGACGTGTGCTGAATTATTTGCGGTTGGGGAGAAGGTCTGTATCTCTTGACACTGCAAAACAAGAATGATGTCTATTGCAGTCATATGTTTAACGTTAACGTGGGACAAACTCATTATTTGAACAATCCCATCAACATTTAAAGGTACGATGATGATACTTTGCAGTCAAGTACAAAAATAATATAAGCTATGATAAACTCATCATTACGAAATATTGTTGTTTTACATTATGCCATATTAATTAAAAAACAGATACTGTCTGTGTCTTTCCCAATTACCCTAGCTACACTTCTGTGCACGATATCAATCCACCTTCTTTCTTTTTTGTCTTAACCATCTTAAACTCTTTCCTTAAAGTCTTGCTCTAACTCGCTTTTTTTCTTCATTCACCTTTTCCATATATAATTTCCAATCTCGCCCGCCTTTCCTTGCGAGCTCTCCTTATCCAGTTATATCCCTAATTACTGCATACCACTTTTCTCCATTACTTTGTATTGGTCTTTTTCTGCAAGGTCTCTTTCCCCTATAATGCACAGTCACTTCCTACAATTTTCAGCTATCGCCTTTTTACACAGTTACTGCTCCATCTTTTACACTACTCGCATTTTCTCTTCCTATTTATGACCCTTAACAGTGATCAATCTCGGTTCAAAACAGGAGCGCTTTCATGAAGTTGAAGAGTCCACACCTTGCTTGGTATCGTTGTTTCATTTCTAACAAAATTGCTTAAACTTTACCCCATTGATGTCCATGAATAAATTTAAGACTCGATGATAATTGACTGAATCTTAAATGGTCTGTACCTGTGATATGCAGACTGTGTGAAATCTTGGCTTCAATATTGCACGAACAGAACATATCTTTTAAATTATTTTTGCCCAGGTATGGTACATACAAAATGGGGAAAGTAAAAGAAAAATACACCGTTCCAGTCAATGTTATGGTGAAATAATAAGGCAGTGTGGAAACGGGTTATAAACTCATTTAGGGCATAAATAGGTTATAAATTAGGAAACAGAGAAGACCCAGATCAGACAGCTCATGAACGGAGCTCTCTTGCCTTCGTCTCCTCTATTCGCCAATGCGTCAGTATGATTCACTATGATGGAGAGGATTAAAGAAGCACTGATGTAACACCCTACCTTGGTGCTTAACCCATTATGGCAGCCTCAGCGATACAATACGATACGATGCAATACAAATACAAAATCTCTTTCTTGACATGTATTAATTATACAGCAGTAACATATATGTATAGTAACATGTATATAAATTCAAAAACAGAGATGAACAAAACTACTAGGGAAACAAATACAACACGAACATTTTTTTCAGTTGGAGGTAACGTGATATATTGTATCTACCTGTCTGTAAGTTATGATTAGCTGTGTTCGAAATCTAAAAAGGGGCCTATTCGACTGGGACTTTCCGTTGAGAACGAAAGGTGGGCGAAGCTAGATGCGCAAAGAAAAAAAATACTCAGCGAAAAATGCCCAGTCGAATAGATATTTGCATTGATGTCGCTTATATCAATAACCATTTTTACAAAGAAATTAAAAACATAAAGATGTGAATAAGGATTTCTTTCATCGTGCCCATCGCGATCATTTACTAGTGTTTCTGTTACAGGGAACCCAACTAATCAAACTAAATGATAGAATTGGCCATGAATGACATTTACTTCAAGACACGTGACATTATTTCATTTTTCTACACAAAAAGTTTTCAAGTTCTGCCTGAAAGGAAGATGCTAAATTGTTAAATTTAGAACTTAATGAGTTCTGTTTAGCAAACATATATGATGAGTTGTTTAAATAAGTATATATTCTTTTCAAATATCGCTTATGTGTACTAGTTTTTAATCTTGAAAATAATAGAGATTATTAACGGAAAATTTTCTTCGTTGAGTAAGTGCTTAACGCTCTGATGTCATAATCTCAACACCCCATCAGTTGAATGAAAAATTTTAGGTAACGAAAAAAAGTTAGTCAACAAATACCCCAGTCGAATACGCCCAAAGGCACATAAAATATGCTTGCTTCATTTTGATTTAAGAGTGATAGATAATTGTCAAAGTCATGGGTAGCTTTAAAATCACTAGTTCTGCTTGCATTGGTCTATAATTATTTGCATAATTTCTTTATGTTTTAGTTTCTGATAGGTTCTTGATTTAACCACCTGACCTTCCTATTGGGTTAAGAAACATATAAATAGGATCTGACATGAATTGTTATTTCATATCAAATATTACTAAACGAGGGTAGCTTCAGGAGTCAGGATAATGTGACTGGATGTGTTCACCCCAAATGACTAAAATAACGTCGATGGGAAGCAAAGCCAAAAGATGAACACTAGCGAGAATGAGACCCCCCCCCCCCCCCCCCCGCAGATGTCAGTGGTATATCGCAGAATATAAAAAGTACGTAGTAATCTAATCATGAAGGTCCATGTTTATACAGCATTTTTGATCGCATTAGAATACCTCATTTAATATTACCAGAAGTCAAAATTTGTGGCCAGCCAGATGGTCCGAAAATTCAAAATCAGCGATTTCTTTCGAAGGACATCTTTCTATTTTCTAGTTTAGCATGTTTACAATAGATTTATCTCTTTTACAAAAGTAAGTGCTTCGTTCAAAGTAATGGTTCCGCTACATTTCGGACCACTTAACCTCTACCAAGATAACCAAGGTACCCTAATTAAACATTAGGAAACCTTGGTTATCTTCCGAATCGTAAAAATCCATGAGGTCCGAAATGTAGCGGAACCATTACAGGTATCTTACCTTAAGTCGGATAGAACTTACCTTCGCTTCCACCTTCTAGTGTCTGTAGTAATGCTTTCATAGACTCTATACTTTACATAGATTTTGAAAGAAAATGAAACGAAATAAGAAATGAATTTTATTTGGATCAAAGTATCACCTCCTTGTTCTTTATCGATGTTAATGAAACCATGATGACCCTTTAAGATGTAAAATAAAAAAGGAATTGTAAAGAGTGTTTTCCTTGAATATTCGATAAACAGAACTTAACGTTTTTTGGGTTTTTTTAAGTTTTTATCAACATGTATTTAAAAAAAGTCTGCTATACCGATTTCAATCTTAGGAAATGATTCTCTCACAGTGCTAATCCGTTTTGACTGGTTTCAACATAAAAACATATTGTGCATTTATGTTTCCTGTAAATTTCCCTATCAGTTTTCTTGAAAAAAAGAAATCAATAAAACAAACAAAGAAACAAACAAACAAACGTGAGTTACTATTTCAGTCTCTCTGGTCAGAATATATTTTGATAAATGCTGCCAAGGTTTATACCTCTGACGATAATTGGTATTGACGAACAAAGACCAATTTTTACAACAAGAGAAGTTGTGATCACACCTCACGTGGTAATAGGACAGGATTCTTAAGGGGAGATATATATGAATATAAAAACCGAGAAGATACTTGGAACTTCGTAAACATTAACCCCAGGAGGTTATTGAAAGACTCATCTAATATATCCTTTCGGGTAAAGTAAAATGCAGTAATTGTAGATTTAATTGTTGACTCTCCGACTGTGCCCCAGTATCTAGTAAGGTCTTTGTTGGGAAACTGTAGGATGTCTCACACAATGGAAAAATAGGTCCGTCTATGGTTAATTCAGTTTAATTCTTTTCTTTTCCACAAATTCAAATAGTAACAATAATATAGTCCGTTAAAAATCAGTAGTATCAAATCATAATAATGATGGTTATCCACATAAATGTCCGTGAAATCACAGTAAAAATAGTATTTAAATATAAACATACAGATTTTGTTAATAGTTTTCGTTAGGAGTCCTAATTAGAGGTACTTCCTCTTTGAAAACCAAAATTCGAATCAGATCTCTCAAC
>CM037793.1:22741711-22791711 GCA_021229015.1 Solen grandis
CTGCCTGATACTATATCCTTTCCTATTTTAAACTGCACTAGCTGAGTTAGAGAACGGACAAAAAAGAGTGACGGACGAACAGGGTGAAATACTATAGGGCACCACACCAAGGTGTGGGACTCTAACAAACTGTAAAAGTCAATTTCAATTTTGAACCTGATCTAAGTGTTCTGTATTGTTATATATAAGGATGCCTCTTTTGTTCATATAGCTCACTCCGTTACACACATCAATTAAAATATAAATAAAGTCCCTCATATTCTCTAGTAGCCAAAATTGTTATGAGTCTTTGCCCTGCGTACTGCGTAAATTCCATGAAACGAACGTAAGGTTCCGATCAGCTGGCGAAGAAAAGAACATAATTAAAGTTCAATTTCTGCAATATTTTAGTCAATACTTTGAAAAAAATGAAAGAAAAATAAACCGATTTTCATTTTAATTGGATTTTTACTTTTAAAACATCACTGACTAGACTTGACTTGACTATTTGGGTTTACCGTCGCTTCGACAGTATTTCAGCCATATAACGACGTCCAGCTAATTACAGGTGGAGGAAGACCCCGAATGCACGAAGGCATTCCGGGTAGAACCACCGACCTACCGCAAGCCAGCTGGAAGGCTTCCCCACATGAAAATCCGAATGACCCTGCCGGGATTCGAACCCACGCGGTGAGGAGCTGAGTTGAGTGTTAAAGTCAGCGACTTTATCCTCTCGGCCCCCGGAGGCCCCCTTTAAAACATCACATCTTCTCCAATACAAAATTGTACCTGTTTTTAGATTAAAGGTTGATACAAAGTTTAATTACGTCTTAGCAAAGGTTAAAAAGCACAGATTATAAAAATGAATGCAATATTAATATTTGTTTAAAAACGGTGTTGCCTTATTTAAGAAAATGATTAACTCGTAATGGTAATGATATTATTTAAATAGCATCACAGAGACCTTTTATGTTATTGTAAATTAATCAACATGCATTTCGATTTCCTTGCGGTTATGCAAATTAAAAAAAATGCATAATAATGAATCACAATTTTTCGGAACAAGCTGCGCAAATTAATTTAAAAATGTTGCTTTAATTGATATATACTGTGCCGACTAGTCATTATCAATGATAAATTCAGCAAAATAACACATTTAAAAATAGCTGGCAAAAACATGGTTGTCAAAATTCATGTTCTTTTAGATGTATTTCAAGTTGCATGCATTTTTTTATTGATTATTCCATTATTATTTCGTCAGTTCAATTTTATTTCGTCTTGCTGGTAAACCTGTCCCGGGAATAGAGTGGTAAGAGCGTCCGCCTCGTAACTAGGAGAGTGCGGGGTCGATCCTCGGCAGCGACATACCAAAGTCGTTAAATGGAATGCATTTGTCCCTCTGGGGAAAATCATCGACGATGTGGAAATAGAGAAATTTTCTCTCGATGTCTCAGCAAAAGAAAAAAGGACAGTACCATGAGAAAGGATACTTATAACACATCGGGATGGTCCATTTGACGTTCACTGGTGCATCGGCAATGGTCAAATCTTTTCTGGGGATGGTCGTGAATCATCGGTGAGTACATATACCTGCGAATCATTCTAGGTGCCTCGGGAAGATTATAGAGATTATGAGGCAATATGGTGGTAAGAAAAAAGAGAAAATTAAGGGAAGACTTTGTTGTGTTCGTGAGGATGCCTAAAGCCATGTTCCATGACCTTCTTGACAGTCTCAGTCCAAGATTTATCCAACAACAACAAATTTTAGAGTGAACTTTTCAATCCTTATCGAAATGCGACTATTCGGGGACGCAACACCATCGAAAGGTCTCGCTGAATATTAGTTGAAAATTCAATTTCAACGAAGTCACCTATGCTACATCAGCGAGACACTACCGATGCCTCGCGAAAACGTCTCCAGACGAAACCCGAAAAATAGTTTTGATCACATCGGGGAAAATTTTAATGCAAGCATTGAATTAATGAATTTATTTATTTTTGCAGTTCACCTTATTCTTCCCAATGGCTCTACATATCTCGCGACGCCACCGAAGCTTCCCCGGGACATCGGAGATCCCGAAGGTCATCATTTTCCATGTACTTGCATCTATCTAATATTCATTGTGGAGTTCATGTACAGGTGGTCAAGTTTCAGGATGTTGGTTTTCTGTGTGGTATCATACATCGTATGATAAGCGTGAGGCAACACTACACATGTCCCCAAATGACTGAAATACTTTTGAAGGGACGTCCATCCAAAGCAATGAAACAAATAAACCGACAGTTTTTACAATTAATAAAGAATGATGTAAATATTGTATGTATGTATGTATGTATGTATGTATGTATGTATGTGTTTATAAGTGTATGTATGTATTTGTTGACAGAAAAAAAAAGTTGGTCAAAATGAAAGAAAAAATGTTGACAGGATCATTATGGAGGCATCTTTTTGTTAAGATGGAACACCCTGTACAGGTAGTCTCTGTTATTGTCTGTTTTTTAGAATGATGAGATTTTCAAGTACAATCTCTCTCTCTCTCTCTCTCTCTCTCTCTTTGTATGAAGGCAATCACGAAGAATCAATGAGGGGAAAGTGTTTTCTTTCTTCTTTTTTTTCTGAACACACTTACAAACATGGTAAGTATTGATTTTATCGTCCATAGCCTGTGGAATTTGCAATCTCAATTAAACCGAAACCAGTCACCGTTCGATCCGCACACTTGCCGATGGACAACATGGCACGCCTTTCAGATGGTCACGCAACACGTATTGACGATCTTGCGTCATGACCTACTTAAATACATATATACTTGTGATAGCTATTATGCGGTTGGGTCATTGATATTGATTCTTGTAAATCGCATTATACCCAACGAACTGCTTTAACCAGATAATCAGAGAGAACACGTGAGCTAGCACTCACGTGAGGATAGCATTTGTTCGTACGTCATTATGTTATACTGGTACTTGCATTATAGATATACATGTCGTCTATAAACAGAAAGTAAAAAGAAACAATATTACACTGTAAGTATGTTTAAATACTAGGGGAAATAATGCGGGTACGCTATAATGCTTTTATCTTAACCACTAGTTTTATAATTCCCATTAATTAACAGGATATATTTACCACATATATTTTGTTATACAATACATCGAGTTTTTGTCCTTTGTCGTCAAATTTATAGTGAAACCTCTCTAAACCGCACACTGTCCGGACCAGTTTACGTAGAATTTTTAAGCAATATATATATAACAATATAATTACAATGTACACGTGCACCGGTATGGGCATTTATTTGAATTTCAAAGGCATACGCTCCCAATACAGGTTTTTACTATATAGACAAAGAAGGATAATTAAACATAGCCATGAGAATATTCTTATATTGTGCATGAACATAGAGAAATTAATGGGAAACATTGGGGGTTACCATTTAACTTTTTGAGTCTGCCCCTCATTTAAAGGTATCACTTAAAAAATAAAATAAAATATAAAAAAAAAATGCCAATTCTTGCTATAAATCATTTCGAGTAGTGTATAACAACTATTATTTTAATGTTATTTTAGGGGAATGTTCACAACCTGAGCATGGTCCATTTCTGATAGAAACAGTATATTGAATTTAAGAAACACATAAGAACTCATATATTTTATAGCCTGAGTTTATAAGGTGCCAGGACTCGTGCATGTCAAATGTTTTTTAAGTTGGGTTCTTGTGAAAAATAAAAGAATAGGAGCTGATAAATCAACTTATTTTTTTAATTTAGCTTCCAGAAAATCTCAAAGTATAGATTTTTGACTACATTTGTTTCTTAAATGTTTCCGAATAGACCGTTTTCTCACCATCCGCATTTGCAACTCTCTATAGGACGCCAGAGGTTGTCTAAAGCAAGATACAGGAGAAGAAAATGCATTATTTATCAGACTCAAGAAAGTGGTGCATACTTTTTTCTCCACTATTCAAAGAACGAATATGCCATTATTTACGAAGATTATCTCAGAATGACGTGGACTTTTGTTCAAGTCTTTGTGGAGATATCTTTTATCGCCTGCTTTTTTGTTTATTCTAAAGTAGCCTCTGCGCAACTTTTTCGCGCATGTTCTTTCTATTTCTTTTCAATTATTTCGGAAATTTCGTAAAATTTACCACACATTCCTTATATGAAAACTCTTTAGTTGTTAAATCTAAAATGAAGAAAATAATTGACGCGGTCGTCCTAAAAGTGTTTTGGTGCAATCGACAAAGGCATACGCAAGGGAATTATATTCCCCCAAAACTCAATATAATATGCAATGAATTCACATGATTCAACTGAGCATATCACTATTGTTGTTAAATTCATAATTGTGTAGGGGGCCGCCGTGGCCGAGCGGTTACAGTCGTGGACTACAAATCTCTCAGCCCCTCACCGCTGTGGGTTCGAATCCCGGTAAGGACTTCGGATTTTTCATGTGAGGAAGCCTTCCAGCTGGCTTGCGGTAGGTCGGTGATACCACTTTGTACTCGGGATCTTCCTCCACCTGTAATTAGCTGGACGTCGCTATATAATAATATAGTAGATATATCTCCAGAACGAGTAAAGTGGGGTGTGTTTTTTAATTTATTTTTTTTTCTTGAGAATATATTAATATCTGATAGTGCTGAATAAATATAAAAAAAATATCAACGCGATATTTTGTTTTTCAGCAGACAAATCTTGAAGGAAAATTATGTTCATAATATTACATTTTCTATATATAAACGTTTTTATTTTCCCCTTAAAGTTTGTGATATGGCAACACTATATTCATCGTAAACGCGAGGATGAATTAACGCTAATTTTCATTTTCGGCTATTGATGGCTTATAAGCAGGGATTAATTATGTACACGAAAAAGTACTCTCCCCCCCCCTCCCCCCCCCCCCAAAAAAAAATGGAGTCCGCCTTGGTCGCTTACTATCTGAAAACACACATTTATGGAAATAAGGCCGAATACACTCTTGATTTACATGGACTTTTTAGAACACTCTTTAGACATCTCTGAAGCAAGCAAATAAACAATTAGTGGAAAAAAAACTTTAAAGGTGATTACATATTTTTACATACCCTAGAGAAACATACCTGTTAAAACTCTCTTGAGCATTATGTCCGATAGATGGACATATATATTGTTGCATCTCTGCGATATCACACAACAGTGTAGACACGATACAATACCCATTTATATCATCAAACCAGCTCGTTCACCGATGGTTATTGACCAAGAATTTGATTTTTGAATATATATATGTGTTTTATGCCTCTCAATACCCATCTACAGAAATATAGTCACCCTATGAAACCATCCGTGATCGTGAGAAAATGTGTTGGTTACCTCTCACAGGCAGTATTTAAACTATATTTAGGATTATGAAACCATCATTTAGAATTTCTTCTTTCATTTGCCGTTACTTGGCTGATTACATTCACTTCTATCACATGCGTTAACTTCATATGCTGAATTTACGAAATGGAGAAGACGCCATGTTGCGGAACGTGTCACGTGGTACCGCAGGGACCTGCTTCATGGATATCGTATTCTAGATCTAACCGACTTCATCGATGTTGCGTTTACGAAAATAACGTTTTCCGGTGCAATTAGATCTACACATTCGAAGTTTATTTGACAGTTTATTTGACAGGAAACAAAGACTTCACCAATACGAGGGAGAGTAGAATAATATTGTTACTTTGTACCGACTTCTGTGAACGAGCTGCTTTAATGAGACTATCAGATAGGCAACCATTTTCCATTTCTGTCAGTTAGGCGTGAAAATACAATGAAACTGACTTGGTGCAGAGTAACGTAATTTACTCAAGTACAGGGAAAAATTAGTGAAAATTATTCAAAATTAGAATAAAAACCGCATTTTTTTTTCAGACAAAGTGTGAATACTGTCATATTTATATATTCGGTTGGTTTGGAAATCGATGGAAAACGGTAGTTTCTTTTGCTTTTAAAAATTTATGATTTTGTATTGTTTTCGCAAAGCGGATTGCATGGCGGCTGCATTTCTTTAATCATCAATACAGTAATTTTCCTGTTTGTAGAGGTGTCTAATGTTACTTATAAGATTCAATTTGAAAAAGAAAACATCATTTACACGTGTCGGTGCTAATTAACACTTGTTTGAATAGCTACTGTACTGTACATTGCCCTAGTCAACTGGACAAAAATAGCAGCATACAAGTTTACACCTGTTTTTCTCCAAATGGATAAATAAATTATTGGCTATATTATTAAATATACTTGGAAAAAGAATACACGCATTTAATTTAAAAAAAAATCCAATTAGGCAGTCTAATAAATGTTGTTCGGAAAATAAAAATAGCCTGCATTGTCATTTAGATAGATTAATCCGATCATAAAATTACAAAATATATCATTCTACGCCATATCACGTGTCCTTAAGGTAATCCATCCATCAATAATTTGCAGTCACGGTCCATCCAGTGATCATTGGATTTTCATAGTAAATGCAAACCTTTATAGACTTAGAGTAAAAGAGCCTAAAACTCCGGGTAAGTGTATGCTTGCATCTGCACTGAAGTCTTTTTAAATATTTGAAGGACCATGATTATAATATAACGATGGATGGATTACCTTAGTAATTTTGATTGCTGCTGTGTACATATCCTGGAATGTACCGTCGCTGCGACACTATATCAGTCATACAGCGACGTCCGACTAATTACGGGTGGAGGAAAACATCAAGCGTACAGGACCCGAGTAGACTACCGACCTTACGTTTCCTCACATTAAAAATCCGAATGGCTCAACTGGGAATCGACCCCAAAGCTGTGAGTAGCTAAATAGTTATAAGTCAACGATTAAGTCAACGATTAAAACCACATGAACTAGGAGGCCCGTGAATAGGTTTGAAAAATACGAAGTTTGTTATTTATGTATGGAGGACAGTTGTTATTTATGTATGGAGGACAGTCTCAAACGCTTGGCAGAAGGCGTAGGAAAAGATATTATACTAGGCTTTCATGTACCGAATTGCATATCTCTACAATTATCTAAAGCTAAATTCAGCAAACCAAAGATAAAATGTCATTACTACCTATATTACATCTGTTATTTGTTTGACGGCTTTAACGTCCCACCTACAGTATTTCAGTCATTTAGAGATTCGAGACAGATCTGGTGCTGTCACCACACTGCAGTATCACGCCGTAGACATTTGGCATGATACCCAGTCATATTATTCTGACATCCGGCCAACCAATCCTGTTAGTAACCTGCATATATGCTAAACGTCAAGCAGGAAGTTGAACCAGTACCATTTTAACGATTTTAATTTTAACTTTGGTATGTCGCGGTGGCGGATCTAATCCACGAACTTCCGCTCCTGAGGCTGACGCTTTAACCACTGTCCACCGGGGACGGTAACAGGAGGTTAGAGAGATTTTTTTTCTTGTACTGAAATTCCAGTTCCATTTAACACAGTAGTGTTTTTTTCTTCTGATTTTCAGATGCATTTTAGACGCCTCCTGTGAAATTCATTACAAAAATAATGCAAATAAAGCACGAAACTCTTCCTCTAAAAATAAATCACTCAAGCGAAATTAAATCTTCTTACCATAACTTGAATTAAACAAACCCTATATAAATTAACGCAATTGTTTGGTATACAACGTACAGTGATATTGCAATATTTCGGGAGGCGGTCATCCGAGAAAATTGTCTAATTTGAATGATATTCTCAAACTCGTACAGCAATAGAGAAATAGAAAAAAAAAGTCTTAAAAGAAATATATAGACATTTTTTCAACGAAACAAAAAAATATCAAAAGAAAAGATAACTAACGGAAAACAGATTCTCAAGATAATCGTTTACACAGTTAAATTTAGCACAGTTTCTATTCCGACTTATGGACGTTCTGTTTCCCCCTTAACGGCCAAACAGGCTGGGAAAATGAATATTCACATTTACATTCGCATCGGTTATGTCCGTTTCGCATGGGAAATCAACAAATGTACTCTTACGTTAGCATGATTAAAAGACACGTCTTACCCACGTAATCTCTGGCTTTCCACTTGATTAGACTTCCAACTATTCACGATAGTTATTTCTAATCTGCACGCATGCTCTACAAAATGTGAGAAATATGCACGTTCACGTAACAAGATCTTTGTGGGGAATGAGCAGTCCTTTCTTGCACACAAGACATAATGTTCTTGTGTATTCTATGAATTCTATAAATTATCTGTCACCCACTGTTTCTGACAGTCGATATGCTTTGACGTCATGACTCTTTTGAGCCAATCAAAGGAACACACAGTATAATTATTAACAATCTTATTAGAAAGAAACTAGTTCAAAGCATTCGGTTACATTTAAGATTATATTTAGCAAACTGAATGATTTAAGAATTTTAAAAGTCTAAAACGTGAAAGAAGAAACAACGCATGTAATAGAACCACGTTCAATCAAGCAGGTACTTTCGCTGCGGATGAATCTGACCATATGACAAACAAGGGGAACATTTTTATATGTTTAATCGGAATACGTCGAATCTCCGTAACATGTTTCATGCTGGTTGTCATAATTTACAGTGACTAGAAAACTAATCAGCGCAGATGTAAATGTTATGATAATGAAAACCGTCGCTGCGACAAAAATTCAGTCATAATGTCAAGTCCAGCTGATAATAGGTGCATAAAGGTGCTGAGTACATAGACGCACCGAGGCAGAACTACCGACCTCCTGCAAGGCTGCTAAGTGCTAAGAGGTGTCCTTACATGAAAAACGCCTAATGCTCTGGTCATGAACGAAATTATGTAAAAGAGAAGTACACTGTGGACTGATCTTAATAAGTTTTAATATTGATACAAAGATATGAGTGTGCATGGTTCAGCGTCGACCTCTTAAATCAGTTTAAACACTTTTTGCAGCAGCTCATAAAACCTGATTCTAACATTTTCAATTTCAGCAGAAAAAAAATGATAGGACTACAACCATTAGAGCAGACACTTCATTTATAACTCACGTCTTCAAAACTATATAAATAAACATATACGATATAGATTTTACCGCTTTTTTTATCGCTTGGCAAACTTCCACGTATGTAACAGCTGATAATAACTAGGTATACCCTATATCTATTGAATCTTTCATCAGATGTACAAGCATTGCATAGCAGGATATAAATGTTGCAAATTGCTAAATGTTGCCAGCAATCCTTACTGGGAAATAAACCCTTTTTGAACATATCTTAACGACTTAAATCAAATCTACGTAAATTGCATCATGTCCTATAAAAACAGTTTGATTTGTTTAACAAGAATGAAGTAAGTTTCAATACAAACACGGATTTACAAATAAGTCAAATTCCTAACAAATTAGATTTTTTCCCCTCAAAATTCAATCAACTTTCAATTTTAACATGGATTTACAAATGAACCAGTTCCTGACAAATCAACACGTCTTTTCAATTAAAACGTTGATTTAATGGCACAATCAGTTTTTTCCCCAGCTTACCAAATACCTCGAGTTTCTCTCACTCTGATCAATTCTACTGGTAGATAATTGTATTTCTACTAAAACCCCAATGTATACGTCAGAATAGGTCAGCAAGATATACTGAAATCGCTAAAGGGACTGTTACCCTGTTTTACATAACACAAGAAAGCAATGATTTTGCTAAAGGGAAGTAAATCTGTCAGATGTAAAACGGACCATCCTAGAAGCACTTATGCTACGGTTGTATGAACGGGGTGTGTATTTTGAATGTTACAGAGCGTCTGAAAACTATCCAGGGTTACCTCTGCTTAAAATATACACCGTAATGTCTAGCAACGTAATATCAATTTGCCCAAATGTGAATACAAACTAAAATACCAAGATACGTCTACTTACAGAGAGATATAACAAAACTTAGTGCATTAGGTCAGGAATAGAGTTTTATTGACCTGTGGTTGAAACTGATAATTTGATAATAAAAGTTCCCGAATTTATCACCCCTCGCATATGTACCACAAATAGGCATACGATGTTCACCGAGGTACAGACGAATGTAAGTCGGTTGCATTTGAGGGTGTGTTTTTTTTTTACACGTTCTTTCGCAAACCATGAAGTAATGTAATAAGATAATAAAAGTTCGCATTCCTCGCCCAGTTCTTGTGTTGTGATTCAAATGCGTGCTGATTAATCTTATAGTCATTATGTGTTGCTTGATAAGAATAATGATTTAAACATCTTAGCTTGTTCAGATTCAAAACGTAGAATTTTGTATTTTGCATACCATTTGTATATTTTGAAACAATCGTATATTCTGTCTACCTTAGGCAAACCTAGTTCTGGTATACTGTAACGTAAGGTCGCGCGCCTGGGGAATCCCACTTTTTTTGTTTTAATAAGTTGTCCTACAAGTCCTTTAACATTTTCTTTATTTCAATTAAATGCTAATGACAAGAGCTTGGAGGAAATGAAGCAAATAACGACATTGCCTTTGTTTCTACCGGTAGTAATATCGACTTTGTTTTCATTACTTGCAATGTAGTTTTAACGACTTAATTTCGTTCTTACCAATATTGATTCAATGACACCAATTTAGCACGGTCGGACATCCAACCTGTTATCTACATTACCTCCCTTGAAGGAGACGTTTAAATACGCACTGTAATTTGCACGAAATGTTAATGGTACTAACTGATTAAACGCAAAACATGAAACTATTCCTGTCTCTCAAAATAACAGTTATTAGGCCCACTGTGAGATGTTTAACATTGATGGTATTTTTTTTTGGTTTTTTTTTTTTTTTTTTTTTTTTTGCAGTGTTCGTATCAGAGAGATATCTTCGGGAACTTCTATGTCGGGCATCCTTACGCATCAAGTTGGTCGGTATTCTGACTGACCTTCCAAGTTTTTATTTCTCTAATTTAAGGTTATGTCCTGTCTCAGATTTGTTTTTCCATTTACATGTTCCTCCTTTAGGAGTTAGTTCATTTTGAATTCATGTAAGTTCTCTCAAATGACCTTTATTGTTCTTCCTTATTGATTAGAGAAATCGTTCTCTATGTGAACATCTCTTCCAGTTAGGAAGAAGTATTACTTAGTAATACTATTCAATATTCAGTGACCACTGTAATAATTCAAGCAGAACAATAGAAAAAATACCTAGCAATTCATTATTGTTATTGTAAATATATTGACATCTTTAAGTGATTTTATATATGTATATTTGTTCTTCAAAATCGGATTGAAATTGTATTCTATAGATATGAAACTCCTGTAAAGGCTAGTAGAAAATATAGTTACGGAACACTGAAGATCATTGAATATTGCAACCTTTAAAAAAATATATGGAAACAATTACGGAGGAAAATGTAACCATTTAATATATAATAATCATTTCTCTAGCGCAATGAGTTATTTTCAGCTTGATTTTTTTAAATCGATTTAAATTCAAACAGTGTAGCAGAAAAACAACGCATTTTACATAGCATCATTTTTTAAATAAAACCTTTTTATTTCAGAATCTTTACTTATTGTGTCACCTTCTGTAAGCAGAAGGGACACATAGTGTCCACTTTTCCGTCGTCTGTCCGTCTGTCCGTCTGTCGGTCCGTCACACTTTTTCCGCCACGTTGTCAGTCTGCTTTTTCCATCAGGCCTCAGCAGGTGGCACATGTAATCTAATGAACACTCTTGTTTTAATAAGTATGGTATCAATATGATGGTCATATGTGTTTCTGTTGTAAGATACAATTTACTTTCACATATCTTCAATAGAAATGGACATATTTCAAAACGTGACTTTGCGAGAATAGAACAATTTGCTTTAGTGAGATTTAGACTAGTTTCAAATCTTTGTTAATAGGTATTTGAGTAATTCAAAACCAATCTCTCTCTCTCTCTCTCTCTCTCTCTTTCTGTTTTATAAGACTTATATAGTCAAAATCTGGTTTCATGTGAATTTTCAATATATATAAAAAAACACTCAAGTGATCTTCTTTCCTGGACAAATTACCTATACTGAGCTCTCGAGTTTAATCGTTAGATATTACTAATGACACACTTCTTCAATCAAGCCAAGCCCGATAATCGGTCAACGTATTATTGGCCATATATATCATAGCCCGGTTTTATAAAGCAATAATATATCATGTCCATCTACTCTTATTTGTCACTAATGCCCGGCATAATCATGTATAATTACAAAGTAACAGGAGCGGACTAATGAGGCCAACAGACATACTTGTTGCGTGAAAAATATACACCGCTTAGTTTTGTTGTAAAGATATGTGAAAGTTTAGCGTAGCTAGGGTCATAACTACATCATTAAGTGACGTTGAATTAATTATAAGTACGACACGATACGACATTTAAAAAGTGCATATAACTGGATACATTGAATCTCGGTTATCAAACTCTTGAATTTAAGTTCGAGTATGAATGTCCTGACTAAATCGGTCTACTTTTTCTCATTATTTCAAAACGTGTTTCACTTAAAATTCAAAATACAATAATTTTAAAAGTTAATAGATAAATAAACATGAAATAAAGCTTTCAAAAAAGGAGACGTGATAAAATCAAAGGGAATCAACAGAATTGGCGTTCAATCAACTAAGCAATTGTATCATTTGATGGTTAAACAATTGACCCACTATGAATTATAAATGTTGATTTACGATATAGTTGTATACTAGAGCCTGTAAATGGGCAACGGAAATTCCGATAATTTCTTACTAAGTTAGCAGCTTACAAGTTGAAAAAATCTTGGTAAATTCTAAATTGAATAATGTCTAGTAGTCCTACAGATTACTAGCTGTTTTTATAACAATTAAGCTACTTTTGCAATACAATTTTTGGGTTATCAAAATCTAAACTATTTATATTGTTACGAAAATGCTAAATAAAGTATATAATTTTCCGAAACTATCTTACCATTTTCATTGATTACCCAAATTTAAAGGCATGTCAACGCAGGCCACACCATTTTCAACTACATATATCCAGCACTAATAACAGTTTTCGATCCTCCCTCAAAATGAATCAAACCTGTCCGCTTCCCCACGTCACTCTATTCTCCACAAACGGTAGAAATTGAATGCGTATTGGATAAGACGCCCTAACCGCATCAGGTCTCACAGTGAAGAGAGGGTCGCACTGTCCGATATTAGATGTTCCTTTCGATCTGTTCTCAGTAAACTGTTCTAGCAATACATTTAGAACGAAAATATCTGTGATTCCGTATTCTAAACAAAATAGGTATCAGGCCATACCCAAGGGAGTAATAGAGATGATGAATTACAAGTCATGCACCATTTCCTGATTGGAAATTTGCCGTTTATCATCGACGAATTGATAAATACCGGTTTGTGTATGACATATTCTGTACTTTCGCCCATAAATCAGAAAATATAATAGTGTTTATTTGGTTTATGATCGAACACGTCCAAATGTCATGTTTTTGTTTAAGGATAAAGACAAAAAAATACACTAAAATATTTATACTTGGGTTTTACCTTCCTATCGATTCTTAAACTTGCAGAAAGGTTGATTCACTTTGCATGTAAGTATAGCGGAATTTTTTAAAGTCCTAGAAAATTTTACTCACACTCATAGAAAACTTTAACTGGTTTCTTGTTTCTCTCTCCTCTGTTAACCCTTTCCCTCATATAGACTCATTTTGACGCACTCAGTAGGTACCACATAAAGCCTGATCTGCAGAAAGCCAGACTCAAACCTTACCAAATTTAATTGTAAAATCCTCATTACCAGACCACTGGAGAGCAGCGAACAGCATAAAACCTGATCAGCCTGCGAGTTACTCGCAGGCTGATCTGGTTTTATGCTGTTCGCATAGGTCTTATCATGGTATCCTCTATGAGGAAAAGGGTTAAGAATATATTATTACAATTATAATTTTGACCTTACACATATTTAAGAGAAATGTCCGTTATCATTTAAACTGCAATAAAGAATCTACATACAGTTGGAGAAAAAACATCAATTTGAGAAATAATGCTTCGCATGATTGCAAAGATTTTCATGAATTAGTTATGAATATGGATTCATGTTAATCATAATAAGATGCCACCCAAAATGCAGTTGAATAACGATGATGCTATCAAAAAAGTATGGGCAATACCGATAAAAAAGAATTGCAATGCATTACATCAATATATCAAAGAGGGGAAATAATGCATATTTCACGATACGAAGATCGATTTTTGATGGAGAGAGCACTATACATTTCATTATTATCATTATTATTAGTTTGCTGCACAGTAGCCACGTCAAAGTTATTATAATGCTTCAATATGTTAGGTTCGTTACCAAGATGACAATTAGAATCAGTCTTAACATTGTCAGCTAGTGGACAAATGCCGTCTATTGATTCGTTTTGTTGCGCTGATACATCCCAATTATCATATATTGCGGTCTTCGTAATCCGGGTTGTGTCAATAAACCACACATCCATGCCGTTTGTATCACCATGTACTTCCAATGAAAGGATCTCGACAGATTCCATAACCGAATTCGTACTCATCGAAGCCTTGGTAGAGAAGCCCAAGCTTAAACTGGACGGAACATGTCATCAGACTGTCTGACGAACGCATATATTCCTCTAAGGAATCAGATAATATATTCAGGAAAAGAACCACACTTCGTAAATACTCCTCTGAAAAATTTTTATCCACATTTTAAAATAACATGACCTTGTTACATTAACCACAAGTTTCCAAAGTTTGCACTACAATTAAGCAAGACTCTATTTCAATATATATTTTTTCAAATATATATCAAAAACACTGCAAACACTATATATCCTTACATTTTAACCCATTGTTTATTACAAGTTCCCTTCTTTTGAACATCAAATATAGAGACTATGGAAATGGACTATTATATTCATCTTGCTTAAAATATAGAATATATCGATAGCTTGATTACAGTAATTAACTATCGACTAAAAAGAAGCATAATATTATGTATATTCCTACGTATTCCTAGTTGTATTTAGTCATGACCATAAAACTTCCCCTTTGGTTAAATAAATGAATGCTCAATATTTGCCCTCATTTAAAAATATGAAATAAATCCGTGGCAAACTAAGATCAACTGTATTTTTTATGGAAACACGCCCGGGATTCCGTTTCTGCCTATCAGATAATGTGTTATTTATGGTCCACACAGTGGGGTTATTCCTAAATAATTGAGGGGAAGCTGTATATGGTATATATACTGCAGTAGTCCACCAGGGAGCAGAGAGTGATGAGCAAGCTACTACCAAGTTTTAAAACGGAATGTAGGGCTAAGTCAGAGCCTGTCCAAGAAACCAATCTCTGTTACGATATTAGTATTTCCGTGTACAGCCTGCAAGCCACAGTTTAGATAAAGAATCAGGCATCATCGTCTAAACCAATGCTGAATACGTGCTGTTTTTCGATTTGTTTTATACACGTACACCGAATCTCGTTCTAGATTAATTGCACGAGTATGGACGGCCATATCTCTTTCACCCTGAGGTCATAATTTCTGTAACTTCCATTTGCTCATGCTACATGGGCTCAATAGTATATCTATCTATGAAAGCAATAATGATTTTAAAAAAAAACGTTAAATATTATGATACTGTTTAATCCTCAAACACCGTTGAAACAGAAACCGCGTAATCACGGTGCAGAACGGGATGTACAGATATAGAACATGTACGTTTCCTATTTGTTGCCCATCTGAGAAAAATACCATAATTAACCATATTGACATCGGGTATACTGTTTTTTCTATTATTTTCTTAGCGGTCATTTGTAAAACTTGTTTTATTATTTATAGACAAAATTCATTTTTGAAGGTAGCAAGGAGATTTTTTGTGCAACCTTTTTTTCAATGAAAACCTTTCATTTTTATGCATATAATATATATAATCTGGTTGTGTGTGTGTGTATATATATATATATATATATATATATATATGAAATAAAATGGCCAATTTAGAAGTTTGATATTTTAAGAAGAAACACAATTAGTGTTAATTCTCCATTGAAACTCTTGTTTCAAGACAACATTTTTTTCAAACATTTTACTAATGAAAATATATAGACGATTTTTAGGTTAGTAAAATATTTAGGATATCATAAAAGAAATATAAAATAAATATTCAAAGGATGATTTTATGCGGGATTGATATAACATTTCCGTGTATGAATATTAAGTCGAATATTGCGTTATTCTTAGTTTGACCTATTGAATTCTTTTGAAAAGAATAACTTTACATTTTTTTATACGATAACCAGCGATCCGAGAAATAAAGAAATGAACAAATACTGAACCGTTTCCGAAAAAAGAATCGTCTTAATCAAAGTCAATTTATTTATTTTAGCTAGGAGGGGCTCAGCACAGGGTTATGCAAGTAGTGTATATATGAAAAGGGGTAAAAACGTAAATCATATATTTCATGCTACGTAATACAACAATTACATTCTATTTTCAGTAGGGTATCGTGCGTTACCGGGGAGAAGACAGCAAATTTTTATTTCACTGTGTAATAAATTCACGCCCTGGGATCGAATATTACACAGTGAAAAACCTTGTCTTTTCCTCCACGACACGGTAACTCACTATACACAACTGAAAACAGAATGAAAAATCACAAATCAACTATTTTATAAATGATTAAAAGGCAGTTTTTTTATATTTTTTTTTTTTTTTTTTTTCTTGTAATGGGTTGATATAAGCATATACTAATGTGTTTGTGCCTCAATAATGAGGACAAAAGATGTAAAACAAAGATTTATAAGACTCGCGGTTTACATGCGAAATTACCAATTTCAAAAATAATGCCTTCAGAAAATAGTTTTGTGAAGCTGAAGTGGATTGTTTGTTTCTCATCTCAGATGCTGGTGATGGATGAGAATTCAGCATAATGAATCTTAGTGCTCTCTGCGATACAAGCCCCATATATCAGAAAATGAAATTAAAAGGAAGTCTAGTTAAATGATGTTTGGAGTAAGTGTGTTTATTTCAGCAATACTTTGAACGATTGGACAATACAGTTACGCAATCAATATAAAGGATAATTAAAGAACCTCTAATTGCACATTGCATTTTATTATATGGATTTAATTGTATATATGGACTCGATTAGCAAGTTAATGACTATTGTTATAATTATTATTTATTATGTTCACGTGTATTATTCAACGAAATAATAGTACGGATATTAATTGCAATTAAAATTAAGCTCAGATTAAGTAAAGCAAGTTATATGTTTAAACATTAAAGCAATATAGCACGAAATACTGTGTCCCTATACGTCCAATAATCGTTGCGAATAGTAATTAAAACCTTTAAATATTTAAAATGAAATCACACTCGGTAAATGATTAACACGGTTTACATAATTTTGAAAATTGTCGATCATTTTTATTCTTCTTGAAAATTGTCGACCATTTTTATTCTTCGTTACTTGATAAGATAAATGAAGGTGTGTGTCCAAAAGCACGTTGATGTATATACTCGAACGTTATAATTAATATATATTAAGTTTATCGGAGTTGTTGCTTTTAAGTTTCGAAATGGAAATTGTCAAAGCAATATTCATCAGCCCTGGCAAATATTGAGACATATTCTGTCTTACAGTCAATTATGTAGAAAACGACTGGAAACATAATCAGGGATCGTATTCGGTTAACACCCTCAGGCTGATTTAACGTTGGTAAAATTAAATATTTACTTGAATAACTGAATGAGAGAGGGAACATATAGCGGATACTTGTTGGTTTCAGCGGAATGTCAGTTTTAATTCACCGAGAGAGGAGGAATATCAGTAGTTCTACGAATTGCGCAGCCACGAGTGAATATACTAATTGTCCTCCTCACGAGATGAATTATTCTATTTATATATTCCACTGAAAACAATATGTATTAAACTTTTTAATTAATTTTATAAATTTTTTTTTTAAGTACTTCTTGAAGAAATTTTATTTCTAGGCAGAAGCCAGTTCAATGTCATGAAAAAAGTACGACAGTGAAATTTTAGAATTACAAAAAAGGCGCTGTAAAAAGTGAAAATTATGAAAATGGAAATAATATTAATATTTTATTAGCTAATATATTCCTTATAACCCACCGAAAAGCAATAAATAAATATCTTATATTTATCAATATTTACAAATAATAAAGAAGAAAAATATTTATCTAACATCTACTGTAAAATCTATACGATAACACCTGCGTGATAAACTTAAACCTTTATCACACGGATATTTTTAGAGCACTCTTCTTAGAATGGGACTTCTTTTGATATGACATACCACTGATGCACTCCTTGACGTCATCAATGTAAATATAATTGTAATGTGTGATCGATACTGTATAGTTTCCTAACATCTGAACAGTTTCCTATCATTTCCTAACATCTGAACAGTTTCCTAACATTTCCTAATATCTGAACAGTTTCCTAACATCTGAGCAGTTTCCTAACATTTCCTAACATCTGAACAGTTTCCTAACATCTGAACAGTTTCCTACATTCCCTAACATCTGAACAGTTTCCTAACCTTTCCTAACATCTGAACAGTTTCCTAACATCTGGACATTTCCTAACAATTCCTAACATCTGAACAGTTTCCTAACATCTGAACATAAATATAATAAAACAATGACAATTTTTTAATTATCTTATTTCAATTTCAAATAAAAATAATTTCCATAAACGACTTCGACAGTAACTCTAAAATGATAATTAAAGTGAATATTGTATGCTGTCATATCCTGTGTCGTCTCCAATCAACTATCAATTAAAATGTCTGACATGCCGAATTTTTCCCTTGGGCAAAATCCTGGTTAAATCATCTTTCGACATATTTCTTCCTTTGATTTTTCCCTGAAAAGAAAGAAAAGGAAATGTTTATGAAAAAGAAAAAAAAAAACAGTCTCAATTTTCAGCTGGTGCAAAGATTGTAAAGTGTGCAAAGACACAAACCCATGTATTTAAAAAAATATATATACTTCTAAAACACCCTTACCGGGGGGGGGGGGGGGGGGGGCGGCTGACAAATCACCAGGCAAGGAAATGCCTAGTAGTCATATTACCTACAGAAATTATGCAAATCACTGGCCATAACCTTGTCTGAAATACAGTGTAGTGATATATCCGTGTAAACACAAACTATTGTTCAAAAACCATGAGGGTGATCCCCACAGAACCTCGTACTGATCCAGATTATTCTGCACCCGCAAAAATTGTCCCTACTCCATAAGAGGATTTCTCTGGTCCTGTCAAGGCACCCTGTCACCCCTGACCACTTCATTGCTTTTCTCTGTCCTCCAACGATTTCTAGCCAACAAATCAGATCCAGTCTATGTTTTATGGGGCTGTTATTAATGGTGGAACTCTGAATATTTACTCAACAGGAAATCTCATGTCCAACCGAGTTTTCAAGCTGCCTACGAGTCACTGACAGCCATGTGCTCAGAAATCAACACAGATTTGGCACTCGTGACAGAGTCGTGTAATTCAAGAGTTCACAAAGTGTATTAATGCAATGTTTGTTTCACAATGTAGTTATCAGCTATACTATTAAAGAAAAGTTCAATTTATTGGTAAAATGTCAATAAAAGGCATTGTAATTCATAGAAATAGAAAAATAAATAGTAAAATAAAGAACTATTTTGTGTTTTTGTCTACTTTAACTGTCCTTTATTGTATACATACGCAATTTGCATAAGAGAAAGTTGTTCTATATTGATTTTTTTTAATTTTCTCGCAAATGTTTTTTTATATTATCATTTTTGTTTTCTCTAAAGATATAAGATAAATAGAATAATGGAACAGCCTCGTCATTTATAATTCTCCAAAACCTCGTCTGATAAACTTTATATCAACGCACAATAGAATATAATTCTCTATTTATCAGAAACAACATTATTGTAATATGAGTACAAAATTACCTATTATGCTTTCTGAAAAAATATGGCTTTCAATATTTGGGCTTTAGTGCATTTATGGAAAGATATAAGTATCGGTGCATTTTAAATACTAGTATGAGAACCGTGTATTGCATTATTTGCACATACATTCATAATTTTTTCCATCAACATCTCTTTATTTGTATGGACGTTTGAAGGATAAAGTATTACAAAGTGCTACATTTCTAACAAGATCATTGATCCTATTCAGATTCTATAAAAGAAATTGACTGGTAGACGCAAATATCAAAGGCAAATAATTTTGCACAAGAAACGACGTAACTAACTTTTATAGATTTTATGTTTCCATATAAAGGGTGTTACAATGTAACACCACTAATTACTAAATAAGAAAATCAAGTAACACTCATGTTTTATCTAAGCAGGAGAACGGAAGTTTAACTTCATTGATTTTACATCAATTAAGAAACAAGTTATCACAACTTATTTTACTCAACCTCGATTTTGTGGGAGAAAACTTGGGAACCCAGTGAAAACTCAAGTGTCTGGACGGGCGACCAGCTTACTATCCTATGTAAGTAACGATGAATCGAACCAGGGACGCATTGGTAAGAATCGAGGCGCGTTATCACTATGGTACCCAGACCTTCCTATTAGTCTTGATTGTGAAAAACTAAAATTTCTTCAAATTGATGTCTGTTTCTTTTCATTTTTTAAAAATTGCATTAATTCTAAATATATATATTCCTGTATATGTAAGTAGTGTTAACGCCAGTTAGGTAAATAAATATCTAATGTGTCTTTTCCGAATGAGTGAGACACATGACATTTCAAACCTTCTAACAACTTCCTATTTCAAGAGGTAAGGGAGCCATTGACATTTGAGCTACACTTATTGAAAGTGTCTAAGAGCATATGAAACGGCGGTTAAAGAGGTTAAAATCGTTTTTTCTTTCTAGTGATGTAGATGTAGGCTGCTTTGATCGCTGATGAGAAGATGATACCTCAAATGTGTCGTGTACAGACTGGCGCCCAAATGAATGCAATACTGTTGATTTTGCATTTAGCCTAGGCTAACACGCACACAACCCATTATGCCATCTGATTTTGATACTTATTGTTGATATACATATGTATCATTTTAAATTAAATCATTTGCAGCCAGAAGGTGATGACCGTCTTTCTTATTGGAAGAACTTATGGCCAAAGGGCTTCTCCTTCGATCCTCGAGTTCTCGTAGTTTTTACTTTATTCAAAAGGCATATAAAGCTTGGAAACTTTACTTGCTGTATAAAGTTATAAAAATTCTAATATAGGAATAAATTGTAAGACTTTAGAAGCAAATCGTCTATTGAAAGACAGAAGGGGCTATCAGCATATGTTAAAAGAAGGCTTTCAATGGACGAAATGTAAGTTAAATTATACCGTCTTCAATCAGTTTTCTTTAAACATCCATTGTTCATTCTGGGAAACTACATACTATAACATGCTTCTTAAATAACTACATGTTACAAGATCGGGATTTCTTAATAACCTGTTGTTGTTGGGTTTTCATTACATGAAGATTTCAGTCCTGAACGGCAGATTTTGGAGACCCCGAGTGCACAGTGGCACCAAGGTTTGTTTGGTTGGTTTAATGTCCAACCGACCGTATTTCAGTCATTTGGAGACGATGTCTACTTGAGACAGATATAGTGCTGCAACACTGACATGTGGTATTGTACCACACCCAGTCACATTATCCTGACACTGGGACAACCAGCCATGGAACTACTCTTATATGCTGAACGCCAAACAATGGAGCTATACCAGTATCATCTTTTACGACTGGTATGTCGCGGACGGGGATCGAACCCATGACCTCGGCACCAAGGTAGAACATCCGATCTAAAGCAACATTTATTGTTAAGCATGCATGCATAAATATAAATCTTCCAAAAGCGTCAACTGGATCTGCCGATCGACATCGTACTATGTTTATCAAATATAAAGTATAGTATAAAAAGTAATAAGAAATACATACTGGTTAGTACGAGTATGTCAGACTGTTGAAATGTAGAAACTCAGAGGACTTACATTGTTCTTAAACCTATGAAGAGTATGTTCTCTTTTTTTTTTTTTTTTATGGTGTTCTTTATCAGACCAAATTGGTAATATACTTTTAAAATGTAATGCATTAGGAAACAATCGGTTCTTTTTAATCATGACAACCAACTTTCAGAATGCAGTCACATTGCTATGATCTCGGTCTCCGGAACCTGATAACCCAGATTTCAGTATATATGCTCCCTATGATATAGGTTAAATTGTTTCTATATAATATCGTGAGTCATTCGTATCTGACTTTCTCGTATAAGTAACTGTTTCAGAAAGTGCTGTATTTGAACCATATTTTATGGTCATAACACCTACAAGAACGAGAAACTAAAATTTTATTCTGGTTTGTATTCGCAGATGAATATTATAGTCTACAGCTTTATGCACAGATACTTATCTTGGTTTATATACGCAGATGAATATTATAGTCTACAGCTTTATGTACAGATACTTATCTTAAAACGTTATAGAAACATATGACGCAACTTGAATACAATAAGCGTAAATGGTCGACACTGCATTGATGCTCATAGATAAAGAGCATAACAAGTCGAAAATAACGACCTTAGATATCGTATCTGCGTCTGTACACGTTTTAGACAGGGCGCCGTCCCAATAGTCAATGCATATATCAGATTCTACTACAGTTAATGTAATCTGAGTAGTTTTAACCTATTTATGATACTTTGTCTTTGTAACTCCGAAAAGAGCGATATTGTTATTGTTTGTTTATATACACTGCGCATAAAAATTCGGAAAGTAGTTCGTAAAGGTTGACCTTCATATCAACCCTGCCCCGGTTTAAACTTTGATACCAAAATAATCTTTATCTTGACAGTATTTTAGTAGACCGTTATAGTATCTTTTCTGAAAAATTATATTCGTTATTTCGTGTCTGTTATTTTAAAATCCCATGAATTAACTTGCACAAACTTACAAGCTAGGAAAATATAGCATTAATTTCAATTGGCAGCCCTTAGGACTATCGGTCCTTTGATTTTGCTTTCTTGTCATTTTTCTTTCAAAATAAAACATGATATTTTGTATAATGTAATTAACTTTAATTGTTTAATTGAAACAAGAGTAAACATTATGTATCACAAATTTCTTACAACCAAGTCCAATATTGTTCGTATGAAGATTAATGAACCGGGCACCCGGTGTCTGTAAAACAAATGAAGAAATAGTTAAATGCGGTGTGTTAGTGTGAAAATTATTTCTTTATTTTCGTAAGATTGTATAGACTTGTGAAGACATGTTTTTATTATTATTATTATTATCATTTCATGATTTTGTTTATATTTTTCCTAAACCCCAAAACAGAGTGAAGCTCTCTGTTCCGTTGTGTAAAACCCAGTATTGGAATCTACAATTATTCCGTTGTGTAAAACCCAGTATTGGAATCTACAATTATTCCGTTGTGTAAAGCCCAGTATTGGGATCTACAATTATTCCGTTGTGTAAAGCCCAGTATTGGAATCTACAATTATTCCGTTGTGTAAAACCCAGTATTGGAATCTACAATGTACTGTATCAGTACTCTAAAGAATCACATGTATTGAACGTTAAGATTTTTGTAAATTCAAATACGATAATGATTGATTTTTATTTTACAAAGAAAGTAATACAAATAGGACGATTGCGAGCGGGGCTTTAACTGTAGGTTTCATGAAACGCTGGATAACCTCCGTACTCGAATCATGTTGCCTATTCGTTCCCTCCCAATCTAACCTCCAGTAATGAATTCATTTATTTGTCAATGAAGCTACGGTGGCCGAGTGCTTAGAGCGTCCGCCTCGCGAGCGGTATGTCGTGGGTTCGATCCCCGGCCGCAACATACCAAAGTCGTAAAAAATGGTACTGTTAAAGCTCCCTGCTTGGCGCTCAGCATATGAGGGTTGTTGCAGGACTGGTTGGCTCGGTGTCAGGATAATGTGACTGGGTGTGGTATCATGCCACATGTGTACGGCGTGATACTGCAGTGTGGCAGCACTAAATCTGTCTCAAGTAGACATCGTCTCCAAGTGACTGAAATACTGTCGGTGGGGCGTTAAACTTAATAAACAAACAAACAAACGGCAGTGAAGCTGAACTATGATAAGGAATCCTTACTAATTTCTTTTTTACCCATTACATGTACCTCATGGATATTCATAAACACAATTATGACTTGTTAATATATTCACTAAATGTTACATGTAATGTGAATTGCTGGACGTTTTGCCGTGCAGACTGTATGAGCAAACGGAGGAGACCCCTTGTCTGTTTGTCACAGTTCTCTCCCTTTGCTTATTCATAAAAAAAAAAATGTCTAAACAAGATGTATGTTTAAAACACAAACACAATAATTAACTTCGATGAAAACATTATTGTACATTAAAAAAGTGTACTTTAAAAAGGCCTACATGGGAACGATTGTAGCTGAAATAAGAGTTTGTAATTGACCTGTCCATAAAATAGTCTGTGCAATCAGGCGTGGCGTACAGAGCTTGAAACGTTTTGTAACTATGTGTAATTTCCGGAAGCACCTCACGCGACACGAAATCATATGTAGATGCATTTGACGTCACATAAAGACTGGTTTCTTTTTTTTGCAAAGGCAATATCCATTTGATTTTATCAGTGTTTTGGTCAACGCTGAAGTTTTGTCCATTTTGATTCTGTCCGATATTAGGGTCATTATATATGATAGATGAAATAATTAAAGTTATGACGGAAATATCATCGCAGCAACGGTGAACTTCTGCACAGCAACACTTAATGATGTGTCTCTATAAATTAATCACAGCTATACAGAGTCAATGACATTTGCATTTACAAATTAATTATAAAATAAAACGACATGATGTCATATGAAAGATTCTTGATCAAGTGTTGAATTGATTCTGTGTGTTGGGGTCGGCTATGGAGAAGGTCCCAACGGTGGTATTTCAGTCGTTTCGGAAACTGTTGTCGGCATGATATAAAACAAGCGCTACCACACTGAAATATCAGGCCGACCCTATGTGTCTTCCAATGTGTATATCATTTTATGTTTCTTTACACGTATAGTGGTCAAAGTAATGGTTTTAGGAATACAAAGACTGCGTTCTTCATACATATAATTGTTTTCAATTGTAATGTAATGTTTGTATATGTGATGTTTTTATATGTTCTGTATGTATATTCCTTTTGACGAGATGATCTTTGCATAAGTCTAAGAATAAAGTTATGTTTTGTTCTGTTCATGATTTACGACTTTTACATGTTGCAGTCGTGCATAGAACTAACGATCTATAGTAGTATAACTGATCACATTCGGAATGTAAAGACGGGCTTATTTTCAAACCATAGAAATTCAAGAAAACGAAAAATACTAATAAACTTATTTTTGAAAAACACACCAAAAATGACATGAGTGGCTTTAAAATATTATAATGGAACTAAAGACAAGTTTCATTTTGGAATCTGCATCCTTTCTGATTCCAAAAGTGGTTGATAGCGTTTCAATATGATGCAATGACATGCAATGAAAGACATAACTGTTTTAATTATTAATAATAATAAATATCGTTTCAAAATGTCCTAAATTACCATACTGAACGAGAAAAAAAATTTTTATGGTTTAAATGTGTTCTCGTGCTAAGTGTAATTACAACAGAACCACTAGATTGATCAATAACATGGTGGAATGGAAATGAGTCTTGAGAGACAGTCAAGATGCCAATCGAGCTGCTAACGATGCAGTTCACCATTGCGAGGATTGTCAAAGAAATGAAGATACAGTGGACGGTTTCTCTATTTTCATTGTGCTTCACAAAGTTGAACACTCCCACTGCCTTTTTTCGCCGCTTTCTTCCTCGACCATGCATAAATTCAGAGGCTAATCGTCGTTATTTCGGATGTGAATTTTGAGCTTCGCTGATTACGACGATATATTACACAATAAATAAACATGTGATCTGTTGATTTGCGACTGTAGGAAGAAGAAGAGGAAGACGAAAAAGAATATTTAAATAAATTTAACATTCCGACAAAACATTTACATAACTATATACAAACACAGTTGAATAAATTTTAAGAACATAATATTTTATGTTATTAAAAGTTTATATACAGGTAAAAATGTTTTTGTTCATTTGTAAAAATGTTTACGACATTATAATATTGAAGCAGGATTTGGCACAAGTATTTACAATTAACTCCTCTGACATAGCAAACGCATTTTGTTTCAGAATCAATGAAATTTGAAAAGTATACATGTATGTAAATTGCCTTATGAAAAAGAATTGGTCGAATGTTGTTGTATTGGGGTTCACCGTCGCTGCGATAGTATTTCAATCATATAGCGACGTCCAGCTAATTACAGGTGGAGGAAGACCCCGAGTAAACAAAGGAACCCGGGAAGAACCACCGACCTACCGTAAGCCAGCTGGAAGGCTTCCTCACATGAAAAGTCCGAAGTCTCTACCGGGATTCCAACCCACAGCGGTGAGGGGCTTAGAGATTTGTAGTACACGACTGTAACCGCTCGGCCACGGCAGCCCCTTGGTCGAATGTAGTTATACAGTGGACACGATATGAACATATGTGTTTAACCTCTTTTTTGTTATCATTTGAACCAATATAATGTCTTAAAACGTATGTACCACAAAATTTGTTAATTTCATGTGTTCTCTGATTAATATGGTTGCCTTTAATATATATTTTATTATCATTTTTATTTATCACTAAATTAGCTCAAAAGGCACAATGATTTTATCATTTAAATGTTGGTAATTTAAGTAATTTATTGGTAATGTCTACATGTATATTAAACCGAAAAATACATGGTACAATTGCTTAACTGGAAAACTCATTCTGAGCATCATACTACCAGAAATTTGTCTACTGTTGAACTTTTTTGGTATGTTAATTTGTGGCATGGAGTATTGTAGTTAAATGAAGGGTTGTACTCTTAACACCTGGCACCCTATAACAGAAAGTGGTCGCTAGTGGCGTATATATATCTTTTAATTTGATAGCGTGTTAACACATTACGGTGCAATGAAGTGAAAATATATCATAAGAGGATGACACCGTGTCATCGTCACAATGATTTGTTATAGTAGCATTCAAAGACGTGAGTATATCACTAATATTGTAATCCTATTTTTATATTTAAAGAGTACTGTGCATGTATTTCTTTCATTGAAACATAAGACATTCTAAAGACGTTAAAACTTTATGATGTATGTTCTGCGTGTGTTGCAATTCGGTTATGTGTCCTGTTTATCATGAAGGCTAACCTTATATCATTCTGGCAATATCTTGCTACGCTCATTACCCATGTAAACTTTGTCCTTTGTCAAATAAGTAGGTATGCAGATGTAAGTTATCAATATAAATGCGATACATGCATGTCAGGATCAACGTCATCTTTTTACAGTTATCAATAATTTAACGTTAGAATCTTACAAGATAGTTCACAAACAAAAAAAAACAAAAAAAAAACAAACAAAAAAAAAAACCAGTAAAATCAAAGAATAGGAAGTTTGATGGTGATGTTCAATAGTCAATACAGAAATGAAGTATGATCGATATCATTACCTGAACAATAATTATAGGTGGTATGCAGGTAGGAAGCCTTACTTTAAACAAGTTTCACACTAAAAAGTTCGTATGTGCAAGATAAAATTAAAGATAGAATATACAAGACGAAACTCGAAACTTTGATGCTTGTTTATGAACAAAACATTATGTTGTAAGGATAAACAGAACCTATTGTAGCAATAGATTCAGAGAGTATTCTACTAAATAAAAAACAATCTCCTTTCTGATTTCGAACTTAAGTTTGCGTCTGTATTTATAGCAGAGGTCAATCTGGTATGACTTATCATTTTTACGGGGACACTTCCCAGTAATACACTAGAAAGAAGTATTCATACATGAATATCAAAACATAAGCTTCTTGAACTTTAATACAATTTGCCTATCAAACTTATTAGTTTCTTCTTTGAAGAAGGAATCATCTTGACTGTCAAGCAACTCTGAAACAGTACGAATGACGTGGCCTAGTATTTGGGATTTCAGTTTGTGACAATATTTCGCGTCCATTGAAAGCCAGAAGGGGCTATCAGCTTTCTTTTTATATATGCTGATAGCCCCTTCTGGCTTTCAATGGACGATTTTAAAGGCGGATCTTTCAGCCTCTGACACTGCCACTTATGTTTTGTGGCACAGAGCATTGTTTAGCGGCAACAGAATGCCGGATCGAAGCCTTCCCATCTTTTAGTTTTGATTACCTCTTTCGACTGTCGTGATTCTGATGCATATTAGGCCTCGTGAATGGTTTTGTCCTTTTACAAGAAATCAATTATGAGCACTCCTGTTTTAATAGTTAAAACAAATAAAATTACATCATTACCATGGTTTCAAAGGAGAAGCATTTTGGCATTTTTTGTAAAGAGGTTGTACCAGAAAACTAGCCAGATCTCTTGAAAGCTCTTTTTTTTTTTCAAACGATGTTGAAAAATTAGACCCTGTAATATACCAAAAAGGACGTCCGGACCCCAAAGTTGTTCAGCCGCTGGTGACAGCTAAAATATTTGGAGAAAAAAATCAGTCCAATTTAGAATTTGTGAATCTGCTGTTTAATTAGAATATTTTCATACATGAATGTAATTTGGTTACATGACACTGAGCCCGGAGGTTCAATTATTATACCCCAAAATACGAAGTATCTGGGGGGGTTGCTATATTGGAGTCATGCCCGTCGATCGGTCTGTCTGTAGACGAGATTTATCCGCCCAATTTCTCGGCTACCTTTTGTCAGATTTTGAAGAAACTTTAAAAGACTGATAAGTACCAAACCTAGTTGCGCATATTGTTGGCACATAATGATTCGCTTTATTGTTAATGAAGCGTTATCTGGGTTGGTGGTTCGGGGGGGGGGGGGGGGTATTCATCATATTGAACGATAATTCTCGTATTAGAATAAAATTTTTGGAAAACCAATTAAATTTTACTGGCATTAGAACCATATATGGTCAGATATGGCTTAATTGAATTTGTATATGCCTAGGACACACACATGTAGTTATCAAACACATTTTATAAATTTATTTCATAATTATTTATTCCCATTTTTTAACCCCACCTCTGTTCTTCCATGTTTCAGTATATAAAAGATGATGAGGATAACTCAATTACTTAAATATGTTAACTTAAGGAGTTTAAATGAGCATATTCCAAAGAAATTTGGTTTAATAATATAAAATAAATTATAAAAAAGCAGAATGAAATGTAAGATCGTTTAACATTAATTCGTAATTAAAACGCCACATCCAAAATTCGAAAATAATTCAACTGAATGTACATTTTTTTAATAAATGCAATCATTACAACAAAAATATCTTATCTCAAGGACGTTCATTTATTTCAATCAAATTAATCACTAAGTGTGTTGGTGATTTATTCCTTTATTTAATCAATGTAAACCGAACAACTGCCGTCTAGTTCACAGAAATTCGGAAAATACACTGATGAAAGCATAAAAACAGCTTATGTGTTGCTTACGTGTTGTTTAATGAAACAAAAATAATTTTTCGAAGCCATCGTTTACTAAATGTTTTTAACTTGCTGGCTGAAATAATACAATATTCGGATAAATATCTGTTCATATCGTTTTAGCCAACAAGTATAATATTTTCCTTAAATGATGACCAATCATGCTAGATCCGCCATATCTTTTTGATGATTTTAAAAGCAAAAGGAAGATATGAAAACTATTTTTGATATGTCAGAGTAATACTTAGTACATATAGTTGGTTAATATAACTCTAGACAAATGGTATGTATATATATAATGGTATAGAAATTAACGTGGCATATTCGTTTTACAGATTTATGTAGACTTGTGGCCGCATTCAAAATCATTTTACAACTGACAGATTTTGGTACCACAGTAAGACGTCCTTAAATAGTTTACTCCAAACTGAAACGGCTTACTCGTATAGTTTAGTTAAAATATATTTTATTTGAAATTGAAATGGGTCAGACACAAGTTCTAGCAATATTAGTTATGGTCCTTCCAATGCTTACTCGTACATACCAGAGAAAGAGCCTAATCCAACATTGTAGGTATAAAGGTTTTATTCAAATTGTTACATCAATGATATCACTAAAATAACTTACTTTTTTTTTAAAGCCCACTTTATTTCAAAATGATGCATTTTTTATGAATGAGAAAAGAAAACAAGGGCATATTGTAGACTAAAGCAAATGGAACGCAATGTGCAACTTTCTGCTGTAAAATAACAGTATGATGATCAAATTAAGCATATACATATTTCATCTCTTAACAAATCTATAAACACAATTTGCTTCACTGCGTTTGGAAGAATAATGTTTTAACTAAATCATGACTAGTAAATACATATTTCATCTCTTAACAAATCTTAACAACACATTTTGCTTCAATGCGTTTGGAAAAATAATGTGCCTTTAACTAAAAAATGACTAGTATATACATATTTAATCTCTTAACAAATCTTAACCACACATTCTGCTTGAATGCGTTTGGAAGAATAATGGACCTTTAACTAAAAAAATGACTAGTATATACATATTTAATCTCTTAACAAATCTTTACCACACATTTTGCTTTACTGCGTTTGGAAGAATGATGGACCTTTAACTAAAAATGACTTTAGCTTCTTTCTTAGTACGCATCTTTTTGTAATGGTTGTACATATTTGGGCTTACTTACATTTTTAGAGGGAAATTAATGGCAGGATCTAGACTTAGGGGTCCATTGTACCATTTGTATATGTATTTTCGAACAGCATTATGTAATTAGTATAGACATTTGCAGATTAAAGCTGCGCGATGATTATCAGTTGTGACAAGATCAATGTCCCTTTCCAGATAATGTTTAGAATGAGTTGGATATAAATTGGCAGGTAAATGCATGTACCAAACGCAAATAACTGGGTATAATGGCATGACTATTAACTTAGATAGATTTTATGTTTCCGGATAAAGTGGTGATAACTGCCTTAATTACAAATAAGGGAAACCCATTAACACTCAACATTTATTCAGGAGAGCTGAATTATTTTCAAAGCCATTTATTCTTTAAAACAAGTTAAACAGCGGACAGCGGAACCTTAAAATCTGCTAATATTCTAACTTTAAGATACGAAATTGAGTTACAGCTTCTATTAAAACTCCCCCAATAACGCCATCCCCATATAATACCTTCTCTAGAAATAACATTTTATATATGCTATATATGAATATAGTGTAATACGGATTTCGAAAATGGAAAAAAAGTACGAATGTGGCTCTTTCGAAATGAAGAGAATCATAAAGTGAGACTTTTCGAATCTTTTAACAAATTTAAGAAATAAGAAACACATTAATATGTAAACGGCAATCTCGTAAATGTCAAATATCACATATATTGAGATATTGTTGAGGTTTGAAAGCTAAATATCTTTTAGAGATGTATGCTGTTTTTGATTATGTAATTGTTAAAAGGAATATAGGATCAAAATGCATAAAGTAAAGAGATTTTATTACATTTATCTCGTGTAGTAACAATAATAAGTGTTGATTTGGAGTTAAATATAGCAAGCATATACGGACACAACTTAGTATACCATGTGATTTTAAAACTCATTATAATCATATCTTTTAATAAATCAATTTACAGGCAAGATGGACTCATTGTCTTTCCTACGGCCTAAATGTTTCTTTTTCGATCCTCGAAAAATCGCAGTATCCTAAAATTTATGAAAAAGTTATTTGCAACATAAATTAATTAAAATTCTTGTTTATTAATAGATAATAAATTTTTTAAAGTAAGTATAGTTTTGATCAATGATTTTTTGTTGACTCGTATATTTTATTGTTCATTCTTGAAACAGTATACTAATACACATGGAGACTTCAAAGTAAAATATATTTTGCTTAAATCAAAATCACTAGATAAAGCCATCTGGATTTCGCAAAACTCTATTCTTGTTGTTGCTGTTGTTGCTGTTTGTCGTAAACGTCAAGTCACATTGAATAATAATTAAGGTGACAAAATAAGTATGGCCTCTCAGCAAATATCATATTTGTACTATATGAAGGTGCACATGTTTGGGTTCGCACGTGCAAGATAACCCTTAGCGAATAAGTTATTTATAAATGAGAAGAAACAATGAGAGAGGGGAAATTTAAAGATTAATCATGAAGATGACATGATACGCTCGTATACGAGTACTTGCAATATCTTTATAACGTCGACAAATGTTATTTTCTCACCTGATTAATTATGTAACAGTTTGTTTTATGTGTAACAGATTGTATAAAACCTTAGAAGAAACCCTCTGTTTGCTTACCAAAATCCACTTATCTTGCCAATGCGTCCAAACATGTCTATATAAGGTAAAGATTTAAAACTTACGTTCAATTTTATCATTTTTGTTAAACAAACAAGCAAGCTGCTCTTGACACAAAACCTGATTTTGTGGACGAATCTGACTTCATATGGAGACTGACTGTCCTTTGTTGGAAAAAACAATATCTATGTTGGGTTTATTCATTTTGTCTCCGATATTGGGAAATCTTATTGAAGCTATGACCAAGATAATAACGTCAGAGGAATGGTAAACTCAAGCACAGCAATACTCACTGATGCAGATACTGATTATATGATTGTATTTCACCGGCGATATTGTCTTTCATCGAGAGCTACTTAGAGTCAGCGCCATACGCATGCTTAGAGTTGCAGTTACAGATTTTGGGAATAAGCGACAGGTTACCACAAAGAATTATTACAGAGTCTCCTGTTTTAATGTAAAGTGTTAAAATTGTGTGTGTGTGTGTGTGTGTGTGGTGTGTCCCATCGACAGTTTTCAGTCCTTTATGATCGTATGCCTACATGAGACAACTTAAGTGCTGCCTCACTAAATTCGATTTTTTCTACATACGTAACCAATTAAATTAGGTAATTTATTTTGTGTGTTGTTTTTTTTATAATCTTTCATACCGTAGGTTTTTGTGTATGTTACATCTCTAAATCTTTCTGATATACCCAGAATCATTTTCTGAGAAAAACGTGATTATATTTATTTTCCTCATTATATTCATTCACAGACCAAATCCGTCTCTTCTTCTATATGTCTTTACAGACCAAATCCGTCTTCTCTTCGATATGATTTTACATGTTTGGTTTAAAAAACAACTTTTAGTCTGATTACTGTGACTTTGATATTTGCAAATGAACGAAAATCTCGCGTTCTCGAATGTTCCATAATAAATCATCATTACCATTGTAAAACTCACTTTTCCCTCGAAATAAACTTTTATCTTTGAGTAGGCATTTTTTCTCTGTAGAAAACATATTGTTTCAAGATAAACGATAAAATGTCTGTTCTGAACAGCCGGAAAGGGTGTGAAAAAGTGTTCATGTGTGTTTAATGCGTGTATCGATTTAAGGTATTAACACTCTAATAGCCATATTCCATATCTTGCAAATGCATGGTAATATTTTTATGAAACTTAGACACTTTGAAGACATTCAAAAATGAAAATATTTCACTAAGAGTTTTTCTTTTTCATCTTTTATCTGATTTGGGGGAGATAATCTGTATTTTATATTGAAGTCTATAGGAAATATACATTTTCTGTAAATTTGAAAAACTGAATTTGATTTATGAGAAAACTCACGGTAGAAAGATGCACTATATGTTTCTGTTTAAAAAAATCTAAACTTCTAAAATCTAAACCGTAGAAAAATAGAATAGGTCACATTTTTTTAGTTTTCAGGGGAGATAACTCATAATAGCAAAATTATCAAAGGGAGGTATTTAAAGAACTTCTTTCACATGTCATTACACGTCAATTAGCTCCTAAGATTTCCAATGTTCGGCATTTAAAAGGCTTATATTGTGATGTTACCCGAATGGCTTTGATTGAATTGATGGCTTTTAGGAACTAAGACCTTAATTTTAGACTTTATCGTCTTACTCTGTACTTTCTAATAAGCTCTCACTGTTTTAGCGCTCTAATACAGAAGCAGATAAAACAGATTTATGATTTATAACGGTTTCTCGTGCCAGGAACAATTAATCCTTGTAATTGTTAAAAAAAACATTAAACTAGACTAATCAATATATTGTATCAAATGTGGGTATATCTAGAATGACAAACAAGTTACTTATCGACCCACTGACAATGCAGTCCGCCATTACGTGGGTGGTCAAAACAATGAAAAGAATTCATAAGCGGAAGCTTTTCTTTATCCCATGATGCTCCACAAGGTTGGACATATTCACGCTTGATGGTAACTGTCGTTATTCAGATGAACATTTTGAGCTTCTCTTTGAACACGACATCAACATAAAACACGGTTGACGAGTATGTAATCAGTTACTTTACGACTGAAGGCAAATGAAATATGCATAATTAATAAGCTTTAAACTACACAGACATGTTATATATATTGAAACGTAATAATGGGATATAAATTAAAGTGGCAACATCTATTTTAGAATTGGCAAATACATTCAGCAAATTAATAAGTATTTGGAATGCCGAGCTGTATACATGCCAGTTTGAGTTTACTATGAAGACTTTGTTTTCACAATTATCATAGAAGGGTATACAGTTGCTTCTTAGTTTATGCTTTTCTCAGAGTCTTTAAGGAAACAATATCCGGTGTAATCATTTTTTGTTACTTTTATTTGGCTTCTGATAAACGTTTGTTTTTATTTATTCATGACATTATATCTATCATCATAAGTTATTTCTATATCAGCTCAAATAGGTACAAGCTACTTTTGCTTAACAGGAAATCATATCCTTATGATCCTGGTGAAATCTATTTGCCTACCAATAAACGTTTTGTTTAGGTACCTTGTGGTATGGAGGATGACAAACACATGAGCAGACTAACTGCAACAGCTGACACTCGCTTTTAGAATGTATTTGTCGCGAATGATGCACGTGATAGTATTGAAATGACGAGCACGAATATCGTTATCTCTACGCCGGATTATGATAGTGACATTTGAATGCAAAAGCATACTTCATTTAGATTATCTTTTGGTTTACAATACATTGCTGTTCTTTCATTACGTGAAACGCTACACTTTAGGGCGTTTCATATTTGTTTGATTAATGTTCATTTTTCAGCAGGTGTTGTATTTCTCTCTTGTTTGCTGTGGCTCATTATAGATAAAGTGCTATGACTGATAGAGAAGCGTTCTGATGTATTATCTTGTAACATGCAATATACATGAAAGCCAGATGTTTTATCGGATACTAATGTGCGTTGTTTTATCGGATACTAATGTGCGTAGAAGCTATTATTGTACATGTTATGAGCGTTTGTCTAAGTCTGTAATATCTCTTTTAACAGTTGACACTTACATATCTTCTTACAAAATGTAGAATATTAGAGAGTTTTGTAAAAGTAGCGTAACCAATTACAGATTGATACTGAGTGATGGTCGTTGGCTTTCGAACAAAACAAAACAAAAATAATTGAAACAGAAATCAAAATGTCGTTCAAATAATTAGCGTTGAAAGGAATTTAAGCTATTATGAATGCAGAAGGTGCGTCTCCTCCACCCCAAACGGCAGAATTAACATCATAGTAATTGATGCGTACTATACTCTTATATATATATTCACCACAGAAACTGTAATTAAGTCAGAATACTTTATCAATATTTCGTGAATATGAAGATTAAATTTCAACTAGTTGTCATCTCAACAACAAAAAATGTGTAACCTTTTTTTTCCTTATTATAGGAATTTTCTATCGTTCAAATATTCATTTGGTCTTATCTTGCGTCATCCGAAAACATACCAGTATAAAAAGTGATGTCAGACAGCTACACCGTAAATAGTCCTGATGTATATTGATCACGTAAGGAATGGTAGCCTACTAGCATTTATGTCAGAAAAGACAGATTGGAAGCCACACCAATTTGTATTTGCAATATCATTACACAGATTATATGAAGTCAGTAAGTCCCATTTCCAAAAAGATCATCTTGCATAACCAATTGTTTTGGATGATAAAATGTGTATTATGGGAAATAAATATATGGTTTTGCCCCAAAAGATACAGAATAAGGAATCTTTTAGTATTAATCAAAGGTTATTGATGAAATACATCGCTCTTCTCTTCGAGGGACTCATTTAGGTCTTAGCAATAATAATAAAAGTCGAATTGGTATTCATTTGTACATCTAACTGTAGTTTTCTACAGAGATTATATAAAAGAAAACTAGCCATTCTACAGTAAACTTCATTTTTTCAAAGGATTATCATTTTTTTGCAGTTATAATGCGATTATTTAGCTAAATAAAAATGTGACCAAAATTGTTATGATATTAAAACACTTTTATGCATAGATCAATATATATTCAACACTTTTGCTGAAGAAAATTATCATTCTCCTTTTCCTTGGCACACACATTTTGTCAAATTATTCTGATCAATCAATTAATATAATAACATTGTTTCCCATATGACTCTTATTTTCTTGTATTTATTTGTAGTTTCAAACACTATTATGTTTGATACTCAACATTTCAATGATTTTCATTCCCTCTCCTTCTTTTGTTATTCACTTTCCCCTTAATGAGTTTTAATCTTTTAAAGTCGGTTTTTAGTTGAAATATCAGATATGCATCACATCACAAAGAACGCCAGAACCTTAAGTTATTAAGTTGCTGAAACACAGAAGTCTCTTTTGGAGAAAATCTTAATTGAAAGTCACGAATCTTTTATCTAACTAGAGCAATTTTGTTCTTCAGTACACACATGTATTTGAGTTACTTGGCACCGAGCCAGGAGGGAGATTCAATAAGATAAGAAGTTGTTGCAAAAGAAAATGCAGTTTGTTTGAAATAACTTTGTTAAGCTATATCTTTGTCACTGACATCGGAACCACATCATTTGTCGGTTTAGGACCACTTTTCATTAAAATAGGCGTGCATCGTAAAGGAATTAAACATTTTAGAAGCAATTATGACTTTTTGCGGTCCCGCATTACTATTTAGGTATACAGGAGAGCACGTGGAACGTTAATGATTCCTTTGTCTGTTAATTACCAAATTACTTTAATGACTCAAACTAATTCGATGCGGTTGTATTCTAAACGGTCAAATTATGCGGTTCTTGCCATAGCGATATCTATATCTTTTAATAGTTCCATCAATTATGTTATCAGCTACAATATCCTGCTGATTACAATAATTTGATTGTTCTCACTCCCCCTTTATTCCAATACCTGTTATCTACGTATGCGATGTTCAATAACTTTCTTATTTTTATTACTGTATGGAGATGCCAAACATTTTCAATTTGTCCTTCAAATATTACATTACCACTCGGTAAGGCAGAATTTATACGACTGTCAATATATATTGACAATATGTTATATATATTGCTTACATATATGGAAATTAATTCCACAGTACGGGAGTGACAATATAATTGTGGATATATGTATAATAACAAGCCTTATAAATTGTTTTGATTGTAATCCTCTTCCGGTTTCACATATTAAGATCACCAGGAGGAAGGTTGTCAAAAGACTACGAGTGCACAAGACTTCAGGAGTTATGAAATAGGTATACTATAGACTCAGTGTCTATCAAAAAAAAATCGTACTCTCTGATGTAAGAGAATATTATATCAGAGATATGTCAAATAACAGAAAATTATGTTGATTTACCGTCTGATTTTAATTAGGGCTATCCATTTACAACAATGATTTAAATTCTTCACAAATTGCTTTATGAAACAGACGGAATTTTCTAGTTGTTTAAATCTGCACAATAAGATATATATATATATATATATTATATATATATATATATATATAAACAGTCCAAAAAAATATGTTTCTTTTCTTTACATTTTATTGTAGAGATGAGGATTTACGATCACGACTAACAACAAATTAAACATCTCACAGTGATCTCCCTTGCAAGCAAAAAAAAAAAAAAATCGCTGTTAAAAATTCTAAATTACTTGTGGTGGCAGTGGTTATCTAAAACTGTAAGGGGGGTAACTACTGCGGCGGAGTTTGACAACAGATGTGTTCGTACAATGGTTAGTGAAACGGACACCTAGTTATTATGCTAGGGTTTTTGTTTGCATATGCAAAGAGTTCAGTTTAATGTATGCTTGTTACCCCGCATCCATATCATATATAATGCTCTTACAATATCGAAGGGTGAGAGCGAAACTTATATATGCTTTTATATTCAAATGCACTTAGCATAGTTTCGCTTTCACCCTCGATATATATTCTATTTTTATTTAGACACAAACGATTATGTTGTCCACAATGTCAGGTCTATGTTTAAGTTTATAGCAAAGATTAACAACGTATATTTTGCACGTGCAACACTTTTAACTGCGTTTAAAGATTCATGGAGTTATACTTTTAGATTTTTGTCTGCTTCTTATACTGGAGTATGTAACTGTAATTAACTAGCATTTTGAAAATTATTGACACATGTTATTTAGTAACACATAATGCACGTAATTCTAAAATACTCTTTTCACAAAGACAAATGGATAAAAACTAATCAATTGTTATTCTCTGTGCTTCACAATTGTAATGTATTGATTTGTAAATAGATCGGGCTGTGACAGAATGCATTTTTATCGTATATAATCCGACTGATTTATAAACATAAACCCATAGGGATGTCATATAAGCATTGTATGACATATTACAGTCAACAGGATGTTTCTCAAAGCAGAGTGATTGCTAATGTAAATCAAGATTTATATGTTTATAGCATTATCGATGTGAAACTCGCGCAATATCTCAAGATTTAGATATCATATTGACTATTAATGTGTACAGATACTTTGGATTTCAAGTAAATTTCTAAACGTACAATTTACATGCTGTCAGTCACATTCAGATTTTATTTGCATTTTCTGGCTCCTTTCATTCAATTGATTCTAGAGAAACTTGGATAATGTTATTACGTGTTGATTAAGTTATATCAGTGGTGTCTGAACATTAATTGATTAAATGATTGATAATGTATAAGGAAAACACATTGTAAAAGCATATAATTATGTCAATCAGAAATATGAAATGTCAAAGCTGTGCTGAGGACCTTTGCCTCGTTTCATCAAATTATGATTCTTACTTTTTTCTAATCAGCACTATAAAATGAGAAAAATAAATGGTAACACTATAAAAATATTCATATTTGTTAATTGTCCTTTTAGCACTATAAATCGGAAAAGAAAATTGATCCACTTCATCGCATTATGCAAACTAATCACGTTTTGTAAAGAGAAAATGTCATATTAACTAAACCTCTTCACTAATGAAATGGCACGATCTTACTTACTGATGTTCACCATGGCAAAAATAAACTAGGTAAATTGTTTCTTTGTGAGATTATTACGGTCGTACATTTTTTTTATCGAAATCATCTTTTAATGATAAGGTTTTGTAATATTATTCAGTGACAAAATGACAAGTCCATTCGCAAAATTAAGACGTTGCACCTGACCACGCCACTTCTATTATTTGTTATTTGCGTTATTTGTCATAGACATCATAGACGAGGTGAATGTACCATTTAAATTTCAACTTGCATGTATATGCCGTATAAGCCATATCGTAAATGCGATGCTGTAATATGTTCTAAATTTGTCCCATAGGAAACATCTTAAATTAAACAAAGAACACATTCAAACGAGACCGTCTTATTTTCTCAGTATTATATCGTCAAGAGTTTTTTATTTTTATTTTTTATTAGACTGCTGTACTCCGCAAATATATTGCTTGCCATTTCCGACAAACATGCAACGTTGAATTGTTTGCTTGATTCTTTCTTTAATATGCTCTTAAAAGAAATTGTATTTGTTGTGTGAATTAACTTCCGTTTCAAATAAGAACTTTGTGGGATTTTGTGAAAATACATTTCGACAGTGAAAAGATGAACTCAATTAACATACCTAGAATTCACTTTTCTTAATCGTCTTCAATGTCTAGAGAAAAAGTGTTTCGGTTTTATTTCAAAACCATCAGACTTGGCATTTTCTTTACAGTTATAGTGCTAGACGATTTTATTGCACTGAGACACAAAGACATATTAAGTAAACTCTTCTTATTCTGTAAGAAACGAATCATTTTCATCGTGATATAAAACATTACTGAGAGGTCTGTAACTATTTTGGTAGGAAATGTGCATTTTATCAAATATTGAACTATCTTTTATTGTTTAATACATTGGCTGTAAATACTAACAAATCTGCTAAAATCAGTACTAGCAAAACTATTTTCTTTGTAAGATATTGCTACCATAAAGATATGAAAGTGAGGCACACAATTTATCCCCCGTTTCAATCAAATAGTTAAAGTCCCAGTATCTTATATAAATCCGAATGCACTTACAATATATATAATTCAGTTTTAATTTCATCACTGAAAGACCTTGGGAAATGCCTGATTTACAGGAAAGATTCTATCAGAAAAAATGCAAATTGTGACTGTGTCGTTCTATATTTAGCTCAGAACAATGACAGCATAAAATTATTATACAAGGGATTTTTCAGAAGTTCGTGGATTTTCTTCCTATCTCCTCTACTACCGTGTATCAATATTTATTCAGTCTATAGAAAAAGTCCATGAACTTCTGAAACACCCCACGTACACCGAGACATCCGTGGTTTTACTGAATAGTGTGTTTCAGAACAAGCTCCGTCCATCTTTCTCACTATTTTGCCCTGTCTGAACAACTAAGACTTCCGGGCGAATATTTCATTATGTGGGCTTAATTAAACATTAAGAGGTTAATCAGACATCATTTGAGGCTTTGCTAATTGGAAATTTTGAATAATGTATTTTTCCCAGCTAAAACGCACTGGGGCTTTAATTATTCAAAAGCTATAACTTTTAAGTATAATAATATACATGTATTATATTGACACTATGGCATTCCTATTTATTTCATTTACTTCATTAATTTTCATTTTCATTGCACATGTCAACCACGACGGTTCCTGTGTAGGACAAGTCTTTTTATCTTAGGAAGGCCGCGCACGAAACTGATCCGAAACAGAGATCTAACCTACATCATCTTGTTCCGCCTCACATACGTAAACGCTGAACCATGTGACCTTTTATTGCAAAGAACGTATTACATTTGATGTTTAGATGCCATGTCATTCAAGCGATTTAATTGAGTGATTAAAGGACTCGATATTATACTAATTTCAGGAAGTTCGTTTTTATCTCCCAAGTATTTAATACAGTTGCACTCAAAATAATTGTACAGTTTTTATGCATTATTTTCTCTATCTGATGTTGACTTTATGTTGGAGTTAACACTTGATGCACCGACATTGCAGTCATATAGCGACAACATCCATCTATTTACAGGTTACAAGAGATCATGAGCGTGCAGAAATTCATTATAACGACGTTTTAGTTATAATTAATACAAACACTGCTGCTAATCTTAGATATGTGTTATTTGTTTTTTATAGTACACTGTATTTTAGTTTGTATTTATCTGTATTGGCTGATTCTGTGGTATGATTAATAAATCGTAATCGTATTTCCTACATTAACCCAGAATATATAAGAAAATAATGCAACCCTGTTTAGAGCGACTGGTTGCCTATTTGTCATGCAAAATCAGAACAAGATAAATACATATATGTCAAAGTTAAATGTATCCGGTACGACAGCTATTTTACCAGGGTCCTTGTTTACAAAACTGAACGTAAATACGTGGATGGTCAATGTAACAGAATTAACGACCGAACTATTTCTCTTTGTTTCTGATCTGTTTCCTATGTTTACCGCGAATAACTTATCCGACTTATCTCTTGAATAATTAAATTTACTTTATACAATCTTTATTGAATTAAAGTTTTGATGTAGATCAGTACAAAAGAAGAAACGTCTTAATCTTATTTTCGGAATGTTAAACTGGTGATTTATCACATTTTTATGAATAACTTTGGCTTCATTATTTTCAAGCACAACTATTTTTGTTCAATCTTGGAGAAATCGTTAAGAAAACTAAGAGAGTCACTCGTCAGTGTCAGCTTCAATTTGTCAATTATTCAATCTTCAATTATTGTTTCCTAAACGGTGTAAAGTTAATTAGTTTGAATATTCGTCCATTGATGACGTCATTGCGTAGAATTCATATGACGTCACTACAATTTATGATCTATTTCAATATATCTGATTTGTTGTTGATGTGTATTTATTGATATGTCTTCATTCTTCAGATCAAATAGTTTTTTCCAAAATGATATTTCTTGTCAATTCACGATGCAGATTCTTGCCGTTAATTGTCCCACTCTGATGAGATATTTTACTTCCACTGCTCGTCTCAGAGACATTTCATCGGGAAATCCACGTTTGAGCCTCTTTAAAACTGATTTAAGTACTCAAGTTGTTCTTTTTGCCGACTTTCCATCCTAGGCGATAGTTGTTGGTATTTCTGTTTTTGATGCAATGTCCTGTTTCCGTGTTATATTTTTTTTTCCGTGATTTTATCTTTACCTGCACCTTCTTCTGAAGTTAGTTCATTTTTAATATAATTGTGATGGTTTTATCATAGGACAATTGTGTGATAAAGGGTATGTTGATAATGCGATAATGCAATTCTTTTCCTTACGGATGTGTTCTGGAATTGTTGAAAATAAGTATTTATTTTAAGTACCATGTTAAGGAGTTAGATATGTGTTGTATATGACCAACCAAATGCGGGAAGGCTATTTATAAGTTAATACTCATTTGTTCGACAACGCATTATTTTTAAATGGATATGCGATTATATAGTACGGATATAAAGTATGCATATGATAAACTATTAACAGTAAGTCTCAATACTTAAAATAATGGAATCACAAAATTTTTGTCTACTTTCAAGTTATATTAAATGCCTTGGCGCTGTTTCAGTCTAGTTAACTAGAGCGTATATTTAGGTTCATAACGATTTTCCATACTTCTTAACATTACACCATAAGGCCACCTATAATAAATTGTTTGTTTCCCCTCGCCCGACCGACCCTACAAAAACCCGCCGAACCAAAATATTTTATTGGGTAATCTGCTATTTTTATTCCATGACATATTTTTATCTGGTACGAATCTGGTAAAAAAAAAGAATGTTGCATACCTAACTACCCATTTCTCTAGACTATGTCGAGAGAGGGGAAACGAGGATTTTTTAAAAGTTGCCTTAGCATGTAATATTTTAGGTCAACACATCCCTGAATTAATTTGCATCGACACGGGTAGCCGAGTGGTTTGAGTATGAGTTCAGTCCACGCCCGCGACATACCTATTGCCTGTCTTTCAGCATAATTTTTTTTAAACGGTCTGTATGTGTCCCTTATATTGGTAAAATAGCTATTTGGTTTGAGAGTTCAGGAAGTATAGGATTTATTTAGTTCGTTAGTAAGATAAGGTAAGAATTCTTCATGTGACATTGCTGGGAATCGAATCCTCGGCGGTGAAGTGTAAAATAATAGTAAGGCAATTACTTTAACTTAACGGCCACGTAGACACAACGTACTCAGGTAGCTTTTGGAAAAAAATCAAATGACGGCCATGTTACAAAATGACAAACAGAATAGATGAAATATATTTGAATGTCAGTTGTAATAACATCATAAACTTAAGTATCTCGTATGGAATGAGATTCTGGCAAACGCCCATCGTAAAGCACATTGTCCTTTGATGTTTACGGATGTATGCATTGCCATTGGCCATATATGATTACCTTCCAATGCATAAATCATAGTGATCATGGTATATAACGCCGACAAACAACCAGCAAAATCAATAAAAGGCATTGCTCTATATCGCTGGAATAATACAGCAACAACTAAATTCATGTGAAAAAGTATTACGATAAAAATAACAAGTTCAATCAAGTTGTTTGATTTAATGAACTTATATTATTTAGACCATTCTTAAAATACGTATGTCATACAATCATTATATATTATTTTAGCATAAGGTTACATTATATCATTAAAACGTTTGCATATAACATTTTCCGAATTTGGCAGATATTAAATAAAACAGGAACAGCTTATAAAGTTTGCAAATAAGAATTCTGTATATTCACAAGCATAGGATAGGCATTAATTCTGAAACTTGACATCTTTTATAGGAACCGGGTACATAAGCAGCAACGGTACCCTCCTAAACAACAGTTTAGAATATCATATTTTGCAGGAATTCTTTTTCTGGGTACGTATATGTTTTGATTTTTTTTTTTTAATTTTCCATGTTCTGTAGTAGCATATTTTAGACATGAGATATTTTTCAAACTTTTAAACTGTCGGTTTCATACCCGATATGCATTTGTTTTTAGGTTACCGTAATACTTTGCGTGGATCGTACACAACCATAACAAATCAAAACTTTACTAATTGGCGTTTAAATACATTATGCTTAATATTGTCAATATCAAAATTCATGATTACAGTATGACAAGAAGCTTTGTCATAAGTGTTATAATCCTGCAATGATCTTTTAATGTCCACTGTGTTGACCAATATTGTTTACTAGAGTTAGCTCTTGCATGTTAGATTACCTGAAGCTGGCGAAACGAGTTCATTATTTTCTTTTAAATATATTTCCTATAACCAAAATTTGTAGGTAATCGGCCAAGCAAGGCAAGTGCATAATAGAATTGTTAAGGGCCAGTTGCTTTAGATATATGAGATACAAAGGTGTATTCTTAGTGCAACAATTTGAAGTTTAACTATGTTTGAAAATGCTGCTTTCATCAACAATATCTTGACAAACAGAAGCAGGTGAAGTCATCAGAAGGTTTGGTGTCCTATATTTCCAACAGTAATTCAACATCGAATATGATGTATAATAAATACAAGACGTGATCCAGAAATTCTCGAGCATATTTATTATCCAATATGCTATAGCCTCATAATATTTAAACTTACAGACTTTGCTGACACAAAAGAAAAAAATTACAAACATACATAGATAAAGAGATTATTAAACACATTGGCAAAGGAAAATTACCCTTAACTTTCAACCTGTGTCCTTCTCGTTGGCACACCCTTCATGTAATATACATATTGTTTAAAAAGTAATTTACTTACACATGATCATTTATCAATATTACTAAAACCTATATCACATTTGCCACGGCGGCCGTAGAATTTGAAAAGGTCACATCATATGGCAGTCGCATATGTAATATGGAATTTGTGGTAACAGAAAACCTGCGGCATTCGTACGGCTCTTAAATGATGACACACTGTCGCCGTACGGCGTCGCTACGGTGGCCGTAGGGTGCACATGTATTATGTAAAGGTTCCAGGACTATGATACATAATAAAAAGAATCACAAAGGGAATACCATCTTCCGGAAGTAAAATATATTAGACAATCAATTGTATTTACCGTCTGTAACTTGATTTATGTATGTGAAATCCCTTATGTTCAGCTTGGAGAAAATCAAAGCAGGGATCATTATATAAATAAGTATATTATTTACCAAAACATGGCTAAACATTTCCATATATGGACGAGTCGAATTGCTACGGCGACCGTGGGGATAACTGAAATTCTATGGCGACCTTGACTTACTGTTGTCCGTAAGTTTATTCTTTTGTTTGTATCTTTTTATTGTTTTAAACAATACTCAATTTTAAATGAGTTTCATTCTCTCGCCTTCTCCAACTAGCTTGCGGTAGGTCGGTGGTTCTACCCGGATGCTTCCGTGCGTTCGGGGTCTTCCTCCACCTGTAATTACCCGGACGTCGCTATATGACTGAAATAATGTCGAAGCGACGGTAAACTCTAACAGCAAAGTCAAGTCAAGTCTCTCGCCTTCTTTCTTTTGTAATTCCCTTTTCCGTTGATTTCTTTCATTAATTGCAAGATGGTACTTTTCCTAATCAGTTGATATTCGAGCCATCAGTTCTGCACTACATCAAAAGGAACGTCTGTCAGTTAGTCAGACGCTGGAGAAAATCTTAATCAAAATTTGCAAATATTCTGTCTTATTAGATTTGTTCTTCAGTAAACAAATAAAATTAGTGTGAGCGGCACTGAGCAAGGAGATAAATTTTAGATAATAATCAGATTTATTACATTTTTTAAAATCGATAGAACTGACTTTTTTTCGGTCTAATCCGTAAAAGAAAAAATAATTGTTCAAGAAAAAGCCATATATTTGTCACTGACACCAACACCTATCATTAGGTCTTGTAGTACTAGACTTCATTCGAAAAATGCTTAAGTCCATAGGATTCATACCTTTTTGTGGATCCACATTTGTTCTGTTACTCTTTAATATACACAAGAACAGTCTTAGAGCGTAGAATTGAAACGACACGATTGTTCTATTTGATAACCGAATTTCTATATTGACTCAACTTATACCCGTGATGTTCCAAGACAGTCAAATCAAATTACGTGGTTCTTCAATTAGTGATCTTTGAGTATTTTCATCAATTAAGATTTCAACTATAACAGTCTGCTTAACAGCAATAATTCAATAATTTCATGGTCCTTGGTTTCTCCTGTTCTTTCAATACCTTTTATCTACGTATGTGATACCGTATGACTTGCTTATTGCTATTCCAACTTTCCCTTCATACATTATATAATAGCTCGGAAAGGCAGACTTTATATGACTATATATAGTAGTATTAGTGCCTGACCCGACTTCTTATACAAGTTTTCCAAGAGTTATAATCATACCTATGCAGGTTGTTTGTAAATAATTTTCAATGTAGAAATCATGGCGGAACTTGGCTGTCGAATAAATACAGTCTAGTATTCATTTCCCAACTTGGGAAACAGGACGAATTTGAAAATTAATTTATAATTTATAAAACCTCAGCTGGGAGTCAATAGTTCGTCTCTCTAATTACACTAAGACCTCCAGTGCGGTTCCTTTTAAATCAGTAAATTCGATCTTAACAGATTATTAACGTATATTGAACACATTTGAGGCCCCATCCGTCGAGTCATGTCCCAATTATGAATAATCGAGTCATAGTGCTGAAAAATAAAATATGTATCAAACTGTGCGATTTTCTTACCTCAACTATTTTTTTCTTTTTTGTAGATATATCAAACATTTAACGTTTTTTTAAGCAATGTATTACTTGAGGAATAAATCATATATATAATACTTTCTTGAATAAGTTCTCATTTCTTATGCATTCCATTTTATAGATTCAGTCAAAAGATAATCAATTCACAATATACTGTAGCTCCAGTAGATCTAGGCATTGTTTTACTTGATTTATAGATGTAAGCTTTTTATCAAATTTGTACATGTTTTCCTACTTTTATTTCTTGTTAAGGAAAATTTGGTTCTTGCTTGCGTTCACTAAATTTGCTTATTTAGTTGCTGGCATACACCATGTCATTAGCTTACTTACTTACTTACTTACTTACTTACTTACTTACTTACTTATGTTCACTATGGCAAAAACAATCTTGATGATTTTTTATGGGGATATTACGATCGTATTTCTTTTATCGAATCAACGTTTAATGATATAATCTTATTAGTCTTTTCGCAATGTTAAGATGTTGCAGAGAACCACGGCATTCCTTTATTGCATCGCGTTATTTGTTGCATCAAAACACGGTGATTACGAATTGCATTTTCATTGAGATTCTCATGTGCATGTACATGTATATGCCGTATTGTTCCTTCATTTTAATTACTCAGACTGCTGGACGCAACCCATTTTTCGTTCGTATGTTTGTATTATATTATCATTGATGACGACTTTTACTGATACTCTTGATAATATTTTGATTACAATTTACATGTTAAAACAGGATCGCTTGTATGATTCGGGTTAGTGTATCACACATCATGTCACAGGTACCGTACTGATGGATTAATTGCACACAACATTGGCCGCTATGCGAAAGCGATAGTTATTGGCGAAAAGTGTTATTGACAGTAGGCTGGCATTTCCTTCAAGTTCATTGTTTGGCTGATAATGTTCTACGGACTACATATATAGTCGTTAAAATTCATATTTCGTTTATCTAATTCCATGGCAATTTTGAGGTTCAACAAATTATATAATCGAACTACTTTCTTCGTATTGCACCGTCATTTCGTTTGATCGAGTTTCGTTTTATTGTGACCAGACTGAACTCGAAAACTTTATTGCTTGTAATTTTCGAACTTTTAATTGGTTTGTTCGATTCTTGTTTTAAAACGTTCTTAAAAGAAATTTACTTTGGTGTGTAAATTAAATTCTATTTCAAATAGAGACTTTGTATTATTTTGTCAAAATGCATTAAAACGATTTCGACAGTGACTAAATTAGTAACTTTACGCCGAAACACTCTTTCTTCTGAATTGTTTTCAATGTCTAGAGAAATATTGTTTACGTTTTATTTCAAAACCTTCATACTTGGCAATTTCTTTACAGTTATAGTGATAGACAATGTTATTGCGCTGAGACACATGAAGACATATTAGATAAACTATATTTATTTTATAAGAAACAAATTGTTTTCATCGTGATATAACTTGTTCCATTAAAATTATGTCCTGAGCGATCGAATCATCTTTCCTCTGGTTTATTTAAGGATCAACCCTGATATAAAATCAATACGTGTTATATCTGAGCTGGATAAGCATCTAAAATAAGTGCATTCGTAAAGAATATCACCGTAAATAGGATGTATGCCTGATATTTATCTGCAACATCTGTTAAATGTGTAATATGAATCTTTGAAATAAATTGTTAATTGTGGTAAACGGAATATGTATAAACAGAAGGCATGTTACACGCATATTAAACATGTGTTTTTATCACTTTCATATTAATATTAGATATTTAATATTAAATTTATTTTATTCATATACTTTATATGAACTTTAAGTTAATGAATGTGTGAATAAGGCTACATTGTAAATCAACACACACAAAAATAAAACTGGAACTCTTCAATTATCCCATGATTGTGACTTACTTCGGCTTTATTTGTTTCATGCACAACTATTTCTGTTCACGCTCGGAGAAAGCGTCGAGATAATTTGAGAGATATTCATAAGTGTCAGCTTCAATTGGCAGAATAAATTCCATGATTATTAATAAAAGATGTATTCGTTTATATGAACATAATAGTTTGTGAAACGGCAAATGTATTTTCTGGGCTCGCTTAACGGAGTCATTAAACTATAAGTTAAACCATTTTCCAAATAAATCAATTACAGCAGAAGATATTCAAATACTGTGTGAAAAGGCGGCATAGCAGATAATACACTCTTGTCTCTTGTTTTCACATTATTCAATAACAATAAAAAATAAACTATCATTTGCAGGTCACAGTTGTCTAAGGTTCAAAGGTTCCCCAGTTCAACCAGAACTACACCCTGCCTACATTTTTAATTCCCCCCCCCCCCTCTCATAACCTGAATTCCTGGGACCTACCCTTCCTATTTCTCTTTTTGAAGCCATTGTAAAGACATGTATGTCACGCATGGGTTATAAAAAGTCAATATCGAATTCCTTAAAAATGCAATCGTATTGATGTATAAAATAAATGAAATTACTTGCGTTACTTCTGATGCGTTTCTAAGATCACTGCCGAAAAAAAATAACAAGAAATAAATAAAAATTTTAGAGACGCTTATCCTGATTGTCTTCCGGACATGGCTGGAGATATAAATTAATTTTATCAAATTATTGGCAAAAATAGAAGACCGATAAAAAAAAGGTCGTTATAGCTTTGCTAATGTTAGCCACAGACTGATAAAAATACAAAGTAATTTTCAAAATTGTATTGTCATATTAGAAGCAGTTTAAGCAAATTGCCAATACGTCTGGGCTATCAAATAGACAATATGGTATGTCACAGACAGCCAATGAACTTGATGCTTCTGAATATATCATTTTTTGTTGATATAGTCCACGTAATTAAAGATTACATTAAGTTTGGTTGATACTCCCTGCCTTTGATCATGTTAATAGCATACTCTATTCAAACAATGGAATATTAATATGCAAGATT
>CM037793.1:22791811-22822984 GCA_021229015.1 Solen grandis
TAAAATAACACTTAGCCTGGAAAATGGATTCGCAGTATACGGGATAATATATTCAAATATAACGACCTGTTGAAATAATCATTGGTTTCCACAGTGATAGTATAACGATCTTTAAGTAAAACCTTTTCCATCACAGCGTGAAATTTGACAAAATTACAAGCAGATCACGGAGGATATAAATTCTCTGAAGTATAGCTCTATTTGTTAAATATAGAAATTGGATTTGTATTACAGTTTAAATATGGAGAATGAAATTATAAATAGATAAGCACTTAGCCTGGTTTTGCTCATACCCCTCGAAAATGGTGTAATGTATGATGGACTTATCATTTATCGAACCCCTTAACATTTTACACAGGATCATTTTGATTGGAATTATTGTAGTATTAACGCAAATTGGTACAAATTATATAAATAATAAAACAATGTATAAAATCATATATTCTTTTGCCAAATGATGTTAAACTAGTTTATTGTCTTGTAAGATATGTTTTTTTTTTCGAGAGGTTCGAGAAGAGGTGGGGTTCGATACTGGGTGATTGAACGTTACTTTAAATCGTACTGTATACGGTTAAAATACTATGAAATGACGAACCTTTCCGTACATTTCTCCCATATTAGGGCTTTGTCAGATGCAGTCAGATGATTAGATAGTTTTCCACTAATGATGTTTGACGTACATATTTCCACCAAAACATCCGTCTCTTTCGCCGTCCAATTTCCTTTACGCTTTGGTGTGACAGACATATTTTGACGTCTGGTGACAATCGCGCGCGAAAATGACGTAACGTCGCGCGATACTACATTTCGTCCTTCAATAGTGAAGAGTTACGACAATTTTTTTGTCGTTCGTGTAAAATTATCGTAAGTTTAATATCTTAGCGTGCGACATTGTTAATAAAACGGTCTTAAGATAAAGATATTTTATCGTAGGTCAAAAAATCTACGAAATAAAACGGGGCCCAGATCGACAAAGAAAATTAGTTAAAGTGTCGATCTACGATCTACGGGCTAACTTCACACACCTATTATTACTTGGCAAGTAGTTGTTTATAAATGAAAAGGACTAAAACCCTATTTTGACATCAGGTTGAATGCCAATATATTCCCCGAAGAGGACAATTTATCCACAATCTATAAAACCACTTAATTGCAATAAATGTTCTATCTTATTCTTGATTAAGAACATAAAAAACAATTTGGATGGAATCACAAAAAGCACTTAATTGCAAATAAATGAAAGTAAACAAATTCACAAGTATTATAATAGTTGATAATGGAAAGTCACCATTGTAGAAGGACTAAACCAATTGGAATTTGTGGCATGTGGTGATCTTTAAAATCTATTTTCTTTTTCTCTTAAAAAATGTGGTAAGGTATGAATTAAATGAAAGTCACGAGGTTCATATTTCATGGAGCATAATATATAAATAAGTAAGGTCAGTTAGGTGGTGGATGTATAGGTAAATACTTGTAAAATACCGTGATGCATGACGTACGTTGAGAGAAACCGATGTCGGGCTCTAATTACACACTTTGAAATGTTATTGCGCATTGAAAAGTAGTACATTAAAGCATTTTATGCATGTATGAAGTTTAGAATATGATAAAATTACAAAGCTATCATTGATATTTAGATTTAATTCAGTGACAAGTGATAAAACTGTTTTCCCATTTTATATTACTTGTAATCTCAGCTTGTTTCAATTACATTTGCACATTAGATTTCCACAAGAAAAAAAGGAAGAAAAAAAAAAGAAAGGAAAAAAGAATCGATCATAATTTAACATTCTGAGACACAACCGATCAAGATTCTGCGAGGCGCCTGTCCCGCTATGGATTCCGCAAAATTGAAACTAGGAACATGTGCGTCTATAATTGTCCATTTCTAATTATTAAAAATCGAACCCCCCTCCCCACACACACACACAAAAAAAAAAAAAAAAAAAAAAAAAAAAAAAACACACACACAAAAAAACACCGATACTTACTTTCCAGATCATGTTTCATGCAATTATTATAATAGCTCGTTCATAGATGATGCAAAAAATAATTTTCTACTCTTTGTTTCTGACAAATAAACTCGGTAAGTGTAGGTTACATTACACAGGAAAACGTTATTTTCGTAAACGAAACTTCGACCAAATCGGTTTAATATAGAATACGGTATTCCCGAAGCAGGTGCTTATGGTACCACGTGACATATCCCGCAACATGGTGTCTGCATCAGTTCAGGATAGTTTAGCGCATGCGGGAAGAGTGAATACTAACAGCAAATAAAAGTAGAAATTCTAAATCTTAATATAGTTTCAATACCGTCTGTGACGATACTGCCTGGGATGGGGGAAAGCACCAATTTTTTACACTCATGGTGGTTGCATTGGGTAACCATGCGTCTGTAGCCCTACGGGTATTGATAGACGTAGAAGACACATATTCAAGTAATTATAAAAATCAAATTCTTAGTTAATGACCATCTGTGAATGAGCTTCTTTAAGAGTCTATTCTCCATTCATAATCTACCAATGCCAAATGACACCTTTTTATGTCTCCGAATCCAGAGGCAATTCACATATCTATATTATTCATGCACCTTGTAGAACCTGTTAAATTTCGAGTTCATTCCGGTGCCTCGTGACACCTACATACATCTCAAGATCATTCCAGCGCCTCGTGACACCTACATACATCTCAAGATCATTCCGGCGCCTCGTGACACCTACATACATCTCAAGATCATTCCGGTGCCTCGTGACACCTACATACATCTCAAGATCATTCCGGTGCCTCGTGACACCTACATACATCTCAAGATCATTCCGGCGCCTCGTGACACCTACAGACATCTCAAGATCATTACGGGCCTCGTGACACCTACATACATCTCAAGATCATTCCTGGGCCTCGTGACACCTACATACATCTCAAGATCATTCCGGTGCCTCGTGACACCTACATACATCTCAAGATCATTCCGGTGCCTCGTGACACCTACATACATCTCAAGATCATTCCGGTGCCTCGTGACACCTACAACATCTCAAGATCATTCCGGCGCCTCGTGACACCTACAACTTCAAATCATTCCGGGCGTGACACTACTACATCCAAGATCATTCCGGCGCCTCGTGACACCTACTCGCATATCAAGATGATTCCGGCGCCTCGTGCAACCTACTCGCATTCCACGTTAATCCGGCGCCTCGTGACACCCACTCACTTCTCAAGATCATTTCGGAGCCTCGTGACAACTACCCACATTTCAACATTTTTCCGGCGCATCGTGACACCTACACTCATCCCAACATTATTCCGGTGCCTCGTAAAACCTACTAACTTCTCAGATCATTTCAGCGCCTCGTGGCACCTACTCACATTTCAACATTTTTCCGGCGCCTCACGACACCTCACTTTTAAAGATCATTTCGGAGCCTCGTGACAACTACCCACATTTCAATATTTTTCTGGCGCTTCTTGACACCTACTCACTTCTCAATATCATTTCGGCGCCTCGTGACACCTACTCACATTTCAACATTTTTCCGGCGCATCGTGACACCTACACTCATCCCAACATTATTCCGGTGCCTCGTAAAACCTTCTAACTTCTCAAGATCATTCACATCTCAGCATTATTCCGGCTCAACGTGACACCTCACTTCTCAAGATCATTTCAGCGCCTCGTGACAACTACTCACATTTCAACGATTTGCCGTCGCCTCTTGACACCTACTCACATCCTAACATTATTCCGGCACCTTGTGACACCTACTCACACCTCAAGATTATTCGGCCTCGTCACTATACTCCAATTCACTTCTCAAAGTCATTTCGGCGCCTCGTGACAACTATTTACATCTCATCATCATTCCGGCGCCTCGTGTCAGCTACCCACATCCTAACACACACCGCAACCACAGGGACTCGAAGTTGCATGGGGCGAATCATTTCGTACTAACTGGTAACAATAAAAAAGGAGGGAGGACACTGTTTTGAAACCAAATTTTGAAAAACGCGTCTATAACGAAATTCATCATTGAAATTGAACCAGGTTGTATTTTAAGTGCATAAACTAAGAAAATCCTAAACGTAATTGAGGTAGTTTTTTTTTATCTCTTAAGGACAATATCGTGAATGTATTGTTCCAGTCGAGCTTGACAACAGCCAGGGAAGGCTATTTCCAGTTTCTTTTGTAGTGAAGTTAAAGGTAAGTTTTTATTGGTCAATCAAAATGACATTTCTCGGAAAAAACTTGTTTGAGTTGCGGAGGTCCATATAAACATAAACATTGCGACTGACAATGGGCACAATGTAATCAATACTGGACAAGCGGTGCAGGGAAGTCGTACTTATTTACACAATATTCAATTTAAATATATTAACTCATCAGCGCTTACCCTTTATTCAATGCAAAAGAAACCGGAAATAGCCGGTACTGGATGTTGTCGATCTCGATTGGGTCATTAAAAATACATAGTTGTCATTTATAAGAGTAAAAACAACAAGGGAAACGGATCGATTCTTGTTTTCTATTCATTTCCAATGTAAATAATCCTATTTCTGATCGTTATTTGCCGAAATGGCAATATTCAATATTTTTTCTCACATCTTGATATCATTCTTGCACTAAGTAAAGCATGCTATATTCTAACATTTCGCTACCAATTGTCCCCTTCTCTCCGATGCCACATGTCACTTATAACCGGTTATCAAGAGCCGTTTCTCATATGTAAAAATGACTTTAATTTCCGTTATGCATACGGTCCTTTTCAAATTACCGAGATTTATAACTTTAGATTCCAATTCACAAACGAGACGAGACTTTGCATTATATATCTAGCTTGATACAGTTTTGTATATTTGCTCAGTTTTTGAGGGAAGGAACGTGACATGAATCGTATGAGTAGATGAAGATGAGTCACATGTATATTTCACAGTCACATCTACGGAGGGAATCTTGTCTATAATTGTTTGCGTAGTGACAAAATAAGAACCTCGTGTCACGTGATGCATTTATCCACGGGAAAATGTACATTCTCTCCCACATTGTCATTGTAAAAACGAATCTATATCTATATTAATATTAGTTTGCATGGGTAAATTCACCTTTTGGGAATTGCTTGCTAGCTATTCCGTGCTGAGTTACATTAAAAGTGTATATTCGGATAAGGAAGAATAGTTGAAGGATGACTTGCTAATCGAGGATGCATATTCTTGTAGAATGTCGAACCCTGAACGAAAGCAAGTTTTTGAATTTTAATATTCATTCTTTGCTTTCATAGAATGTTTACTTCGTTTGTATAACGACTATGTCATATTTCATGGAGGGAAATTGAAACATTTCCTTTCCTATCTTATAGTTTTCTTTCTCGATATATTACCACGGTGCTATTGAGATTCTATGTTCGTGAACCAAGCGGCCTGGCAGCGAGAACACAGCGGCCTGGCGGCCTAGCGGCGTGAACACAGCGGTCTGGCGGCGTGAACTTAATGGTCTGGTGGCTTGGCGGCGTGAACTTAATGGTCTGGTGGCTTGGCGGCGTGAACTTAATGGTCTGGTGGCTTGGCGGCGTGAACTTAATGGTCTGGTGGCTTGGCGGCGTGAACTTAGAAACCTAATGGACGGTTCCGCAGTTCGTATGAAACTCCTCCCCCTATTGATATTTTGACAGTTTCTATAAATACCTAGGTCGAGTGCTCACAAACAGTATCACAAACAAATGCACATGTTCTTTGAGAAAAAGTAGGTCAACCGTTTACCACATGCTTCACACCTACACTGATTGGATAAGCTGGTTTGTGTAAACATACTTGATTGACAGTTTAGGAACGGTCCATAGAGTAGCGTTAATATATTATCAATTCGTGTTCTTAAATATGGTATAAGTATTACAAAAAATATTATTTTTTCTTTTCATGTATGATGGTGAATTATCATGTGTACATTAAGAATAAGATATTTTATGCATTTTCTTGCATTTCATTTAAGGAAGTAAGTAAAAAAAATGAAATCACATTGAAATTATTTTTTTTTATGATTTTTTTCTGAATAATTTTATGTTTGTAAAGCGACAGAAAGGCTGGTTGAATAATAAATATTAAAGGCCTGGCAGCCTGTAGGATAAAACTTATTTATTATCATATACTGGTGAAGAATATGAGAAAATGTTCAAAATCACATTTTAGTTTTGAATGACGGTTAAATAGCGCTTTTTCGAAATATTTTCCACTTAAAGGCTGCTAGCAAAATGGCGGCGTAGTACTAAATATTGATAAAAAAAAGGAAAATCGTCTTTTTCCCATCCAATGATGTGTGAATCCCTCCAAATATGCATTTTATGGCAGAAAACATGTTTTTTTTATGTCGTTTTGTCAAATATATATGTCCCCCGTAAGGCCGCTCAAAGTCTGCTGGCGGCCTGAGACTAATATGTATATTACTAAGTGTCTGAACCTCTCCAAATAAGCATTTTACGGCGGAATAAATGATTTTTGATGTCTTTCTGTCAAAGATTATTTTCCTCCATAAGGCGTGGCAGCCTGGCGGCCTGAAACTAGATAATCCTATGAATAAAAAATCTAATTATTTATGGATGAAAACTGCGCGCACCTCTACAAATATGCATTTTACGGCGGAATACATATTTTTTGATATACATGTATTCTAAAATAAATCCCCTGTAAACGATTTATAATAATAATAATAATAATAATAATAATAATATATGACTCATTACGTTACGTTTCTTACGTTTCTCATTACAGTTCAATTCAATTTCAGCAGGTGGTAGAATGGTTTTGGGTAGAAAATCAGGTAATTTGATATCATATATGAAATGTATTACTTGTACATGTGAATATATCATGTGATGTACGATATGACCAGTATATAGCCAGTCATTGTTATGCAGATCTACTATCACTTATCGCAAAATTTTGTTGCTTTTTTTTTTTCTTCTTCTTCTTTTTTTTTCCTCTCAAATATACCACTACTTAAAACGAAATAAATTAACCCCCCCCCCCACACACACACACAAACATCCCACCGAATATTCGGTTACGTTTTCCGTAGAAATTTATTATACCTCTTACATACAGATTGACATGTAGTATGTACATCAGTTATCTCACAAAATCACCCGAAAAACTGCAATGTCATATCAGTTTTGCATAGTGTGATGACCAGGTAGCTGCCCGGGCCTCCAATCTCCACCCTCACTCCTATACATGCATATCTCTGACAAATATTGCAGCAGTCCCTTTAATGATGTTAAAGTGTGGTAAGAAGGGTGTGTGGTGAAAGTGGGGGAACTAGGTTCATGTCTGTATGTATAATGAAGTGTTAAAAGAAAAAGAGATCATGATATTAAGAAAAAACAGAGATCATTTGGTGTAATAAATATTTTTGCATCCTGAACTTATTTAAAAAGCAAATATATATATATATATATATATATTAATAAAATATATACCTCTTCATTACATACCAATAATGGCTATCTAATTGCATCTTGTAAAAGTCATGAAAATATGCTCTACAACATGATTTAGATGATTTGAAAAACGATTTTGAAAATTTACTTTATAGATTAGTATGTGAATCCCGACAGAAAAGGAATGAATGTTCAGAGAGAAAAAATGAATATATATATATGTGTATATAAGTAGCCTAAAATTATTTAATTTTCAAACATTATTATGATTTTAATGTTTATAAACCTAGCTTATAGAATCATAACAAATAAGTATCGATGACATTACATCCACCAGAAATGTATAGTAGCAACGTTAATAACATACCTGACTATTTTATCAGCTTTTTACTGTCCACATCTATATGTTATCGTATCAGAAAATACGTTTGTGTTTGTTTATTTTTGGGTTTAACGCCACACCAAAGTGTTTCGGTCAATAGAGGACTATGTCTAAACGAGACAAATAAAGAAAGTGCTGCCACATACACAGACATGTGGCATGATACCACACTAGATTCATATATTTTATTCGACTTAAACATTACAGTTTTTTGTCTATAAATGTATACATTAAATATAATAAAGAACACGTGACATGTTAATAATTTAAAAAAACAACAAAAAACATGTACCAAATATTCACTCACTCATACATGTAGAACAGAATAGAAATTATAAATTATTGAAAAATATTCATTTAGGATGGCTTAAATTCAACAGGTCCTCTTTAAAATCTTTGATAGAGAGAACTTGATTTAAAGAAAAAAAAATAGATCTCTTCTTGAAAAATTAATATAATACATTTAAACATCTATGTATTGATATTTATTTATTCAACATTCAGAAAATCTTTACGTACAACGTTAGCCTTATATATGTATTTATTAGCTTAACTAAAATATCAATATTATCAGACTTCATTAATTCAATAAATTTATGCATACTTGGGTTTTTTATATAATATTTACGAATTAATCGTCTTCTTATATCTGAGTGCTTATTACAAATCAAGTAAAACGGTATTCGTCTTGTATATACCTTGTATTAAAAAATTTGGCAATATCTCTCACTTCTTTCAATCCTATCTCTTGAGTATCTTGCAGTCTCTATTCTTAAACAGTGTGCTGAAATTTTCAATCTTGTAATGTTTCTTCTTAAAAATTTTGAATTTAATACTTCTAAATACACATCCATTTGAAAGAGAGGCTTCAGCTCTTTATACAAAGTAAGTACCCTATTATTTGATAAATCAACATGCCAAGACTGTATAAAAGTATCAATTAAACGTTGTTTGAAAACTAATAAATTGCGTCGGAACAACTGAATGTGGGTCGTTCCAAATATTTGAAAAACCGTGTTTATTTAGCATTTCTTTCACTCTTTTAAGTCAGATACCATGATACCACGCCCAATCACAGTTATCCTGACACCGGACCAACCAGTCCTGGAACTACCCATAATTTTAGCGCCTAACAAGCCTTTCTTACGATGCTTGGATCGAAGAAAAGACCTACTGATTCAGTATAAAAATGCATATACACTCAAAGGCCTAATTTTTTGCTTTAAAATAAGCTCATCTTTTATCGGGCAAAAAAAACCATCCCTTTTACTGTAAGATTACGCAAGGGGGAAATTTTTGGGGTTGTTGTTTTTTTTATCCTGAAATAGAAAAATGTATACTATTTTTCCCTTAAAATCAAAAAGTTCCATACCATTTTTGAAAAAAAAACCATCGAACAATACTTCCAAATTTTTTTGTTATCGATAAGATCACTTTTATGCCCGGTAAAAAAAAATTTTTTGGGGTATTTTCGGTAGATCGACGTTTTCCGATAACCCACCCACTGCATATATAATACGAAAAGGGTTTTTTTCATTTTAACTTTTTTTTACCCATGTACCCAAATTTCATTTTTGCCTCCTGACTTGGGAAATTTTTTTGGGAAAATTCTGACTGCAGGGTCATCGGGAACATCTTTTGACGAGTTTTTATCTCAAAAAAGTCCAATGACCGTTGCCAACACACATAATTTAAGCCATACGTCGACGTATCATAGTTCCCCAAATGTAATCCCAAATGGCTCGGATAAGACATTTTTTTGGGGCAGCTGTTTTAATTTTGCTTGAATACTTTCGTTTTTAAAATCACCACTGTTTTTTTATTTCCCAATCTATTTGATTGAAATCAATATTTTTTGAACAGTTTTAATGAAAAAATTTTTAAAATTTTTGATATATTTAATTTTAGAAACTTTAAACCCAAAATTTTACACATTTTATTAGTTTAAGGATTGTCCAAAAAAAGCTTTCCCCCCAAAAATTCCGGTAATATTCAGGTTTGATATATGAAGCTCATAAGATTATTCCGGATGCGTCACTATAAAACGGTATACAGCTTCCCACCTTTACAGCTCACCGTAAGCTGTATACTTTAAAGATGCTACATATCGCCGTATTTTAAGTTCTTTTCTGAAAGAAAAGATGATGATCATCATCATTGTCGTCATCATCATAAATCATCATCATCACATTGTTGCAATGCATGTTTTTGTTGTGTTTGCTATCAGTTTTTGTTGCTGCTGTAGTTGAAAGGGTGAAATTGGAAGTGTGTTTGTGTCTGTCTGTATGTATGTCTTTTCCCCAACCATCTGTTCGTTCGTCTTTAACCGCAGTAATGTTTCATTAAAAATTTACAGGTGTCATATTTTTACCCGTGGTTTTAAAAATTTTTTTAGGGGGGGGGGCTCAAGTCACTTCACTTGGAGGAATTTTCAAAATTTCTTAACGGGGGAGGGATGAGGATCGAGACATGGGGGCATAATCCCAAACAACAAGTCACATTATCTTGACACCTGGCCAACCAGTCCTTTAATTACCCCATATAAGATGAGCGCCAAGCAGGGGGCTACCAGTACAAAAATTTAAGAGTTTTTGGGGTGGGCGCGGTAGGGGACCGAACCAAAGACCTCCCATTTCCGAGGAGGACGCTCCAACCCCCCAGGGACCATGGACAGTACTAAATAAGTTACCTTGATCCGAAAAAACAACAAAACACACACATTTTATCATCATCATCATCATCATCATTAAAAATACTTTCGACTACAGTAGTACTACTACTGCCCTGTTACTGTGCTAGGTCTACTTCTACTACTATTATGTCACTTGTCAACGACGTGATACCGCAGTGCGGCAACACTATGTTAGTCTAAAGTAGACGAAAGTCTCCAAATGACTGATATAAAAGTTTTTGGGACGTTTAATTTCCCAACAAACAAACAAACTAAAGATACGTCAAAGTTATGATGGTGCTAATGGCGATTTAAGTAAAATCACAATAAAAGTTTAATACTGGCAACCCCCGATGCATTTATTAGCTATGTACGGGTTTAAAATGAAAGGGCCCCCTTTTTTGCCCATATCCATTTTATGGGCCCCTATCCCCAAAATATATACCTAACGTAAGTTGCAGACGTTGCCAACCCCAAAGAATATAGTTTTACCGTAAGCTGTATAGGTTTTTTAAAAACCCTCCCTAAACAGCTCACATGTAAGCTATATACGGCGTAAAACATATACTGGGGTAATATAGCATCCTAAGGGGACAAAAATATTCCGCAATAAAATGCATATAGGAGGGGGTTCCCTACAGTTTTTAGGGTTTTGAACAATATAGTTTTTTTTTTCATTTTTTATATTATTTTTGTTTCAATATTCGTCAGCAGGTTTTTAAACAGCAAATTTCTGAGGAAATGTATCTTTTTCAGAAAGATATCCAAAAAACATGTATTCCGACCTTTAAAAAGCATCTTTCGAGGGGGTTTACACAGTTATCAGCGTAAAGAATATTTTTTTCAAAATTTTAAAACATTATATTTTTCCAATACTCGTCAGCAGACTTTCAGCGGTATTACCCGGGGGAAATAAATTTTTTTTCCTAAATATTAAAAAAACAGTATTCCCCCGTAAAATGCCCTAAACAAGAGAGGTTCCCAGTTTTCACCCAAAAAAATTTAATTTAAAAAGTTTCAGGCCAAACCCGGCTCCCCCGCCGTCCCGCAGACTTTCAGCGGCCATATGGAGGAAATAAATCTTTGACAATAAAACCAAAAAATCATTTTTTTCCCCCTAAAATGCTAAATTTTGGGAGGTTCAAAAAAGTTTTCATTCATAAATAATATTCTTATTCAGATCTTTAAATCAATATTTAGTACTACGCCGCCAAATTTTACAAACAGCCTTTTAGTGGAAAATATTTCGAAAAATGCTATTTAACTGCTATTTAGCCTTTCTGTCCCCTGTAAAAACAAAAAAAATGATTAAAGAAAAATCTTTAAAAAAAATTTTCAATATGAACTGTTTTTTTTTTACTTAAATGAAAAAAAAAGAAAATACAATATAGTACACATTAAAATATCATATTCTTTAGAAAACCTTTATAATTCACTATCATAAATGAAAAAAAAATTTTTTTTTTGTAAATATTTTATCAAAAATTACATAAAAACACGAATTAAATGATATAAGAACGCGCTCTTTTTAGGTTTCTAAGTTTACGCCCGCCAAGCCGCCAAACCACTAATTTAACCCCAAACCACGCCGCTACGTCGCTGTGTTCACCCCGGGCAGGCCGCTGTTTCACGCTGTCAGGCTGCTAGGCCACTAGGTTCCCGTCGCCAGGCCGCTAACTTCACGAACATTTTAAAACTTAATTTCATTTTATATCTGATGCGACGGAAGTTATTTTTTTTTCCACACTTCGGTTTTCCATACACACAACGATCCTCTCTATCAGTACAAATTGTATTAAAGTTTTAACGAAGCCCTTTGATGGGAAAAATTTAGCCAATAAAAATATATATGTAAAATTTTTCCAATAAGAAAGCAGTGACATATAATAAATACAATTAAACAATTCTTTAAACCTAAGTATGACAAGAAATGATTGAGTAACTCCTGGAACAAGGCAAAAAGGGGAAATGGGGCGAGAGTGGGGGGACAAATACAACTGAAAAAGTCGAAAATTAAGGAAAAATAAAACGTAAAAAGTATGCAAATTTTTTGAAGCCTACTAAACAAATTTTACCATAACAAAAGGGTTTTTGTGACTGTGTGTGTGGTATCAAAGGAATATTAACGGGCCTTTAGTGTGGTGCCATAACAAGGGTTTTTGGAAATGTGGGGTGTGGGAACATGAGAAAGTTAAAGTGACTTAGTGTGGTGCCAAACAAGGTTTTTGTGACTGTGATGTGGAAACATGAGAACTTTTAAAGTGACTTGAGTGTGGTTTCCATAACAAGGGTTTTTGTGACCCGTGCGTGTGGTATCATGAGAAAGTTAACGTGACTTGATTTTTGGTGCCCTAAAAAAGGTTTTTTGAGGGGGATCAGGTTTAAGTGCTTTAGGGGGGATAAAAATTTTTCGGGGTTGTTCAAAACTTAATTCTTTTTTTTGGGGCCATAATAAGGAATTTTGGGCTTTGATTTTTGTAAAAGTTTTTTGACTTGAGTTTTTAAACTGAAATTAACGGACTTTTGGGGCCATAACAAGGTTTTTGTGCCCCTTTCGTATGGTTTTCATGAGAAAAGTTAAAGTAACTTGAATTTGGGTTTTCCCAAACAAGGGTTTTGGGTGGGTTTTGGGAATGTAAGATTGTGACTGATTTGGTGCCATAAAAAGGTTATTGTGACTAGTGGTTTCATGAGAAAGTTTAATTCTTTTAATGGGGGCCAAACAAAGGGGGAATTACGGGGGATCATGGCTTAATTTTACGATTTGGGCCATAACAAAGGTTTTTTGTGACCGTGCTCGTTGGGAAACAAAGATAATTTAATGGAAATTAAAATTTGGTGCCCAAAAAAAGGTTATTGTGGGCTGTGCTTGGTATCCCTGAGAAATTTTATGTGGGCTTTTAAATTTTTGCCAATAACAAGGTTTTTGTGACTGTGTGAGTGGTTTATGAAAATTTTTAAAGTGACTTGAGTGTGGTCCATTACAAGGTTATTTTTGACTCTGCGTTTTGGGGTTTATTAGAACTTAATGTGACTTGAGTTTTGGGGCCATAACAAGGTTATTTTTGCTGGGGTGTGGTATCCTGTAAAAGTTTTAAGTGACTTGAGTTGGGGGCCATAACAAGGGAAATTTTGGGCCCGTGCGTGTGGTATCAAAGAATTTAACGTGACTTGAGTTGGTGCCATAAAAAAAGGTTTTTTGTGACGGGGGTTGGGAATAGAACTTAATGTGACTTGAGTGTGGTCCAAAACAAGGTTATTGTACTGTGGTGGGGATCATGAGAACTTTTAACGTGACTTGAGTGTGGTGCCATAACAAGGTTATTGTGATTTGTGCTTGTGGTATCATGAGAAACGTTAAGTGACTTGGGGGGGGGGTTTGCCATAAAAAAGGTTATTGTGACTGGGGAGTGTGGTATCATGAGAACTTAACGGGGACTTGAGTTGGTACCTTTAAAAGGGTTTTATTGTGACTGGGGGGTGGGGTACATGAAAATTTAACGTAATTGAGTGTGGTACTATAAAAAGGGTTTATTGTGACAGGCGGGGGGATATAATGTGAGGGTTTAAACCGTGACTTGAGTGTGGTGCCATAAAAAGGGTTTAATTGTGACTTTTGGGGGGTGGTTAAAGGGAACGTTAACGGGACTTGAGGGGGGGTGCCATAACAAGGTTATTGTGACTGTGCTTTGTGGTATCATGAAATGTTAACGCCCCCTTGGGGGGGTGGTGCCATAAAAAGGGTTTATTGGGGACTGTGCGTTGGATAAAATTGAGAAAAAGTTTTTTAATTTTTTTGTGACTTGGAGGTTGGTTTTTTGCCATAAAACAAGGTTTTGGGTGAACTTTTTGGAGGGGTGGGTATCATGAAATTTAACGTGACTTGAGTGTGGTGCCAAAAAAAGGGTTTATTGTGACTGTGCTGTGGTATCAGAGAACGTTAATTTTGACTTGAGTGTGGTCCCATAACAAGTTATTGGGGGAAGGGGTTGGAGGTGTGGTATAAAAATTTTTAACGTTTAAAACTTTGGACTTGATTTTGGTAACCAATTTACCGGGTTTATTGTGACTGGGGTGTGGAAATCATGAAAATTTTAAACCGTAACTTAAAGTGTGGTACAATAAAAAAGGTTATTTTGACTGGGGAGTGTGGTATCATGAAATTTTTTAACGTGACTTGGGTGTGGGCCATAAAAGGGTTTATTGTGACTGTGAGTGGGGAAATCGAGAACTTTTAACGTGACTTGAAATTGGTGCCATAACAAGGTTATTGTGACTGTGCTTGGGGAACCCTTTTGAGAACTTTAAATTTGGGAACTTGATTTGGTGCCAAAAACAAGGTTATTGTACTGTGTGTGGTATCATGAGAATTTTAATGTGACTTGATTTTTGGTTCCCTAACAAGGTTTTTGGGACTGTTCTCATGGAACATGATAATGTTAAGGTGACTTGAGTTTGGTCCCATAACAAGGTTTTTTGGACTGTGGAGTGGTTTTAATAAAATTTTTAAACGTGCCCCCCCCTTTAAAGGGGGTGGTGCCTTTAAACAAGGTTATTATGACTCGCTTTTTGGTGTCATGAGAACATTAATGTGCCCTTGAGTTTGGTGCAATAAAAAGGGGTTTTTGGGTGACTGTATAGTGTAGGGTGGCAGTATGGTCCCCGGGGTTTTATCCAAAAAAAAATGTATGGTACCGTTTTCCGAAAATTTATGGAAACCGACAGAAATTTATGGTACCTTGATATATACGAAAAAAAGATTTATGGTACCGAAAAGTTCCCATGTAATAAAAAAACGTTCCAACCTTTTTAGTTTCTAACTAGGTTTATTTAAAGATCTGATAGAGAGAAAGAGTATGCATACCAAACATTCCAATGCCCAAATATTGTCATTTTGCCGACATTTTTTTAATTTTTTATTTAAAAGGAGGACCACTTTTTAACGTTTTTTAAAATTTTAAAGGGGGAAAATTGACAATTGTAAAAATGTCCTTTCGAGACATTTGGGTTGGCCCTGAAAAGGGCCGTTTTGTTTCTTCTTTAATTTCGGGGACGGGCGTTCTCAACGTCATTGGTTTTGATGACATCGTGTTCAACGTCCTTAATTTCGAGGACATTTGTTTTCAAACTTGTAACATCACCTTTGTTCTATGACAAATGATCTTCAACTTGTTCTGTTGTCCAACATTCCCCCTGATGTTCCATGAGCATAAGGCATCGTTTCATCTTGTTGCTGTTGTCTTAACATCGCCTGATTACCATTTGTTCCAATTGCAGTTGGTATTGTGCAATATGGGGCTTTCTTTGTCTCCATTCAATGCGTTGTTGTCCGAACAACCCCATCAATTCGTTGACAAACATTTCGCGATCTTGATAAAAAGGGGCGCTGAAAAACATTCACTCAGATGCTGAAATTTTTTCCATGGGGTTTTGCAGCGAGAATATGACAGGGTTCTTGATGCGGTGCGCTTTTTTTAGCCTTTTAGGTGGATTGACATACTTTCTATCGAGTGTTAGCGTACAACAATCAGAAACATTATTTTCATTCAATGACAATAACGCAAATTTTAAAAACCCTTTACCTGAGTTGGATGCAAAGCCTTTGGCCTTGACATAGGGTGGATTGACCTACTTTGTAATTACATAAAAAAGAATTGCTGTTAAATTAAACCATTTCAAGCCGAATTTGTAGTAGTGATGGGCTATTTTTTTGTAACATTTTTATTTTTTGTAAACTTTTATAAAACATTGGAACAATTTTAAAAGAAAAAATCATTTTGAAGGGAATTTGGAAGAAATGGGACAATTGAGGTATATTCTCTTTTTGAGACAATTTTGGGTTTGGGCCCCGATAAGGGCCGTTTTTTTTCCCCCCCAGAAATAGTGGTTTCTCATGACTTCTATGGTTTCTTCAGCAATATTCAACATTTCTATGGGGATGAAATGTGCTTCAATGATATTTAAAAAAATCATCGTAGTTTAAAAATCAGTATAGTAACATTCACTCAATTTTTTGGGTACGATACTCCGAGTGTTTTTTGTTATTTTTTAAACGTACGTTGGTATCGGGGCCTGTATTTTTTTTCCCTATCAATATCAGCGTTGTCCATTTCTAGTTTTTATTTGACTTAAACCATAGCACAGTCTTAAAAAGAATGGGATGAATTCATTTTGTTTGATACTTTTATTATTGGGTTTACAATTGTAAAAAATGTCCTTTCGAGACATCTGGGTTGGCCCTAAAAGGGGCCTTTTTTTTTTGTTTTTTTTTTTCTTCTCTACTTCTTACTTTTTTTTGCTATTTTGTATTTTTTTTAAACAATGGGCTCCAAGCCCCATTCTTAAAAATGGGATCCACCACCCAAGCGGACGTTTGTTGGATGATTCCTCTTTTTCTGGAATAAAAAGGATAGGCACCACCAACTTGTCTGTTTCCAATTTGATACGGTATTCCACTTCTTCCATTCTCTGTTCCCAATTTTTTTTTAGGTTTTTGGGTTCACCTCTTTGAATTCCCTCAAAATAGTTTGTCCAACATTTTTTAAACTGGCTGCACTGCCCGGTTGGTGTTCTTTGGGTTTTGTTGTTGCGTACTGGTTGCTGGGGTTGTGGTGGAGGCTGGGGTTGATACTTTTTGGTTTGGGTAGCGGGGTTTGGGGAAAAACCGGAGTCGGAGTGTACAAACACTGATGCCTGGTTAGCAGCTGTCGTCAGCTCAAACAAATCAGCAACCTGTATGGCGTTTTTAAACGAATCAGAAGTTACGTTGTTGTTGTTTTTTTGTTTTGGGGTTTACCGTCGCTGCGATAGTATTTAAAATCATATAACGACGTCCAGCAATTGGGGGTGGAGGAAGACCCCGAGTACACAGAGGAAACCCCGGGTAAAACCACCGACCTACCGCAAGCCAGCGGGAAAGGGCCCTTCCCCTCACATGAAAATCCGAAGTCCCTCCCCGGGATTCAAACCCCACAGGGGTAAAGGGGCTGAGAGTTTCAAAAAGTTACGTAGTTTTCCATGGTTGGGTAGGGGTTTAAAGGAAAACGAGGGCAGTGTGCTTTTATAGTCTTGAGGCGGATTACCTACTTTCTATTGAGTGTTGGCACACACCAATCAAGAACGTAATTTCCATCCAATGAAAAAATGACGCGTTTTTTAAACCCTTTAAACCCTGAGTTGGATAGCTTTGCCTTTGGCCTTGACATGGGGTGGATTGACATACGGGACCTACTTTTTTCATAACTAAAATAAGTGTTTTTTTTTTTTTTTAAAAAAAGAAGGATGAAATCACAATGCCCCGAAAAAAAAACTCTGGTTCGAAAGGTGTGGAAATGTTTTAGGGGAAGGGGGGGAGGATATATACCACATAAACCAGTGTCGTTTCCCAACATTGTATGCTCAGGTGCTTCGCACGGTTAAAAAGGGTGCCCGTTTTGTAGGGAAACCCTTTTACCAAGTGTATAACTGGCCTGCCTGTTTTTTTCGCTAAACAGGGGCCTACAGTGCGCTCAGCCTATTAGGGCTTTTATGGTTTGACCCTATTTATTCAAGTTAGTAGGGTGACTCCGAAAAATTTCAGGTTTCCAAAAAAACCCAAAAAAAAAAAAAAGGGCCCCTTTTTTCAAGTCATCAACAAAATTCGAGAGGGAATATATCAAAATTTGGGTTAATGTGAATTTAAAAACATAAACAACAAGATATAAAATCATTTTTTTAGCTTTTTTATTGAACTCTATAAACATTGCAACAATAAAGGAACAAACAATGTGAACAATGCAAACACTATCAACAAACAAGTACATAACCTGCACTTTAATGAAAGTAAATGGGTCTAAACTATTTGTCATTTAATTTTTAAAACACCACGAAACCCTCTCCAAATTTTTGGGGGATGTTTTTGCTGTGCAAAGTTTGTTGGTGCGATTACACACTTTTCTTCGGCCCCCTTTGTACCGTTCTGCATAGTCCTGGTAAAACCAAAATCCCACGTTGGAATCGTTCAAAATGCCCACCCACAAACTGTTGTATCCTTGAAGTCCCCATGAATTTTCCCTGTATAGGGGCCATGTCTTTCCCAAAAAACGTTTTAATGTCCCCGATGGAGTGGTTTTTTTCTATACGAAAACAAAGTAGTAATCGATTTATCTCGAAAAACACAGTCACCCAATGTTCACCCCGGTTGATCGAATTGTGGGTATTCACTATGTAAGCTTTTACAGTCTCTGGCTAACGTTTTGGTATTATCTTTAGCACTTTTCCACGGCCCTTCAAGGGAGCTAGAATTGGGGAATAAACCAAAATATACTGCAACTCAATCGTTTTTTATTTTTCCCCCAAACTTTTTTAATTTTGTCCCTGCCCATTCGCACTCCCAAAAACTCCCAATGGTGGGGGTCTTGTTCGAAAAAACACTAGCCTTTTTATTTTCCCACACTGATAAGCATCAGCTTTCTCAGCGCGTGTGAGATTTCCCTGTTTTGTAGTTCAGCGTACAATCTTTCCATCACTTTATACAAAATCCATTTTTTTTTAAAGCACTGTTCAGAAACATCCGACCCCCTCACTTTTGCTGCTAAACAAACATAGGGGATGTTGGGTCCCCGACTGGGATGATCAACAATGAACCCAAAAATTTTTTTTTTTCACGATATCAAAGAGGTGTCCCGCAATTCATCACCACATGATGGTTCAAAACTTTACAATATCGTGGTTTGCCTATTTTAATTGTAATTTCTTCGTAAAAGTTGTTTGGCCAGTTGTTTTCTCCGGATTTACTCAAAAGGTTTAATAGTTCCCCCCGATGACTTCTCTGAACCCTTAAAACTCTATCTGACGCCCCATTCGGCATACACCCAAACACGTTTTAGGGGGTTCACCAGGAGGTGCACGAAACTGAAGCTTTGATTGGCAATTTTCCCCCCTTTTTTTAAAGGGGCAACTGTCCCCTTCTGATCCCTTTATCTGGCGTTAAGTCAAGCCCCACAGTGGGGAAAACCCCCGCATTAATCGTCCAAATTTTCAGACCCATGGAGCGGTTTTTAAAACCCAGTGATCCCGGGCTTGAGCAGGGACATGTAGATCTCAAAATTTCTCCTGTGGGAAAGTTGGGCTGGAACGGGAAGTTGTTGCGTCTTTCCCCTCTACACTACTTCTAACTTAGACAAGTGAAATGTTTTTAAAATCAAATGGGTTTTTTGCCACATCGCCCCTTCATGTCTGTATTCTTTACCCCGGCCCAGAATGATACGTTTGGGCCCAAATGTCCTTGAAATAAATGATCCTTTGATCTTTGATCCTGGCCACCAGGAATGGTGAAAGTTTTCACCTCAATCGGCGAATTGGGATTTTCATGCCAGTTGAGCGATGGTCGGGTTTTAAGTTGTTGGCCACTACGGGAAACAGGGCAACAGTCCGAACATTGAATCCAGTTTGAAGTAACTGGTTTTTTTCCCTCTGTTCCAAACGGGAAAAAAACCTGACGGGGGTTTTCGTTGAGCCCGCAGGTGTATCTCAAACACCATTGGGGAGGTACTTGTTTTGGCAAACACAGGTCAAATGAAAGACGTCCGCACTTTTTTTCCAGAACACGATTTCTGGGGGAAAAAAAGTTTTTTCTTTTCTTAAATCCTTAAATTATCTTCCCCCCAACGGGAAATCCCCTTGCATATGACCCCCCCCGTGTCGGGGTTTCCCACTTTTTCCGTAGCGAAAAAAGCTGTGTTGATTTACTGTCCTTTAGAATAAGACAGAAAATTCTCAATGGGGGGCCCCGGGACCAAATGTGTCAGCATTATTGGTGATCAGTTTTTTTGTTCAGGTACACATTAATACGCAAACCCAAGCTGTGGAAGAAATTATTTACTGGGGTTTTTTCCCCCATCGCCAGCCAGATTAGGCCATCCGGTTTGACATTTTTACTTTCAGGTACAAGTAGCTCTGGTTGAAAATCAGTCCCCCTTTTCTGATTGAGCACGAAATTTCAAATTCCCAAAGGGAGATGAATTTTCTCAGTGCTGACACAGGATAATGTTCTGTCCCCGTGCATCTTGCATTGCTGTTTAGGTAGGTGGGACATTGTCACATCCCGTTCAGTTTTGCTACACTCACAAGACCTGTTCTATGGTGTCCCTTTCGTGTGAACCATAAATTTTAAATTTTTTCCTCATCCTTTTTTTTCCTAACAAATCATCAAATAGACAAAGGGGGTAAGGTTGTATCGTCCCCACTACCTTCAACATCCTCAGGGGTACCCTGAATGAATTTGATAGCTTTACGTTCTTGTAACTGTGCGTAGGCATTTGCCATTCTTTGTAACACCAAACATGTGTTGTGGTACCAAAAAGAAATTTAAAACGGTTTTGTACTCAATAATATTTTACAAATTTAGTCTTTCCTGAACCACTTGGCCCTGAGATGAAAAAAATTTCAAAGGGTGTTTAAAAAAAATAAACTTCTTTCCATGATGGTCAAAGACATAAAAACAGCATTAAAAAGGGGCAACCCCTTTTATTTTATACACATAGCAAAAAAAACACTTGAACAAAATCAGTCAAAAAAGTAAACTTTTGACACCATCATGAATCATCTTTTTTTTATACATCATCCATTCCGGGAATATCATGGTATATTTCCCCTAGCAATTTTAAAACCCTGCGCACCCTTTATCCCAAAAAGTTCCTCGGTTGTCTTAACGCCTTTTTCTGAATTTAATTCCAAGTAAAACACACAGCCAATAAACACAGTCTACGCCATGGATTCCGAAATTTAAATTATTTTTTTTTTCCCGTAGTGAAGTATTTTCCATTTTTTTTGGGTTCTCATTCGTCGCAAGTACTTTTGCGTAGTATCTTAAATTTTTTTGGTGTTTCCCCGAGGGATTCGTCTCCCAACTCAAACCTTTCTAAGTTTTTGAAATCGGGATCTTTAAAAAAACTGTTCACTAGGATTTTGGGCCCCTTTTGTTTAATATTGCGGCGCACTTTTACCCCAAAAATGTTTTTAAAAACTTGTGCACAAGTGATAGGTTCTGGAGTCAGTAAAATGGCACGTATATCCTCTGGTGTGTCGTTTCCCGGGAGTTAATCGCAAATCTGAGATACATACGCTCATCAAAACGGTTCAGTTTCTCCCCTGTATCAATGTTTTTGGGTATCAATTTATATGTACCACACGTCAGAGATCAGGTTGCGTAGCAGGTTGTAAATGGGAAAAATCCGTTGAATGACCAAACTTTTATAGGTTGGTAACCGTACGGCATCGTCTTATATTTGTCCACGGCCACGCGTTTTGTATACTCCGAGCGGAACGTCTTGGTCTGTGTCTCACTGGTCACTTTGTGTTTTCCATATCTATTGATTCGGGATTCATATTCGATAGCTGTTTCGTAATGTTCACGATATTGTACACAGTCGACCATAGTCTTAAAATTGACTTCCTCATTAGCATTTTAATCCAAGGTAATGCCTTTTACTTTGCATTTCTGATGCCGATTCTTTTTTTCATCGATATATTCGTACCCATAGTTTTTTGGCCCTAATGCAACTAATTTGAAAAAGCGTCCATGTGGTACTTCTGTTCATTTTCCCAACTGACTATCTTCAATGGAATGTTGTACTTGTCAGGGTCGTAGATGTATATACAACTGTCTATGTCAAAATACAGTACCCGATCTCTAGTTTTTCCAACTGGGTGTAAAGTTCAAGCCGAGCATAGGACGTAACGAAGGCAGCTTCCGCTGGATTGGAAGATGAATGGGGCTGTGTTTGCATCTGTTTCATCCAAGTAATTCACCAACATAAATTTGTCATGATCGAAAATCTCGGCAAACTGCACAGTGACATGACGGTTGGAGAGTGGGTCATACAACTGGTTCACCTTAGTCACATACTCAGTCTTGGTTTGAACATTATTTTGTGCAATCTTACCCCACAAGCAGTTCAACGTGGTTTTGGCAAACGCTCTTTTTCCTTTGTTCTTTTTCACGTTGTCGAGCAAGATACCCTCTATCTGAAAGTAATTCTGTTTAAAGCGGGCTTCATCATCTTCTGTTTTTACCCAATTAGGGTAACCACTTGCTTCTTGTTTCAATTTCAAGTATGTGTCAATATACTGTTTATACACATCTTTACTCCATGTGTCCCAGTGCCAGATGTGGAAGACGTCTACCATTTGGTATCCTACCTCAAGAGCTTTAGCTATTTCCACATGGGTCCAGGTACCTGTCAACATGCGTTTGTACAGAGTGTGATTGCATTTTTCACACTTCCTCAGCACAGGTACGGCACAGTGTAAAGATCATTTTCTTGTTACAGTGAAAAAAAATAGGTAGGACTGGTAGCCACAGGTCTTGTGGTGGCAATACACACATTTGATGAGTCCCTTGTACTTTCCAATGTTCTTTATATCAATCATCTCTTGACTTAAGATGTTGGGATGTCCCACGGGGTATGCTTTGTACTTGTTCACGAATGGATACAGTGAGCAAATGTCAGCATACTTGATTTCTTCCTTGGTGGTTGTATCCACTTCATGGTACAATTGAACGGCATTGGTTCGTCCACCAAACAAAGCACCCCGAGGTATAATAGGTTCTTGGAAGGGAAAGAAACGGTTCACAGTAATCTCTGTATTCTGGTTCAATCTTGCATTTCTGATCAAAGTCACATTCCCACATTACAACTGTGTTGTAACCTTGTTGAGCCAAGTCTTTCAACCGAAAGGTTGTGGCATTGTATAACTGCTCCATAGTTTGAAGTGTGTAACCGTTCACACTGTCCCCTCCTTGGGTAACATTTTGGACATCCGTGTGTCCAGCACCCCATGAATTCGTATACGGTGTTCGTCTCTTTGTGGAATCCGTCAACGTAATAGGGTCCAATTTGTACTTCACCTCCATTTAATGCATGGCGAATGTGCTTATTCTCAATGGAAGCAGTTGTTTCTATCCAACGAATCCCCTTTTATTGAATATCGAGTTTTGTTTGGATACCCGTCATCAGAGATTACAGCCAAGGTCTTTGGAGGCATTGAATTTTTACGCCAAGCTTTGTTGCACACTTGAGCTAGAGTGGTCGCTTCCAGGAACGGATCAATTTGGTCACTGGCCAACAGTTCTTTCCTATACTCTCCACAACCTCGTCTCAAGATGTCCACATCTGATTTGCAGTACTTTTGCATTTCTAACTGAAAGTGAAACACAGCCTTTTGTGCCACTTTTGCATTGTACCAATTTCAGAACGCTTCTCTCTTGTCAGGTTTCATGCTGTTGGGTCTGTAAAAATGTACGGGGAGATAGTATCCAATGTAGTCTTGGTATTCATCCGTGTTGGAATAAAATGGAAACCATCCTTTTGCCATCTCAGTCAATCCAAACGTGTCGGGGAAATCGGACAAAGGCATGTTGAGAAAACTCAGTGAGTTGATGAATCTCACTTGATGGGCTTTCATCATTAGAATTTTGCTTCCATTCATGATCAATTCTGGTTTGACTGTATCATGTGTCAGTAAGTGCCTCAAAATAAACTGTGCATCGTATCCTTGTGAGTTTGTGAGCAATCACTGTGGTACCTTTGTGACTGGGTTGAAACAAGCCATGCACAAATTCTGACAAAGTGTTGTTACCACGAAATATTTTTTCTCTTGGCTCATCCACAGCTTCGCATTTCTGACACGGGCTTTCCATGGATTGACACATACAATCTCCACAAGCACGCCTGAGCAACACAAAAGTTTGTATATGTTCACCCAAATCAAATCGGCACTCAAAGTCAAAGAAGATGAAAGGTACAGTCGGTGACTTCATGTTCTCTGGTTCTTTGTACGTGGGGATATAACACTGATGTTCTGCATCCACAACTTTCTTGCAATACTTGCATTTTTTAGTGCCAGGACAGAGATGGTTCTTCTTTGTGCCCACAACCATTTGACCACAGGTCTTGCATTTCCATACACTTTCACAGATGTTTTTTTTGTAGATTTTCCTGGTTTCGCTTTGTGCTGATCAAAACATTTCTGACTATGAAATGTTCTACCACAGTGACCACATTGGAAAGAATTCTTCTTTTAGGCATAGTGTCGAGGCGTAACACAGACAAATGTTCTTGCATAAAGTGAGCTTTTTCTGTTGTTATAACCGTAGTTACAGTGTTCACAGAAGTAGCTGCATCCCAGGAAACCAGTGATCGATGTAATGCAATCATAATGTTTATCATGATGATAAATGTGAAATCACTTTGCTTTTGTCTATCATAGGTGGGTGACTGAACAACACGTCCATTTTCTCAAATTGTGGCCACACTTTGATCACATAGTCTGGATAAGGTGGGCTTGAATCTTCTTGTATTCTTCTATACCACAATGTTGATTTGGACTAATGCCCACACTATCTAACAATGTCTTGGCTTCTTGGCTTTGAAGTAATTTTGCAGATTGTCTCATCAAATTCCATCGCTTCTCCAGGCTGTATCGTCCGTTTTATTGAGTTTACATATCCCTTCCACAATTGATCGTGCCAAACACATACTGTCGTGAGCATTGTCTATCTTCACCTTACTTCGTTTGACTTTGGACATGTTCTCAATGCCCATGTGCGATCCAAACGTTCTCTTTCTTCTTCTTTCACCACCTCTCTCAGGCATAATGACATGTGTCATTTCTAACTGGAGATCCCGTCAAGAATCTCAAACTTGTGGTTGCTTTGTGATACTTTCTCTATTTCGTTCAACAGCGTATCTCCTGAAATGTGTGTTGCATTCCCGAACGGAATGTGGATACCAAATGCTAGGTCAGGATGATTTATGGAGATACGAATTTGATCGTTGTCATTGACCCTGCTTCTCTGTATAACTAATTCACCATGTCATTGAAAAGTTGATGTAAATTCAAACGGTTTTTTAATCTTTCAAAAGTAACATCGTACACGTGGCCATTCGTTTTAAACTTTCTTGAAGTTCTCTGTGACCGTGGCTGTATGGAATAATATTCCCGTATATCACTCTTTGGGCTTTTTTGCAGGTGGCTCATCATCGCTGCTTTCTTCACTACTCGACATCGTTGTGATTATAAGTAAGTGAGCAAAGCTTTTTTATACATCTAAGCTCCGCCCACCTGATCTCAGGCCTATAAAGTGCGGTGTGACCCGTTCAACTTCATCACTCTCAAACCTGATTCAGACTGCTCTCTTCAGAATGACCTGCAACACATTTGAGTTCTGGGTGAAAGGACAACTACAAGCTATCAGTGACAAGCTGATCAGACTAGATACAGAAAGACAAGTGACATGCTACCGCTGTCAGGAAAAGGGGCTTTATGCATCGGCATGTACGAAGAAAGCACCTCAAACAGTACGGGTGTGCTACCGTTGACATGAACCGGACTTTTTGTTTCTAATTGCCCAAAGTCTGCAGTGTGCTACAGCTGTCACGAACAAGGCCACTTTGCATCCGCTTGTCCTAAGAAAGGGCTGAATAGTACTTTACCTACAGTAAACGCACAGGCGGACAGTAGTTGAGACAGTGCCACAGACGGACAGTGATGTTGAGTTGCTAGAGGCTGCCTCTGAGTTGGAGAAACCTACCGTAAAACCCAAGAAAAAGCAAGAGAAGCGTCAACACATGCATCGTGTGTCCTGAGGCTCACCCATCAACAAGCAGTACAGAGTGTAACCGACCAGCTAAGAAGCGAAAATGTGACATTTGAACACTAGACTCGAAAACAAAGTTGTGTTATGTTCATTATTTGCTGTATGACCCAGGTTTAATTCATTGTTGCTGTATGACACATGTTTGTTGTTAAACACAAAAAAAATCATATGACAATTGTATTAGTTTTTCCTTTCTACATCATGTAATGGTCCTGAAAAGGACCGTTATTTTTGAGAAGTGTCTAGCACTCACTCAAATATAAATACCGCCAGTAATGCCTCTGGCTTCTGGATATGCAGGTAAAACCCTGACAAATCCGGGTACAATGGCAAAGGGGGCAAACTCGGGTACATGTTTACACCCTCTTCCTTTATACCCTCTTCCTTGACTTCCACTTTCTTCTCCTTTCGTAACCCTTCCTTGCACGTCGGAATAACTTACGAAGGAACTTCATGGTGAAGAATGAATACATACACAGCATTACACAATTTATAGTCAAGAATAAGTAGGGTTAGTAGGTCAATCCACTTCAGGTCAAGGTCGAACACATCATTTTTTTTATTGGATGAAAAATAACTTTCTCTGATTGGTGTGCGCCAACACTCGATAAATAAAGTAGGTCAATCCGGTACTATAAAACAGTGCACATACTCTATACTTTATTATTCATGATTGAAACATGAGACCGTACACACGTATGTCCACCCCAGACTTGCTAAAATTGTTCCTCCACAATCCCAGCTATGAGGAACAAGAGAGCGACCCAGACAGCTATCACGACCGAGTTGAGGTGTATGATCAATATCTCACTCTTATAAAAAGGGGAGATCTCCCTAATTACCTGTCAGTTACCTTTGAAGATGTACCATCTACCCTACTACAGGGATCGGGAGACAGCCTGAACTTCATAGGTGACAAGAATCTAACCCGTTGTCATTTGCACTCTTGAGGATGATGAAGGATATGTATGGATGGGACTGTACAACGTGTGGTATGGACCACAATTAATAAGAAACAAAACGGCCCTTTTCAGGGCCAACCCAAATGTCTCGAAAGGACATTTTTACAATTGCCAATCCCCCTTTAACTTACATAACGTTAAGAAGTGGTCCTCCTTTAACTAAGAAATAAAACATGACGTCAAAATGACAATATTGCGTCATTGGAATGTTTGGTATGCATACTCTTTCTCTCTATCCGATCTTAAGTCATCCTAGTTAGATCTAACAGGGAGGACATGTTTTTATTACATGCAACATACGGTACCATAAATCTTTTTTTCGTATAACTCAAGGTACCATAAATTTCTGTCGGTACCATAAATTTTCGACTCGGGACCATACACTTTTTTTTCGATAAAACCCAGGGTACCATACTGCCACCCTACACTACTACAGTCACAATAACCTTGTTATTGCAAACCCAAAATCAAGTCACATTAACGTTAACGTGACTTGAGTTTGGTGCCTGTTAACGTGACTTGAGTTGGTGCCATAACAAGGTTATTGTGACTGTGGTGTGGTATCATGATTGAGTTTGGTGCCTAACATGAGAACGTTAACGTGACTTGAGTTGGTGCCATAACAAGGTTATTGTGACTGTGAGTGTGGTATCATGAGAACGTTAACGTGACTTGAGTTTGGTGCCATAACAAGGTTATTGTGACTGTGCGTGTGGTATCATGAGAACGTTAACGTGACTTGAGGTTGGTGCCATAACAAGGTTATTGTGACTGTGAGTGTGGTATCATGAGAACGTTAACGTGACTTGAGTTTGGTGCCATAAAAAGGTTATTGTGACTGTGAGTGTGGTATCATGAGAACGTTAACGTGACTTGAGTTTGGTGCCATAACAAGGTTATTGTGACTGTGCGTGTGGTATCATGAGAACGTTAACGTGACTTGAGTTTGGTGCCATAACAAGGTTATTGTGACTGTGCTAGTGGTATCATGAGAACGTTAATGTGACTTGAGTTATCGGCCAGGAATACTTTATGAGGTGTGCATATAGGACTGTGCTAGGGGTTCAGAGAACTTTTAATGTACTTATACACGACAGGAATACTGTTTGTAGGTGTGGCTTCAAGGAGAATAACTTGACTTCGAGGTATCATGGCATAGATAACGTCACCAAGTGAGATATCATGACATGTATAACGGCGACCAGTGTGATATCATGACATGTATAACGTCGACCAGTTTGGTATCATGACATGTATAACGGCGATCAGTGTGGTATCATGACATGTATAACGGCGATCAGAGTGGTATCATGACATGTATAACGGCGACCAGTGGGGTATCATGACATATATAACATCACCCAGTGTGGTATCATGACATATATAACATCACCCAGTGTGGTATCATGACATGTATAACGTCGACCAGTGTGGTATCATGACATGGATATGCCTATGCGCAATTTAAACTTACCATACAAGAATAATTATGTCAAAAAAAAAATACTTTATAAGTAAATTAATATGTTTTATTCATATTTAAGTCATAAACTAACATACAACCTTTGGTTGTGTTTTTCTGATGCTCGCAAAGAAAAATCCATTCCATTGCGCAAATAACTTAAGATCTTGTAACAGCATCACAAATCAATTTTGGTTATATAATGATTTTATAAACGTATTTTAATAAAATGATAAAAAAATATTAAATTGAAATATAAACGTTTTATATAGCTACATAGAAAAAATAATCTTTACATTTCGTCTTTTCCTTTCAATTGCGCCAAAAAAACAAACAACAACAACAACAAGAAAAAAAGAATAAAAACAACAAAAAAACAACAAAAAACAAAACAAAACAAAAACAACAAAAAACAAAACAAAACAAAAAAAATCCATTGAGTGTTTAAGGACAACCGGACAATATCGTTAAAAAGGCGAGAAAGTAACTTCAAACCGTGTGTGTGTGTGTGTTTGTGTGTGTGTGTGTGTGTCATTTCAAATCTACATCGCATAATGCAAATTTATCAAAAAGATGCGACATTTTAACGGAACAATCTCGCGTCTTTTTCCGGATTATTGTACCAAAATAAACGTTATTTTCTAAAGATAACAGTTTAAAATTCGGTGGGAGAAAAACGCGAGATTCGAAGTTATTTCCTCAGAAGCAAACTACGGTATGCAGACGATAGCTAAAAAATGCAAAAAAAAAAGTTAATTTCAAATCTCGCATTATTTTCGCCGATTTTCCAGTGATTTTGTAATAGAAATAAGAAGAATACTGCTGAAAAAAATACGAGAAAGTAAATGCAAAATCTCGCGTTTTCTTTTCCCGTGAATGGTCTGTGAATGGCTAAGAAAGATTATGATGTCCCTAACAGGATTCCGTATACTGATTTTTTTTTTTTCTTATTGAATCCCTATATATCAGATTTGATACATTCATCAGCGCCAAAGTATCATTTATTGTTTGCTGAGGTGACAACATGAAAACAGAAATCAGAAATAAGAAAACCATTGGTAGAAGATTAGTTTTTTTCCAGTGTTTACAAGATTTCACAGCAATGTTGGACTGATGTTAGTATAAGCCCGTACAAAGTGGTAGTAAGTCAAAAACTACAAATACTATTCGACTACCGACGCCCCAATTGTAGGAATAGGAGTATAATCAAGGTCTTTTATTAAATAAAATGACAATGACATAAGCTAATTTGGTCCAGTGGCAACGTATATGAACGCAGATACAAAGATTGTGGGTTTAATCCCGTATGGGTCAAGGATTTTTCACGACCTTTCCAGGCGAAAAATTTACTGGTCCAACCCAGGAATCTTCGAGAAGGATTAGAATAAGTTGCAAGAATTTGCTTCCAAATCGACGCTAAAATGATGAAGCTAAACTATTTTGTTTCAGTGATGCTAAAACATCGGCGACTCTCATCGATGAAGCTATTGATGAACAACCTCAGATGCAGCCCTTTTCCACCATCCTTGTAAAATAGCAGCAGACTGTGCTATAGGGAATTAAAGCCCAGGGGTTTTCAATTTATTTTAAACGTCATGAAGTTCGTGATCTAACGTGTTTTTTTTATTATTATCAAGACAGACCCCACATCGAAAGCTTAGATTATTTTTATTTCGTGATGCATCATTGAAGTTAGTTCGTGTACAGGAAGATAATCCCACTCTTTATGTATCCAATAAATTATTTGCACATCAACCTGGGGGATATTTAATGGAAATCAAACTTAAAATGCTGAAAATAGTTCGATTCTGGAGTGGTATTTTAACACCATTTACAATGCAGGGCCCCCAAGGACTTATTTTGAAAATCTAATATACTGTTAGTCACCATAATTTCCATGTAATGAAACAAACATCCGAAATTCTTCACAAAATATGTCGAATAACTGATATTGAAAATCTAAATGGGGCGCAGCATTTCTCTTTTGATTGTTTTCTGGGGTTAATGTCCAATAGGCAGAGCATCGGTCATTTAAGGGCTTTCTTCCACGTTAGATATAGATCTTCCTCACTGTGACATCACATCTTTAACAAGTGACATGATTTCACATCCAATTAAAAGTCCCTACATCGCACCGACCCATTCTGGACCCACCCGATTAATAAACTCGGGAAAGTGTAGGTCACCTTGCACATGAAAACACCATTTTCGTAGAAATCGGTTAAATATAGAATACGCTATTCCCGAAGTAGGTGCTTATAGTACCACGTGACATGTCCCGCAAGATGGCGTCTTCACCAGTTCAGGGTAGCGATTTTTATAAGTTTATCATATGACATTTGCGCATGCGCCAAAATGTGAATGTGATCAGCCAAGTGACGGCAAATGAAAATATAATTTTTTATGTAGGTTTTATTATTTTAAATATAGTTTCAACACCGTTTTTTACGGTATTGCACGAGTTTGGGAATCCACACATTTTATTTTACGATCACGGATGGTTGCATTAGGTGACAACAACGTCTGTAGATGCGTATTGATAATACACACAATCATGTAGTTAACAATTATATTACCAAATTTTTAGAGTTGGTCCTAGTGGCCTTTGACATTATGCTAAAAC
>CM037793.1:22823084-22873084 GCA_021229015.1 Solen grandis
TGGTTTTTTTATTTGTTTTTTTAACCTCCTACTGACTATATTAAAAGGATTTTACTATTTAGATTGTTAATCTATGAAAGTAATGATCATTTTATTATATATCTATTTTTCTTTCAAATAATTAAAATAAAAATTTCTTAACTTTGCATTTTTTTAAACAAATCTTCATATTTTTCCATTAAACAACAAAGGAAAAAGGAACTTTTTTTTTTCAAGAATAAACGGTCGTGTTTACACAGGCATAATAATTGCAGTGTGAAAAGGCTTTGTTTTCAAATAGGGACATCACATTGTGCAGTGGTATAAAAAAGTAGTTCCTTCTTGCACTGTGTTTAAAAAGGGTAGAGAGGAAAAGGGTTTTGGATAACAGGGGAAATTGATACAATTTCTGTTTTTTTTGGCTTGGGAAAAACAGATTAAAAATGCGTAGTATCATACATAGGTTTTAAAAAAAAGTCATTACAGACTAATGTCCCTTGAGACATTGAAATTTTTGCATATAGGTTGTGGCATGATACTGTCCCTACCCCATCTCGTTCTTTAGGATGAAATAAATACAAACTATTATCAAAATAAACAAATATTCTATAAATTTTCATGCTATTCTTTTTTTACTGTCTAGAGTTTTTTTTCTCGCAGATGGAATTCAAAACCCTGTCTTAAGAAATCCAATCAAAGGGACAAGGGTTTTTTAGAAATACATGTGTCCTGCTGAAATGTGAGGGAATAAGTGTGACGGACAGACGAGGGACGGTGGACAGACAGACAAACCTCTGTTTAAACAGCAGTGACCAAAAGCTAAAGAATGTAAAGACGGCAGTGGATTACTTTCAATGATTTAGTGGACGTTTATCCATGACTATCAATCCCACAAAGACTGTTCATTTTATAAAACAAAAGTCCAAATGTAATTATGTATTTAATGAAACCCATAAAAGTTAATTGAAAATGAAAATTAATGTTGTACAGTACTATAAAATCATTGTACTTAGGGAATTCATGGGAACATTTTTTCGTGGATCTGTTTTCTAGATAACGGGGCCTTATAAGAGATTGTTTCCGTGGGGATTAAATATTCAGGGTAAACCCCCCCACGAAATCAATAAAAATTAGTGTAATGAATATTATGATTTACAGTCCCTTTTTTGGCCCCCTCATCCTCCCCTGCAGTCATAGCCCTTCTGTAAAACGCTCATTTGTCGCAGTGGGCGGTTTGGTTTTCCCGCGGCATTCTCCACGCTGTGTCGTGATCCCTGGGCAGTGTTCGTTACGCATCAAAAAGGGCTTATCCACAGAGATTTGTCTATGGAGACCTAGTCCAAAAAATACAAAGATTTATCACAATAATGTTGTAACAAAATTTAATAAGAACTATAAATTTGGGTTTTAAAAATTTGGTCATGTTTAAAAATAAAAATTTGACCTCATGTCTCTAAAACGTATTTAAAATGTCTTTAAGGAAAAATTAAAAGCATGCAATTTATTTTTTGGCTTTTCCCCTTATGCTTTTAAGGTTTAACCTTTAATGTTCCCTGGGCTTTTTTTTCCCTTCCCCCTTGGGGTGTAGAACCCTTGATCGGGTTGGGTATTCGGAGTCCGGGGCCACAGCTGACTTGGGTCCCATATCCAAACCTGACCACTTGGGAACCCACGCGGTACAGTGGCTCGGGTTTTCTTAACCATGGTAACACGGAAGGGTTTTCCAATGCTGAACTTTTGGCTGGTTATTGCAAATAGCCCCACCTACAATTTATTTTGGAGTTTTAAAGGGGACATTCTGGCTGGTTTCAAATGGTAAAGATATTATCCCCCATGAATTTGGAAAATTAGTTAAGGGGTTAAATTTTTTGAGCCAGAAAGGGGCTGGTAGTTTTAAAAATTTTTCAATAATTCAAGGCCTTAATTGGAGTGTCGAGGTTCCCCTGGGTTTAATTTATTGAATATCCTGCTACACACTTTTGACAATGTTTGGTAAAGATTGGTTATGTTGGAAAAAATTAGAGAAGACAAAGAGGGAAAACCACCCATTGGTGAAGCAATATGCCCCCTTTTTGATGGGCATAAAATCTTGTGTCTTTTTGTTGGTTTTTTTTTTTGTTTTTTTTTTTTTTAAATTTGTGCATGTTGTGCTGATTTTTTTTTTTTGGGTTTTTTTTTTCTGTAGGTATTGAAGAACATAATTTAATCAAAAATTTATATTTTTGAGGATATGTATTATTTTTTGGAAAAAAAAATTTTTCCCCCCCCCTTTTTAAATTTTTGTGGACAGTATCTTTGATAACCAAAAATTTTAGGGCTCTCTCTGTTTCGGGGGAAAAATTTTCCTTTCCTTAAGGGGAAAGGTAAATTTTGTTTTTTTTCCCCTGCAGGGGGGAAAATTTTTGTCTTTTTTTTTCTGCACTCATTAAAAAATTTTTTTAAAAAAAAATGTACAAAATTTCCTTTGAGCGCTTTTTTGGTAAAAATGCAGGAAAAAAAAAAAGGTCTACAAAAAAAAATTTATCATTGACCATTCTTTTAAATTTTGGAGTTTATTTTTTCCCCTTAAGGGGAATTTTTTTTGGAAAAGGGGGGGTAAAAAAAAATACTTATGGAAGGGAGGGGGTCCGTATGGAACAAAATTTTTGGGATAATAGCCCCAATCTTAAAAAACCTTTTGCCTTATATTAAAAACCTTAACCATAGTTAAAAATTACCGAATTTTTTTAAAATTGGATTTGCCTTCCATCTTCTGGATTTTTACCATTATTTTTTAGGGGGTGCTTGCAAAATTTTTTGGACCCAATAAAAAAGTGCACCCAAAACAGATTGACCGTTTTGCAGATATAAACTTTGTTGTACTGGTAAAAAGGGATCAAAAAATTCCCAAAATTGAAAAGGGTTTAAAACCCCAAATTATAATAAAAAGGTTTTCATTTTTAAAATTAGCCCATTCTCAAAATCAGAAATAGACCTTCATTTTAAAACCCCCTTCAACCCGTCCAAAAGGTGGTCTTATCGGGGAAAATTTTTTTCCGTACATCACTTACCTTTTGCGATGGGTCACAAATAAAGGTTTTCCCTTCACAATTTTTGATGCACTCGGAGAAAATGTGTCTCCCGGGAAGGGGCCCCCTGCCGACAGGGGGTCATCAGTGCAAGGGGCCCGGGTTTTACTGTACCCCCCCGCCCCCGGGTTACGTGCTTCTGCCCCCCACTCGGTTGACCCTCTCCCCTTTTCGGATTCACACATAAAAAGGGTCTTATGGGCTCTGTTTTTTTTTTCCGGCCCCCACTGTTGATTGGATGGGGGCAATGCAATACGGTTTTTTTGGGGGTTACTAAAAAGGATTTTCATTTTTATTTGGTTAAAAACAGATACTTCTTGTTACATTATATAAACTTTTTAAATTTAAAATGTTAGTGGCCACAACGGTAAAATGGTGAAATTTGGGGTTGAAACATATTTTGTCTGTTACCACTTAATTTTAAAAAAATTATAACAAATAATGGGAAGTTTAAACAAAACTTGGTAAATTTTCATAAAAAAAATTTATTTTTTAGAATGTGTCTTGATGAAAAAGGTTTTTAAAAGGGCCCCCAAAATACTCAAAAATTTGAATGGTCCCCCCCTTTTTTTCCAAATTTTTTTTTAGTGTGTTTCCCCTAAAATTAAGAAAATTTTAAAGAAATTATCTGTGTTAGTTTTTTTTTCCCTTTTTCTATGTCTATATGTAAAAAAAAGGAAACAATTAAAAAGAAAACAATTTTTAAAGAACCCCCTTTGCTTTTTTGAAAAACCCGAAAATCATTTTTTCTATGTCTGTTAGGTTTTATTGCCTGTCATTTTTTTTTCTTGTTCAAAATTAGCAATCTATGGACGATAATTTTAAAAGGGGAAACCCCTTACCCCGTCATGTCACCCCCCCAAAAAGTCCAAAATTTGGGGAAGGGGCCCACGCTTCCCCCTATTTACCTAAACAATAGATATTCATTTTTATGTCATAAAAAGGTTGGGGGGGGGGATTTGGGCTTTTTTATGTCTTTTTTTAGTTCTGTATGGTTGGCATTTATCATCGCTGTTTTTTGGTTCTATATTTTTTTCCAAACCCAAATTTTTTTTTTTTTCCCAATTTCAAAATGAAATTTTTCCTAATCAAAAATTTCATTTCAATGACAAGACCTACTTTAAATTTTTTTTTTAAATTTTATTTTAAAAAAAAAGAAACATTAACAATTCAATTTTTGGGAAACCAAATTTTTTAGGCAAAAAAACTTGTTAATTAGTCCGGGAAAAAAAACCCCCAAAAATTTAGGAATTTGGGGTATTTTAACTTTTCAATAGGGGCACCCCATGCTGGTATCCCACAAAGGTACGTGCGGTGCGTTAATTTTGGCCCGGAACGCCGTTACACGCTTACACGGACACAAAACCCCGGAAACGCCTTTACACAGTGAGTAGTTACGTTTGGTTCATTACACGTACACGGTCCACCGTACGCGTGCCGTGAAAACGCTCCCCGGGTTTTTTCGGTCAACTCGGTTGTTTTGGGCCTATAATTCTCTATGGTCTTTTTAAAAAAGAGAACTAAAGAAGGAAAACAAGAGACAAGAGTCGTTTAATTTTCGTTTTAGTTTTTTAAAAATACAGAATTTTCTCAAACTTTATATTTCATGTTTTTTTTTGTTAGTCAAAAATCTGAAAAATTTTATTACTTTTTTATTTTTATAGTCAGTTTTGGGGGAATGTTTGAATGCTACTAAATTCAATGCGTTGTTTTTTTTCAAATTTATTAAATTTTTGGGGCAAAATTCCATATAAAATCAAAAATGAAAAAATCAAAGGATTTTTTTTAAAATTTTTTTTAATTACCGTTTTGGGCCCCTTTCCCAAACAAAAATGAACCAAATTTTAAAAAAAAACGTATCGTTTTGTTGGAAAAACTATTTTTTTAGCCCCATATATACTTAGGGGTTTTCGTTGACCTTATATTCTTTTTTTAAAATTTTTTTAATTTGAAAACAATAAATTGACGATTTCGAATTGTTATACAAAGTTATTTCATTTTTGGGAAAAGGCAGAAAAAAAATCACCCAAATTTTTTTTAAAAGACGGAAAAAAACCCTTCAAAATTTTTTTGGGTGAAGCCCATTTTATCTTTAAAATTTTCCTGTACCATCCCAGGACTTTGGGAAAAACGGTTTTTAAAGTTTGCTTTGGCAAAAAATTTCAAAATTTTCCCATCAGTTTTCATTTTAAAAAAAGAAATCGATCAAAAAGAAAAATTTTTTGATTTTTTCCCTTTTGATGATGAAAGAGAGTTAAATTATTTTTTCGGCAATTAATTCCTAAAATTTATCAGTTTTAAAATTCTTTAAAAAAACGCAATTCTTTAAAAAAATTTTTTCCCCTATGGGGTGTTCCTTAGGTAGATAAAGGTTTAAAGTTTGGATGTATTCGTTGCGGTTATAAGGGGGAAAATTTAAATCAATTTTAGTTAATAATGGCATGTTTTGAATTTAAATTCATTGTTTATATCCACATCTGGGCAAGGGAGAGAGAGGAGGGGAGGAGAGAGAGAGAGAGGGAGATGGGGGGAGAGGAAAATTTCCCAAAAGTGCCAATTTTTAAATTACATGCCCAGGCCCCCAAGGTGATTTTTTAAGTAAACCCGGGGAGTCCAGCCCCCCATTGTTTTTCCTCAATGATTTGGTCTTGGGTGTAAATTTTTAAATTTTCTGTGCAGGTTGGTATCTTTAAAAACTGGAATACAAGGAAGTCCCTGCAAAGACAAAGTGCCACCGCACGTGGTAAAAAATTTCCCCGAGCCAGAAATTTTGATTTTTTTTTTAAACTGAAAAGGGGAATAAATAGGGTTTTAATATTCGGGGGGAATGGGAGACATAGGAAATCGATAAGTGTATTTTATTTTAATTTATAAAAAAGTTAAAGCAATGTGCAAATAAATTGGATATCCAAAGCATAAGTTGATCTTTTCAAACCAGATGCCATGTAAGCGTTTTTTTTTTCACCCCTAAAGGGGGCTAAAACACACTGAAATATGTTTTTTTTACCCGATCAAAGATCTTTCCATCGGGTTTTTCTAGTCAATAAAAAAATGTTTTTACACCGTGAATTTACATTTAAAAATTTTTAAAACCAAATAAACGAGCTACACGGACCCCCTTGAGAATGTTTCAGGTTACACGGTACACGCCCGCACGTTACACAAAATTCCCCGGACAGGAACCCCTTTTAAAACGAGTTACCGTAAAATCCAATTGAACGCGGGGCCCGGTATTGGGGGCAAAGAATAAAAAAATTTAAATTGGTAAAAAACACATTCCTTCCCTGTTTTAAAAATTTTAAGCCATGATTGGTGCAATGAATGGCCCCCTTAAAAACTATCAAAATGGGTTTAAATCATTATTCAGAATCAAGACTGAAACATGTAAAAGTATTTAAGTTTTTTTTTTTTAAAAGTTGGGGTTGGTAATTCCTCCTATCTGGGACCCGAGTGAAAAAAAAGTAATTTGAAAAACCACTAAGTACAAAACCCAAAAAAAAAAAAAAAAAATTTACATTTTTTTTTCCCTTTTTCTTGTATTCCCTCCAAAAAGTTTTTTGTCAGGGCCCCTTAAGTTCATTACCACCCCTGGGGGGTATTCCCCGCCAGCTGCCATCATGAAACCTTCCCAGCACTGGATCATTGTCGGGTAAGGTCTTTTTATTGAAATTTGTTTTTAAAGATGTTTTAAAGGATTGTATAACTATAAAAAAAAATTTTTCCAAAAAAAAAGGTTTTTAAAGTTAAACAAGGGGGGTCACTCAAAAATGCTGGGTAACGGGTAACAAAAATGGGGTTTTAAAACCTAAAAGGGGTTTTCTTCTTGGGAAAAAAGTACTGGTACAATTGGAACCAAAAAGAATATTAATTTTTAAATTATAACTTTTTGCAAAAATTTAAAAAAGGAAGCCTTGGGTACATTTTAAATTACATCAGCATTGTATTCTCCCCTTTTTTTTTGCAACTAGGAACCCTGTAATTATTTTTTTTTTTATCGGGACAAAAATTCTTCTTCGATTGGCAATAAAGTGTACAAAAAATCTGTCACGGGATTTCTTTAAACACGCTTCGTTTTTTTTTAATGCAGAAAGGGACTAAAATTTGCAGTATAAAAAATCGGGGAGGGTTTTCATGTTTTTTTTTCCCCGGGTGGAAAAAAAATTGCCCCAAGCCTAAGAATAGGAAACTGGTTTAAATAATGCTTGTTTTTGGTTTTGTTTTGTGTTGTTGCAGCAGTATTTCATTCCTTTTAGTATGCCCCAAATAAAAACACTGGGGAAAGACGCGAGAACACAAAGGCCCCCCGGGTAGAATTCCCCAACCTACTGCAAACCAGCTGAGCTTTCCTACGTGAAAATTCCGGTGCCCCCAAATTTTTCTCTCCCCGCAGAAAAGGGGTGTGTGATGTTAATTTTAATGACTTTAACCAAAACACTACTCCCCTTCCCCCCAATGCAGCCCCGTAGGAGGGGTTTCCCATTCCTTTCACTCCCAAAGTCCAAAAATTTTTTCCCGGAAAATTTTGGAAAAAAATTTAAAGCATGTAATGCCTAAAGTTATATGAATTTTAAAAATAAAAATTTGTGATGGTTTTTGAATAAAAAAAAAGCCATTTAAGCTTTAAAGTATATGTAAATAAAATACTAAATTATTTTTTTGTGTAATGTTCAAAATATAGGAGGCCTTTAAAAAATTTTACATTTTTTGGGGGGGTTTAAAAAAAAGCAAGTTTTGGCCCCTCCCCAAAAGATTTTCCAGCCCTTCCCCCCTTCCCCTCATTGTAATGTCCCGCAGTGTGGGGGGCTGTACTGAGGGTGACCCCCCTGGGGGTTTTTCTGACCCTCTTTTTCCCCGTAACTCCCCCTTTTTGGGGCTCCCCAAAAACCCCGGGTTGGTTTCCCCCGCAATTTTATAAAAAACATTTTTCAACCACAGCAAAAAGAAAACCCCTTTTTTTTTTATTTAGTTTCAAAACATATTTAACCTCTCTGTGGAAAAGTTCCCGGGGGTTTATGTATTGGAAAAATGTAAATGTCATGGAATAACCCCCGTCCCAAAGAGGTTTTAGAAAACCTCAGATCCACGCAGGTACCTTCCCCTGGATTGGCCCCCCTTTTTTATTAAAAGTAAACCCCCGAAAACTAGGGGTGGGTTTTTCCTTCCGTGTAAATGTTTCCAAAAAAAATTCGATATAATCATTCCATTTCCAAAAATTTTTTAGCGCAATGGTGTATGTTGATATTTAAATTTGTCCCCAAAAAAAAAAAAATAGAGCTATCACTAAAGGTGTTAATCCCCCAAAAAAATCTTTAATCGGAGAAGCCAATTCCCCCAAGCATAGTAAAAACCGTTTTACAAAAGAAAATTGGGTTGTGTAGAATAAAAAAAGTAAAGTTTTTTTTAAAGTTGATAGAAGTCAAAAAGGGGTTGTTTGTCCGAGTTTAAAAAAAAAGGGTTAAAGTTCTTGGACACTGCCTTTCCTTTTGCAATCTTTTACATTTTAATTTCAAGTTAACCATGTTTAATATTCGTGTTTGTTCAGGAAAAGAAAAAAAGGGGAAAAGGGAAAAAGGGAAATAACTCTGTAATTATTAGATGGTTTTGGGTTTCTTGTGCACTGCATTCCTCTATTGGGGGGGCCATTGTATGAATTTTTTAAATCCAACCGTGTTTAAAAGTTTACTCGGGACAAGGAAAAGAACAAGGGCAATAACTCAAAAATTTCCTATAGATAGATTGGGGTTTTGTGCTTTTGCACTTCCTTTTTATTTTTGGTTTTTTACCTTTTGTTAAAAAATTGTTTTGAAATCCAACCCAGTAGTTTAAAAAAGTTATACTCGGACAAGGAAAAAAACAAAGGGCAATAATCTGTAATTTTTGGATAGATTTATGTTTTTGAGCTTTTTTTTCCCCCAAATTTAAAAAAGTTTTAAAATAAATAGTATTTAAAGTTATATAGGAAAGGAAAAAATAAGGAAAATTTCTGTAATTTTTAAAAGAGTTTGGTTCTTGTGACTGCTTTTTCCCTAATTGTGTTGATTTTTGTATAAAATTTTGTTTTGAAACCAACAGTACTTTACAAGTTAACCCGGAAAGGGAAAAAAAAATACAAGGGAAAAAACCTTGAATTTTTTTGAGGGGTTTTTGGTTTTTGTGCATGCATTTCCCTCATATTGGGTTGCCATTGTTAATTGTTTTGAAACCAACTTGAAATTTTCAAGTTATGCCCGGAAAGGGGAAAAAAAAAACAAAGGGAAAAAACTCTGTAATAAGCAAGATGGATTTTGGGTTTTGTGCACTGTTCCTCTCCATGTGTTACATTGCATGAAGTTGTATTAATTAAACTTGTGGTTTTAGTTATGCCCGGGGGAAAGGAAAATGAAAGGGGACCGGGGGGGGCCCGCCCATTCCCCGCCAAAACCAAAACGGACCGACCAGGGTGACCCTATATCCCCCCCAAAAATTTGTTTGGGGGTTTAAAAAACAAGGGGGGCCCAAGGGCCATAGGCCCCCCCCAGAGACATCTCCCCTTTTAAAATGAAACAATTTTTTCTGTAAAAAATTTTTTAAAATGTGATATTTTATGTTTTTTTTTTTTGAGGTTCAATTTGAGTCTATATAAGGAAAAAGGTTTTAAACCCCGTAACAGTTTTTAATCGGAAAAAGCAGCCAAAAAAACTAGGGGGTGCCTGAAGAATTTTTTACCTAAAAGTCCCACTTTTTCCGACCCATAGTAATTCCATCCCTTACACTCTAGGGGGGCGTGCGGTTGTGTTTTACAAGCGCTAACATTTTCAGAAAATACAGTGTTATCATGCAATTAAAAAAAATGGACAATCGGGGGTCATGAAAAACTATTCTTTTAACCCTTAATAAATTCTTGGGTTTTTCTTTTTTTTTTGAAAACATTTTCGCAAACCGATAAGTTTTTTTGTTCAAATATTTAAACCAAAAATGGTGGATACGGGGAAACAGAAACCAAAAAAAAGGGGAAAAAAATTTTGGGGGTATTGAAGGTAGTGGGGCCAAAAATTTTGGCCCCCCAAATTGGCCTTTTTCACGAAAAAAAAAATTTTTATGTTTTCTTAGGAGTTAAAGGGTTACCAAAAACCCCCCAGGGACTTTTTTTTGGAATTAACTTTATTTTTCCTTTTTGGTTAATTTTATGGGTGACCTTTGGGCCAAAGGAAATTAAATTCTACGCTTGCTTCAAAAAAAAAAGTTTTTGTGTTTTAATGGGGGTTAAAGGAAATAAGCCCAAACCCCCCGGGGGGCCCTTTTTTAAAAGGGGTAATTTATTTTAGAATTATGGTAGAATTCATAAGTGACTTTTTTTCCCAAAAAAGGGAAAAAAAATTCTGACCATTTTTTTTGAGGAGATGTTTTTAAAGTTTTAATTTTTTTTTCTATTGTTCCTGGAAGTTCTTCTGGATAAAAATTTTTTTAGAAATTTTTTTTAGGGCCCAAAACCCAAGGATATACATCCAATTTTATCAAATTCGGGGCCGGGGTTTTTAGAGGAGATGATTTTCAAAGTTTTATTTTTTTTTTCTTTTTTTGCCATGGAACCCCTTTCTTCAGGTCAACTTTTTTGGAATTTTGTAGGGCCCCCGGGGGTCATACATGCAAATTTTTAAAAAATTTGCCCAAAGCGGGGGTTTCAGAGTTTGTCTTTTAAAGCAAATTTTTTGACGACGAACGACGGCAACGACGGAGGGAGGGTGAGCCCAATAGCTCCCTGGCCACTTCGTGTTCGGTGGCAAAAAAAAGAAGATAATTATGGTTTAATCTGTGATATTTTTTTTAATCAGTAAACCTACTCATGAAATGAAAGCGCCCCTTATAAATGGATAAAGGGGGGTTTACAAATTGACTGGAGAGAAAACTAGTAAAAGTAAACCACCCTTCAAGGCATCAAGTACTGGTCCAGCTAAAGAACAACTGAGATAAAATAAGTATAAATGTTCACAGTCTGTTTCCTCAATGACGAAAAAAAATCTAAAAAATATATCGCGGATTGTAAAGCATTAGCTAATTGAATCGGGATTTACCCAATTATTCCAAATTCCTTGACATGAAGACTAGCTGTAAAAAGGTGCAAATTAAATGCCCCAAATCCGCTCCCGTCTTTTAAAATTTAACAATTTTAAAAAAAAATAAACAAATTTTTAAAAAAATATCTAGAATTTTCACTAATGTTGATTTCCCTTTAAAAAGAAAATGTCGGAAAAAGAACAGGATGTGACGCAATGGGATGAATGAAAATTCTATGAAAAATTACAGGACACGACATTCCGGATATAACCCTTTCCCTCATATGGGGACACCTTTAAAAAGACCTATGCGAACAGCAAAAACCAGATCAGCCTGCGGGGTTTAACTCGCAGGCTGATCAGGTTTTATGCTGTTCGCTGCCCCTCAGTGGTTGGAAATGAGGATTTTGTAATTAAAATTTGGGGTAAGGTTTAAACTGTGGTTTTCTGAAAGATCAGGCTTTATGTGATACCTATTGAGGGCGTCAAAATGAGTCTATATGAGGGAAAGGGATAACCAACGCTTTTGTGAAGCAGGGGGTATTATAAGTTAAATTTTCCTAGTGACCATGGATCCCTTTGAAGACTGTTACCCCCCATTTGCAACAGCTGAACCCTTGGAGTCCTTCTCCCATTGAATGGGGGGCACCATTCATCACCACGGTACTTGTAAATGGATCGGCCAAGGATGGGGCCCATCTCCTCCATTAAAGGATGGTCTGCACAGCGGAAAAAACAAAACAACTCGTCATCTTTTGTTTCTTTATGATTGTTGACCGAGTTTTATGTCATGCCAATAAATTTCAGTCATTTGGAATTTTGTCCTCTTGGTCAAATATAGGATGCCCCCACTATAACATCACAACAAAAACATGTGGCATGATACACACCCATGCCCGTCTAATTTTCCGGGCCACTGGACCAAAGGAGATGGCTTAATACAATGAGTCAAAGCGGTGGGCAATACCAATGCCAATCTTTAAACTTTAGTATGTTGCACCCAGCGATTGACTCACAAACCAGGGAGACACATAAATAATTATCATACAAAAGGATTTTTAAATCAAATTCAGATTGGCACGAATTTTTCAACAGTCTTTTTTCAAAACACTTTTAAGATATTCAGTCTGAAAAATTCTGTCAGATATTCAAATTTGCGAAAAGATTGTATGAAAACAGAGTGATGGACAAAACTATCAGAAAAAATAATGTGTTTTTATATCAGTGATACAAAGTAGCAAAAAGATATCAAATTTATTTATAATTTAAGTCTACAATTAATGTACCAAGAAATTTGAATATAAAATGGATGAAAGTATTCTAATTTGCCAAAAATATTAAGGGTTGCTCCAGTTTTTTGACATCCTCAAATGGGTTTCAATTTCCATATTAAGATTGAATACTAATCAGACAGACAAATGATTTTTTGACATATTATTTATGAATTAACATAGTGACAAATTATTTGCCAGATATGCTTAAGGAAAAATAAAAAGTTTTTTACAACTCGAATGATCTCTTAAGGTGATACGTACCCCCCGCACCTACAAATTTTTTCTTCAGTAATGTGTGAAGACACACATGACTGAACAAGATAAGCGGGATCCCACTTCTAAAAATGCGGGTAAATAATCCAAAATATGATCTTCAAAACAAAAAGAAACTTTCACAAAACCTATACTGAAAGGATTACCAACCTTGTATCGCTTGAATGAAACCATGGCATCAGCCATGGGTTTCTTTTTTAAAAATGGCAAGAAGCAAGAGGAATCCATTGAGTTAAAAGACTGCCACCTTTTGTAAAGGCCTGAGGAGAAAAAAGTTTGCTTTAGGTTGCTTTTATGTCATGTTTTGTTGTTTTAGGTTGATACTGTATGATATAAAAAATTAAATGTATGACAAAGATTTTAAAGTTTGTTTTGGCTTATTCACAATACCAACGGGAAAACAGATTTGTTTAAAATCCCTAAAAAAAATTTTACATACCAAGGGATGCAACCCATGTCAAAATTATTCAAATTGATTTTTTAAAGGTTTACACCCTTGAATAAAAAAAGTGAAAGTAACCATTTTAAAGATAATTTTATATTGCAATTTGGTACAGGGCCAAAAAGTCATCATTTTAAGCTTTAATGAAATTTTTACCCCTGACTAAAGGGGTTTCAAAAGGTTTTATTTTCATTTTCTGAAACTAAACTTTTTTCTTTTTAATCTTGGAACCAAAAGTTAAATTTTAGAAATTTTTTTTTGTAAAAGCCCACCAAAGAATCATCCCAACCAAGATTTTCCCCAGTCATTTCAGATGAAATATCATTTAAAGCAAGTAAATGACAAAAGACAAAGGAGGCAGATAAAAAACAAGAGGTGATCCCCAATAGCTCACTGTGAGCTCAGGTGGTTGAAACTTAGCAAAATTTTATGTAACTCCCCTTTCCACGGGGTGTAAGGTCTGGCCGTCAGTACATAGGCCAGGAAGGTTAAGACAGGGGCCCAATGACCGGTAAAAGAGGGGGTGGATGTACTAATACTCTGGAATAACCCCCTTTCTCCGGATGGCCGCTCCGCGCCGTTTCTCTTTTTAAAAGAGGGGAAAAAATATAGTCATACCCCTGAACAATGGTCATCTTTATGATGCTTAAAATTGACCAACAAAGGAGGTTGCTTCAATTAAAAGTGTTCACTTCTAATATGGTCAACCCCTTTGTTGCGCTATCCTGAGCTTTCTTCCAGGAAACAAGTGCATGCTATACCCTTATTTAGTGTATAGTAGCTAAATAATTTGCTTGATTCCGGCGAATTTAAACAACTAGCACACAGCAGTAAAGCAATTAAAAAACAAACTTAAATACTAGCAATGGATAACAATAGAAAACAATCCATAGTTCATAATCCTTTATCTAACAACTAATTGCTTGATGAATACTAATATACATTTTTTTAATATAGTGAAGCGGTTTATAAAGCAAAGGTATTTCTTTGCTGTACAGACTATGTAGGATATGAGACAAAACCTGAATCATTTATCTATATTTCACAAACAGGCAAAAAAATTGTTCATTATCTTGCGACAGTCTTTGCAAATGATTTTTCCCAAGCGTACATCTTGATCAACTTGATGCATGTCAACAGTTCGTTCATCATTCGCACCTGTGGATGGATCATCATTATTTATTTAGAAGTGTTGTGTCAGGGCAATGTCCTTTGATGATAAACCCATGAGAATATATTATATTAATCTGATAAAAAAATAGTTGTTTAGTAGACCTGGCCCCATGTTCTCGAAATAAAATGGTACTTAAGTCTGATTTTCATACTCAATCAAATTATGTCCATTGGTTTCAATAGGGATTTGAGTATGATACTCAAATTTGAGCATGAGATCGTACGTAAGTAGAGAACACAGGGCCTGGCAATTTCTTTGACATGAATCCAAGATAACATGTTCCCATGAAATTGAAGATTTTCCAATATATATTTAAGTGGTGTTCTCAAAACACTTCTTAAGCATAATTGATTCTGAAACTGGAATTACATGTAGATGAGAATGTGCTTGCTGTGAACACCAGTCATTGATCAAAATGAGTTGAACATGATAAACATACTTAAGACTGTGTTTGAGTATGATTTACTATATCTTCAAAAACTTGGGGCCAGATCACTTAATGCTGATCAATTTTTAAGCTTGTTGTTATAGGCATTAATTATTTTTAAAAGAGATCACTGGGGTGTAACAGATAGCACAGAGGTCAACAAAAAGACCTTTCACCAATGGAACCCTAGTTTGATTCCTGTCAGGTCCTTCAGATGACAGGACTACTCCATTTTACTCCGACATAAATTATTTTCATGAACAAGAAAGCTTTCTGCTCAAATGTTGTAGAAAAGATAAAAAATGGACATAATAAATCCTATGGAATATTGAAGTGTATTTTGAATCTCATCTGGGAAAATAACATACTTGCTGTAACTATTCATCATTTTGTCATAGGACAGTACGAGGATATAAAAAAAGGGATTTCTACAACTAGTCCTACTGTGATCAATCCCTACACCACCTGATGTCTGCCTGATTGAGTGTTTTAAAACTATAGTGGCGCCTTGGTCCAGTGGAAATATACCTGACTGTGGATCAAAGGTTGTGGGTTTGAATCCCAATGATTGGCAAGGATCTATCATGACCTTCCAGATGTATAAAGTACTAGTACAACCCAGGGACTTATTGAGGGATAAGTATAAATTGGAAGAACTTTTTTCCCAAAAGACGCAAAAAAATAAGTTTAAACCAAAAATATGACCACGCTTCAGTATAAACGCTATATGTGTGGTCCATGTCAAAACACCGTATTTTATTTAATTTTATTATTGCACCTCAAAAAACTTAAAACAAATTAAAAAAAAAATCTGATCCAATGTTCAAACGTGTTGTAATGGATTTGGCCTTATAATGGAGCTATGGTTGATTACTATATAGACTTTCAGTTAACATACCCGTCTGTCTGTTATCACAATACATTTATGTCTGTAATAATTGGTCAGCTTGGAGATAAACAGCTGAAAAAAAAGTAAGTACATATATATTTACTCAATTAATTAATGGCTTTATCCCCATAAAACCATTATTTTACTCTTTCTTACAAGCATATGAGATGGCTGAGATACAGATAGGCTGTGTATATGCATAATTACACAACCTTTTACCTCATACATATTTAAAACAAATCTATGAGCTGGAAATATGGATGGATTCCCTTGTTGTATTGGACTGTGTAGAATTGTGTGACATGATATTGTATGGACAACAGAGAAGACCCTGATCAGAAAGCTATCCAGATGCTTTTTTGATTTGGGACTGTCAAGGAGTCAAACCCATCCATATGAGGTAGAGGTTAAATAAAATAAAAGGAGCAAATCATTTTAAAATCTAGCATTTCAAAAAGCAATTAAATTATTTAATATCTCTTTAAAATCACTGTAATCTAAGGTAAACACACTAGCTGGACTGATTTTGCTGTGATTTACTAAAAACTCCTTTCCAGTAATTCCATTCATTAGGTCCCAAAGGGTTAAATTTGAGATATGAGCTAGTCTAATTTGTCCACATTAGATTTCAAGATTGCTAAAATAATATGCACTTAAACAAGTATGAGCACTTAGTGACCACTGTGGTATCATGCCTCATGCAATACTTAAGTAGCATATCATAGCAAGTCACATCATACTGACTCCAGGCCAAGTGGTCCTGGAATTACAGAGATATATTTTAGCTCACAAGTATTAAAGATCAATCAACAGGGTTCAAACATTCATATAATTACCACTTGCCCTCCCCTAGCCATTCCAAAACTGGAGGTAGTAAATTAATAAATTCTTACTTTTCACTTGCTCTGCATAAATTTTCGCTGGCCAGAGCAGCCTAGTAGAATTTTACACCCCTGTCCTAACAAAATAATCCTAATATGCTGAATAAAATACAAGGTTCCGGTATACATTTACCATTTCTGATGACAATGGATTTGCAACAAATTGTGAATCCAATTCAGTTCCTAGAATACTGCAAAAGGCAGCAAAGCAACATTTGAATACATACTATGAATGAACAGAACAAGATAACTGTTCCCATGGCGATCAGAGACCAGGGTCCAATCAGGAACAAGAGGTAGACCAGGCCGTACACAAGGACCAGGAGCCCAGGTAACATCAGGGGCCCAATGGCGACTGCCTCAAAAATCCTTTGTCCATCGTTACTCAGCAGGTTTACCAACTGAAAAGACACTGTAAGTCTTTAGACATACTATATTGGCTCATATGTAGAAAATCAAACCTTAATGTCGAAAATCTTTTTTTATCTCTGTTTTGGGAAGATGACACATACAATTGGAAATAGGAATTTTTTTACACATAGATAAATTGAAATTGGGAAAATGGTCAAAATATTACAGCATTGTTAAGAAAATACATGCATTGATCAGCTGATCAATAAATGTTATCCATCAACTGGTTTTATAACACCGTCTCTTTGACGATTTCTGAGCAAACATTTACCTCCCCTTTTTTAAAATGACACTACTTACCTCCCCTACATCATGAAATAATTTACCTCCCCTAATAAGATGACACAACTTACCTCCCCTACATCATGACATAATTTACCTCCCCTAATAAGATGACACTACATACCTCCCCTACATCATGACAAAATTTACCTCCCCTAATAAGATGACACAACTTACCTCCCCTACATCATGAGATAATTTACCTCCCCTAATAAGATGACACTACTTACCTCCCCTACATCATGACATAATTTACCTCCCCTAATAAGATGACACTACTTACCTCCCCTACATCATGAGATAATTTACCTCCCCTAATAAGATGACACTACTTATCTCCCCTACATCATGACATAATTTACCTCCCCTAATAAAATGACACTACTTACCTCCCCTACATCATGACATAATTTACCTCCCCTAATAAGATGACACTACTTACCTCCCCTACATCATGCCATAATTTACCTCCCCTAATAAGATGACACAACTTACCTCCCCTACATCATGACATAATTTACCTCTCCTAATAAGATGACACTACTTATCTCCCCTACATCATGACATAATTAAACCTCCCCTTATAAGATGACACAACTTACCTCCCCTACATCATGAAATAATTTACCTCCCCTAATAAGATGACACTACTTACCTCCCCTACATCATGACATAATTTACCTCCTCTAATAAGATGACACTACATACCTCCCCTACATCATGACATAATTTACCTCCCCTACATCATGACATAACTTACTCCCCTAAACATGAAATAATTTACCTCCCCTAATAAGATGACACAACTTACCTCCCCTACATCATGACATAACTTAATGTCCCTACATCATGACATAACTTACTCCCCTACATCATGACATAACTTACCGTCCCTACATCATGACATAACTTACTCCCCTACATCATGACATAACTTACCGTCCCTACATCATGACATAACTTACCGTCCCTACATCATGACATAACTTACAGTCCCTACATCATGACATAACTTACCGTCCCTACATCATGACATAACTTACCGTCCCTACATCATGACATAACTTACTCCCCTACATCATGACATAACTTACTGTCCCTACATCATGACATAACTTACTCCCCTACATCATGACATAACTTACAGTCCCTACATCATGACATAACTTACAGTCCCTACATCATGACATAACTTACAGTCCCTACATCATGACATAACTTACCGTCCCTACATTATGACATAACTTACCGTTCCTACATCATGACATAACTTACTCCCCTACATCATGACATAACTTACAGTCCCTACATCATGACATAACTTACCGTTCCTACATCATGACATAACTTACTCCCCTACATCATGACATAACTTACAGTCCCTACATCATGACATAACTTACTCCCCTACATCATGACATAACTTACCGTCCCTACATCATGACATAACTTACCGTCCCTACATCATGACATAACTTACCGTCCCTACATCATGACATAACTTACCGTCCCTACATCATGACATAACTTACTCCCCTACATCATGACATAACTTACCGTCCCTACATCATGACATAACTTACCGTCCCTACATCATGACATATTTTACCGTCCCTACATCATGACATAACTTACCTCCCCTACATCATGACATAACTTACCGTCCCTACATCATGACATAACTTACCGTCCCTACATCATGACATAACTTACCATCCCTACATCATGACATAACTTACTCCCCTACATCATGACATAACTTACTGTCCCTACATCATGACATAACTTATCGTCTCTACATCATGACATAACTTACCGTCCCTACATCATGACATAACTTACTCCCCTACATCATGACATAACTTACCGTCCCTACATCATGACAAAACTTACTCCCCTACATCATGACATAACTTACCGTCCCTACATCATGACATAACTTACCGTCCCTACATCATGACATAACTTACCGTCCCTACATCGTGACATAACTTTCCGTCCCTACATCATGACATAACTTACCGTCCCTACATCATGACATAACTTACCGTCCCTACATCATGACATAACTTACAGTCCCTACATCATGACATAACTTACCGTCCCTACATCATGACATAACTTACCGTCCCTACATCATGACATAACTTACTCCCCTACATCATGACATAACTTACCGTCACTACATCATGACATAACTTACCGTCCCTACATCATGACATAACTTACCGTCTCTACATCATGACATAACTTACGTCCCTACATCATGACATAACTTACCGTCCCTACATCATGACAAACTTACCGTCCCTACATTATGACATAACTTACCGTCACTACATCATGACATAATTCCACCCCACATCGAAAACCCTGACAAACTTTCCCCTACACATGACATAACTTACTCCCAACTAAGATAACAAAGTTACTCCCTACACAAGATCTAACATATGACAACACAACAAACCTCCCCCAACATGAGACAACATGACTTACCTCCCTTAAATAAAATGGCAGTACTTACCTCCCCTACAGTTCGGTCCTCTAGACTCCTCAACTTCAGGATCTTCTTGAACAACAAACTTTGGGATGCACACCGCACACGTACACCTGTCAGCCATTCATTACACAAAATTCTAATATATTTCAGTTTAAGGTTATCCATCCATCATTGAAGTATGATCATGGTTCAACATGTAATCATGAGAATATTAAGTAAAATTTGAGGGCGTGTGCATCACTATTGTAACTGCTCCTTTATTTATATGTAGTTACAATAGTTCTGCACCAAGCCTTTGAAATGCAAACCTTTATAGACTTAGATCAAAATAACCTACAACACCAAGTCAATAGATGTTTGCATCTGCACTGAAGTCTTTTTAAGCATTTGACGGACCATGATTACGCTTTAATGATGAATAAATTACCTTGAACTTGAACTACCACTGAAGGTAATTAATACCCCAGCATACCTTTTTGACACAGATAAAGTCCTATAGTTCTTACAAAACCCTTAACACAGTTATCTGCACTTGTCTGCTGATAAGTCTTACTTTGGCCATTATTTAAAGTTGGAAGGAATTACAAGCAACAGTTACCAAGTGCAGGATGTAACGTAACATGACAGGATGATGGGACATGGCAAGTCTGATTTTGCCCCAGTATTGCTGTATAAAGCGGGGTTTTAAATATGCATGTAGATCTATAAACATCAAATAATACAGATACAGCATTTCTTTTTATTTTTATTATTTTTATTGTAAGGTTGCAATCAATAAGACACAAAAGCTAACTTATGATGAGGAAAATAGATGTTGAATCAGAAAAAAAAAAGATTTTTTTTGGAAGGCCACATGTGAAAATTATCTATTGATGTAAAGACAAAAAAAAAATAGAAGATTTTACAAAAGAATAAATTTTCCTCAAAACACAATTGTAATAAGTTATGTGTCATTCGGGTAAATTTCCTTATTCACAGTGAGTGTGAGGTGAGTTAAACATTGTATTTTTTAAATCACAAAGTCAGTGATAACTAGAGGTATATCACTTAAGGTGATGTGTACACAAAATGAAAAGATACTGAACTTTTTTGTATATCAGAAATGCCCTGATGGGACAAAACACAATGGGATTAGAAAAAAACGCAACAATGGAAAAGATAAGCTTAAGTTGTCATTTGAATATTTCCCTATTGCTTACAATACCAATCCATTATTTCATACCATTAACTTTTATCAGTGTAATTTAGTAACCAGTATGTGCATGTGTCTTTAACTCAATTATAACACAGTGAAGGGAGCTATATCTATATATTAGCATTATAAAATCACACTCAATACAGAAAGTCAGAAAATCCTCTGAAAGAGTGGGACATGTAAAATCAAAGCACTAAGAGTGTTGAGCATATGACAGGACATAAGTAATGCGCCAGGACATAAGTAATGCGCCAGGACATAAGTAATGCACCAGGACATAAGTAATGCACCAGGACATAAGTAATGCTACATTAGGATTACAAAATTAAACGAGTCTCCCAGAGACTAAATGTCAAGCTTGTTACCCATTAATTGCAAAATACCAGAAGTTGGGTATTTAATGAGATTTAATTGAGTATAGGCAATTTATAACACTCAATTTATCAGTTTCTCTGCAAGCATGAATCCAATATAGCTCCAATTTAATTTTGTCAAGCTGCAAAAAAAAAACTTATAAAATTAAAAGGCTCATACAGTACTAACACTTACCTGTGACATAATCGTAGTACCAGGCAATGGCGAAGAAAAGCAGTCTGCCAATCTCAGTGCCCATGATGGCAAACACAAAGGCAATTCCCTGGCCAACATGGATGTTCCCTGCGCTCAAGTATTTCAGTAGGTTGTGGAGAAGAAATGCCTACAAACATGCAGTTAAACCTGAGTCAATGGCCACCAGTAACTTAAAGCAGTTATTTAACCTGCTGTAAACAGCAGGCATTTAGCTAACAAAAGAGGCATTTGATCATGAGGCCATCAATAAAAATATGTTGGCTTGCAGTGGAACCTCTCAGTAGCAACATCTGTCAGTACTGTACTGTTTAACAGAGATATAAAATGTGCCCTGGTAAAACTAAAGCATCGTTAGAAAAAAGACTTTTGCTGCTGAGAAAACCACGGCTTATTACGGTGTGCCATTTTCGCATTTTACTGTAGTTGCACTACCCACCATTTTACCAGTAGGTAGATTGATAGCCTGATAGGTATTATTTATTTTTTCGCATAAGAGGTAAAATTACTTGAAAGAAAAACAAACAAAATATATACCCCCCTTAAGGATTTAAAAAAAAAGTGAACAGGGGGCCTTTCTTTTTTTTACCACTGGCTTGATATATTTAATTATGTCATATCTTGTGGCTGCATGTATTTATACACTATTTTAGATTGCCTTAAAGATAATTGTACACTGAGTGAATCTTAAATGTCTTATATCATATACATTCATATCACAGAAGAATACTGCTAAAACATGGTAACACTCACGATCTTTTGACTACTCACCTAAGGAAGTTCAAAGTTCAAGTTTGTATTGTTAACAGTAATCAACAGATAATAGCATAACTATTTTAAGCCCATATTGAAACAAGGTGAGACTGAACAGTTTAACAGTCAGCCCTTGAACTGTTATTAAAGCAGTTTGGACTTAAGCATTAATGAAGTGTGACACATGCAAAACTCACCTTACCTTTTACTTCATGAATATTCATGTTCAAATTAACTAAACTTGAAATGGTACATGAAACAAAAAAATAATATTAGCTACAATTACAGATTGTGAATATGAGTTACAATAGTGTACAATATTTACATGAACAATTATTTATGTATTGTATGAACAAACAAAGGAGACCAATATCAGACAGTTCCTGAAAGCTCATGAAGAAAAGGGTGAAATAAAATGTAAGCATAAACAAAGACATATTTTAAATAACCTACAAGTAATAGAGATCTGCAACTCAGATATAGGTAAAGAGCAAATCATGAAAAGCTCTTTTGTTGAGCTATATGTAGGATCATATGACAGCAAGATAATGTGAGATTGGTAAAATTACTCGTATCTTTTATAAATATACTAAATTTTCCATTCAATTTATTGCCAATTTAACCAAATTTGTATGTCTTTCATTAATTGACTGAATCTCTTTTATTAGTGATACAAGTACCATTTGTTAATCTTCTAAAAGTCTCAGCTCAAATCCTGTTCACCTGTTCTTCTTTTGAGAAAAAAAAATATTTTGGACAGTTTCATATCTCTGATGAATGTGTCTTTGACATAAATTAAAACAAACAATGCAATGAAAAAAATCTCAGAAAATCATAGATAATTGTTAACAATTTATCCTTACTATCCTTGTATAATATTTCTTTGAGAATCGGTGGTTTAAGATAATATCTACTTTAAAGCTTGGAAATGGTTTTTAGTTGTTAACCATATAAATTGCCTTTTACTGACAACTTGAGATACAATTACATTTAACTATAATTAATATATATACAGATGCAGAGTTGAATAAAACTAAATATGCGAAGTATTTACAATATGATCTTGAGAAATGTTGTTTGGAAAATCAATTTATAAAACTTAAACTCTTGTTAAAATGCTTTGTATCTTATACAATGTATAGCAATAGAGTAATTTTAAATCAAGTTCACAGGCCATAACTTCTAATATTATGATCACATGAAACTATCAGCCAATAATCAAACTTGACCTAAAGATTATATTCATAAAATTATCTCTAAGTTTGATCAAGATTGCTTATGACCTGGAATGCTAGAAATGAACGCTAACACAAACACAAGCTCTCTCATAACAATGTTGGAACATGCAATTACAGTACATGAAATCACAATTTTACAGGCATACATTAGTATCAATAAACAGTTCAACATAAAATTTGGAAAACAGGAACTCCGGTAACTAAGGTAGCTAAAATATATACATCTGAATATATAATTAGGTTCAAATCTATTCTATAAAATTTTGAATATAAATTGTTAATTTTCTTTTGACATTCCATATGACATAACATTCAATGAATTTTTAGGTAATTTATCTAGCATTAAATAATGATCATGGTCACTCAAGTGATTCTGGGAATTTCATAGTAAATGAAAGTCTTTATAAACCTAGAGCAAAAAAGCCTATTACTCCAAGTAAATGCATGGAAAGTCTATTCAAGCATTTGAAGGACTATGGTATGGTTTAAAGATTGATGGATTACTTATGATTTTCCAACTACATGTACATTGTATGGCAATAATCTTAAAAGCTTTTATTACAGATTCCACAAAAGATAATGTCAACGAAAATTAATGATTTCACAGTATGTTGTTATTACAAGAAAGTTGTTACAAAAAAAATGTTTCAATGCATAAGAATTTTCAAAATTACTGCAATACAATATTTATGATTTTCTAGTCTAGAAAATCTCTACTTGAGATGTTATTTAAAACACAGACCAGGAACATAACAAATGACCTTTCCTAAGGAGAATCAGCAAAAGAGTCTATAGGTCCCTGTTCTAGTTTAAATTCAAAGGAAAAAAGTAAATATGTTCTCTTAACAAATAAAAATCATCAAAATTCATGCATAACTGACACAATCATCTGAATGATAATTTAAATCATGTACAATCTAAATACACCAGAGCTGGCATGCAAAATGACCCTCTCCAAGGAAATGGATTCTTGTAAAATGTTTGAGTTTATCCCTGAGTATTCTGTAACACTTACTAAAATCCTGTAAGAATGACAGCTACAAATTACAAGTTTCAAGTTTATTTACTGTATTGAATTTTGCCAAAGAGCCATTATGCTCATAAAAAAAAAATTGATGACAATGATGGTGGAGTTTCAGCCCCTCACCACATGGGTTTGAATTCCAGCAGGGTCATTCGGATTTTCATGTGAGGAAGCCTTCCAGCTGGCTTGTGGTTAGATCGTTGGTTCTACCCAGATGCCTCCGTGCATTCAGGGTCCTCCTCCACCTGTAATCAGCTGGACATCGCTACATGACTGAAATACTGTCGAAGCGACAGTAAACTCAAATAGTCAAGTCAAGTCATCTCTTTCAAAATTTTAATGAGTATCCAAAAAAAATAATCAAGTAATTTTGCAACTGATACTTTCATTCTTTTATTATCTGACTAACAAGCATAGATAGTGACAAAAAAATTATTAAAAAAAAGTATTTAAAAGCAAACACAGCCAGTACAGTTTTTTTCTATACAAACAAAAGAAGGAAAATTAAAACTAGCCATGATAATTTTCTTAAACTTTGCATGATTATAGAGAATTACACTAGAAACAAATTTATGGGAAAATTGGGGTCACAACCCATCTTTTTGAGTTATCTGCCCCTGAAATTGAGTTTAATTTTGCTCTTTTCTGTCACAAAGTTTAAGTGCTTTAAGTTAGTACATAGTTCATAAACGAAATAACAGTAAATCAATCAAGAATTTTGTAACTTGAACCCAAAAAAGCAATTTTTTTTACAGTCTATAAAAGAGAAGAAATTTTCACTAGTGAATTATGACTTAATGCAAGATGATGTGTTTAGAAACAAACAAGCATTACACTTACCGATGTTTCTAACAGAATATAGACAAAAAACATCTAAATCTGCCATTAGCCTATGGTTATAAACATTTAGACAGCATATGGACAAAAAATAGGCATTATGACAGATTATGGACATAAAAATTTTGAAAACTCAATGTTTCTAGACATTTAGACAGAATATGGACATAAAAATATTGAAATCCTCATGTTACTAGATATTATGACACAGTATAGACAACAGAACTAGACATTATGACAGATTTAGACTGTACATAAGAATCTTAAAAACATCATGTTTCTAGACAAATATATTCAAAGGCATCTTTAACCGTTTCCCTCATATAGACTCATTTTGACGCACTCAATAGGTACCACATAAAGCCTGATCTGCAGAAAACCAAACTCAAACCTTACCAAATTTAATTGTAAAATCCTCATTTCCAGACCACTGAGGAGCAGCGAACAGCATAAAACCTGATCAGCCTGCGAGTTACTCACAGGCTGATCTGGTTTTATGCTGTTCGCATAGGTCTTTTCATGGTATCCTCTATGAGGGAAAGGGTTAAAGAGCCTTGTTTCTTGACAAAATAACAGGGGATATGCTAACACATCTTTAAACTCCCATTTACTTCTAGCTTATATGGAGTGAATAAAAAACAAATGACTTACTGGACCAGCCAATGCAAAAGCAGTACTGATAATTAGTACAATTATCATGGCGATTACCCTCGTCCGCTGAAACTTCAGCACAGTTTTCAAAAATGAGGCTTTTTTCGGACCTTTAGATTCTAGTTCCTCATTCCATAGCTTTTTAAGTCTGTTGAATCAAAATAAAGAGAAGCATTTTAAGGCCAAATAATAAACAGTTGTGTTCCTGGTGGAATTATTAAAAAATTAAACAAGGTAACAATAGTTTTTTTTCTTAAGGTTGTATTTTCAAGCTCTGAAATCATGATTCTTTCATCTTTGCATTAAGACTGAAATATCTCTAATGTCATGTTCATTTGACCAAATAATTTACCCAATTCTATTAAATCTTCAAGAAGACATTACATTTTTTGCACTTTTAACATCATTTTTTTCTCGTTTTTTCTATTTTCTTAAAGCCTAAAAAAACAAGTAACTGGTGTTGTATGCAACACATAAAGTTCCCAACCGGCTCCACCTTGACTCAATATGGTAATCAATCCCATTTTTGTCATATTTTCACTATTTCCGTTACCATAGTAACCACAATTTTAGTCGAAGAACAAAAATAAAATGACGTGCATAATCTACACATTGCCATCTAGTCATATACCAAGTTTCATCAAGTTAGCTTGCTTAGTTATTAAGTTATCGCGGGATCCAGATTTGAGCGGACAGACGGACGGATGGACAGACGGAGGGCAAACCTATAGTCCCCTCCGGTGTGAACACCGGCAGGGGACTAAAAATAAGTAATCAATTTATTTCCCTTTACACATCATCTTAGGACCAAACAGTACCAAAACTAAGAATTAACCTTGGTGTCTCAAGTTCCACAGTATATATATTCCATTAACACTACAGTATAAGAAGCAAAATCTATTGACAGAATGTAGGTTTAATTCCCATGAAGTAACCTTTGTATGCACATAAAACAAGATATTGGCTATTGTTTAATTCTCATCAAAGATTCTGAACACAAAATCACAATAATAATGGGAAAATTTTTTTTTTCATGTTTCTCTAAAATTCATTTAGAAATATCTAATCTAACACGTTTTATCAAGGACTGACCATTAAACAGTACATATCCTTTGCGCACCGAGCCAATCTATACAGCAAATCAAATGACTTTAGCGTACTGAAACAGGTAAAAAAAATTGTTGCCTCAGAAACAGCAAATGCTTGTAGCATATTGAGACTGGTAAAAAATCATTGCCTCAGAAACTGCCCAGTCTTAATTACAGTGATTCCCTGCAACATTATCAGATGGTGCTTTTTTTGCAGTTTAAAATTGGACGCATGATTCGGCGTATTTTTACTGCTGGACAAAACTGAAATCAACCGAAATACGTTTTTTGCAGTTGTCACTGTTTTTCAGCACTGAACATATTAACTTTCATTTGTAGACACAATTGAACTGCTGAAGTGTATGAAAACATATGTAAAGGCTATAATGCACCATACAAAACATTTACAAATGTTAAATGTTTTGGTAAAACATAAAATAAGATTAACATTGAAAATGGTTAAAAATGTTTTTCAATGTTACAGGTATGTTGTTCAGTAAAGCATATAATCTTTTTTTGTTAAATCTCAAAACACCTGTAGCGTAAAAATGTGTGAAATGAGACTATAAATAATGATCAATAATTCAAAGATAATCAATATAATCAATTATATTAAATAGTTTATTCTAATGATCTATCAATTGATAATGCACAGCAATCATAAAAATAAACATTCAAACATGCTAAAAGAGATTTTATTCAATTTAAAAATTTCAGGTAATTTGAATTTATGATTAAAATATGCAAATTTACATTTTTATTGATTTTTTCCTGATTAAAATTAATATCTCCTATATCACCATATTAAGTCATTTTAATGAAACTTTTTAAATCAAATACATCAATCTGGCAACTATTTTTCAAAAATTAATCATTTTCAGGGTTCCTACACTAAAATGGGTAGGTTTTAGGAAGAAAATTTTACCTGTTTAAATTGGTTGGCCTTTAATGGCCTGTTTCTGAGGCAATGATTTTTTTACTTGTTTCACTACGTTACAGAAGCACAAAGGATATAGAAGAATAGAAGGAGATGAAACAATTTCATGGTCATGACTTGATAATTATATATATATAACGAAATAGAAATTAAAGATACCTTTCTGCATTAGGCTTGGCCATCTCCGATTTTGTGATACGCAGATGCTGTATAGAAGTAATTCCTTGACGGTATATGTTCCACATGATCGAAGTTAACCAACCATATGTCATTAAGGAGAAAAACCCTGCCTTGGCAAAAGGAAGTTCAGCGCTTTTCCTGTAATTTATACAAAAGAATAGACCATTTCACTCTGAAATCAGATAAATATCTATGAAAATTCTCAGAAGGTGCGTAGCTAAGAGATTTTTAATGATATGCACAAACACTTAAATGCATTGTTTCTTGTTAACAATATTACATTTTCTTGTCATTAAATCAGGATTCAGGGTTTTCACAGTTTGCTCTTAAAAATTGTAACTCAGATTTCTTATGTCTCCACAGCAAAGAATAAGAGGGTCAAGCCGGCTCTGAAGTCACCGGACGAAGACATTGTCTGCACTGCAGAAGGAATGAAGATGCTAGAGTGTTAAAACAACAAATCTGTGATGTTCTGATATTTCAAGGGCCTAAACTGCAGATCTACATGTATCAGTCCAATATCAGCCATAGCTGATCTCCACTGCGATATTGTTGCCATTAACATTTTGTTTAAGTTTAAAGATGATTGCTTTAAATAACTACAGATGTTAGAAAGTAAACAAAATGAAAGTATCCCATTCTTTGATAATCCAAGGGGCATAACTCCTGACTGAATTGGCCAATAACAGCCATAATCAAAAAGGCTGAGAGATAATGGCTATTAACTAACAATAGTACGTTGTCATGAAGTATGAAGATGATTGCTTAAAAAAAGATACTAGTGTGTTTAACAAAGTGTAACCTCACCCTTTTTTTATATTAAATTCCTAATTGATTGAAATCAGCAAAAATCAAACTTGTCCACCAAAGTATGGCTACAAACAGTGTCTTTAAGTTTGAGAATGACTGCTTTAGTCCTTGACAAATACTTGGTCTCTCCAATATATTCATATATCAAAAAAGTGCTATGAATTTCCAAAACTGGAATTGGGTACTCTATATTCAGAGCTAGTGAGAAACCTGTTTTTTCAATCTCCAACACAAGAGATTTCATACAGGCCTCTGCCAGATTGAGCTGAAATCTGGGGTTTGCTGTTGTTTGTGTAGAGATTACAACCTTTAAATTATATCCTGCATTCATTTTTGTATCGAACATGGATCTTAAACACAATTTCAATGAGTACATACGCTTTTTCAAATCTCAGAGGAATCACACCCTTCAAGGCATGTTTGTATCTGCCAAATTTTTTCACGTATTGTGACGACAGGCTGATGTCCCCTCCACCATCCAGGGCCATGATGCTGCAAATATATACAAATATTCATACTGTAACAGATGGTAACCCTCATCCAATTAGACAAATTAATAATCATAAAGTATCTATTGGTTTTGTAGTAGCACTATTTATGCTAATAACGCAGTATGACTTCAGAAAGATGAAATACTGTATACAGAAAAAAAAATATTAAAGATCCTTAAAAATATATATAAAAAAAAGATTGTTAAAGAATTAGTTTGTCATTCTGTTATTGTTGTTTTTATTTGTTTTATTTTTTTGTTTTTTGTTCTTGTTTTTTTTGTGGGAGGAGGAGAGAGAAGGGGGTCATATTATTACAAAGAAGAAATACTTAAGACTTGTACTCATTACAAATTCTTTTGTGTAGTGTGCATTATGTCTATACCATCATACATATACTCAAGACAGGGCCTCTAAAATTGCAAGGATTCCTCTGGGATGTGTGCAGTAAATACTGGTGTCCTGTCTTGTGATCAACCTTACCTGACATACTTACAGTTACATATCCATTGTTATTGACATTTAAGACCATAACTTAATTATATAAGAATATCTTACTTATAAAACATTAAAAAATCCTAAGATCTAGTGACACATAAAGTTGGTACATGTACATAGGGAATGGTGCAAACATTGGTGATATACTACTACAATTATATCAAATGAAAAATTTAAGGTGAAGTTCCTGTAATGGTTCCGCCACATTTCAGACCTCATGGCCTTTCATGGAGATAAGCAAGGTTTCCTAGTGTTTCATTAGGGTACCTTGGTTATCTTGGTAGAGGCTAAGTGGTCCAAGATGAAGCAGAATCATTACAGGGACTTTACCTTGATATTGATCAGGCTTTTTAAATTCAAATGGTCTATACTTATATAATCTTTGCTTTTGAGATTTTATGTAATAAGTTCTTCAAATAATCTAGATCTATAATTCTATAATCATATCACCAATGAGTAAACAAATGGTTTAAAACTTTCCCAAGCAACAAGGATATTTTCATGACTCTATTGTGAAGAGCACTTGACCTACAAATGGCAAGTCAAATCTTTGGACTTAAGGCTATCAGAAGGCCTGCCTGAGTACTTGAAGGCCTAGTGTTTGGGTGAGGTTAGTATCTAGGTGATCTTTCTTCTAATGATCTTTTTTTTATTTTATGAGCATCTAAATAAACCTTACATTCCTAATACGGAGTATCTGGTAGGATTATAGTTCCTTAAAAATAAGACCAGGAATTGGGGGAGAAAATTTTATTGCAATATTCTGCTTTATAAATATGATATTTCATTTGAAGCATTTTATTATATTTCATGTATGGCACTAAAAGTAAAACAAATTACTGATATTCAGTAACAGAATTTGTAGGTGTAGGGTGAAGGGAGGGGGGAACACCCCAAGTAACCAGATGTTCTAAAAATTAATAGCTGTATTACTAAGGCTACTGATATCAGGCAAGTGGTATCTAATGCACTTTTGCATGTAGACATAAGATAAAACGTGACACAGTATTCATATCTTAGAGAGTAGGGGCACAAAAATAGCCCCAGTTGTTCTATAAATAGCTATATGATATCAGCCATGTGGCATGATGCACTTAAAAGCAGCTCGTTCACAGATGGTCATTGACTAAGAATTTGATTTAATAGGACATGTGTGTATTACGCATATTAATTCCCATCTACCACTCATGATGCATTGGTCACATCATATAACATTCCCTGATTGTAAAAACATAAATGGGTTGTTCCTCCATCACAGATAAAAGCATTACAGACAGAATTAAACCTATTATATTTTAGAGATTTAAAAACTCTATTTCTGTGTGCAGACACATGACTCTAAATACTTAAATACTTAGGGACAAACTTTATCATTGAAGTTTTTCTAATAAGAATACCAACAAGAGCTGTCAGAGGACAGCACGCTCGACTATTCAAAATGCTTGTTGGTAAATCAAATGAAATCTATTTCAATTCTTGCCCTTCACATACCCTGTACATAGTAATAGTCAAAAATGATATACCTTGATAGTCTGATACCCCTTAATATTTTTATGATGTCTTAAATCAATCCCATGCCTAGACTCTGAGATATAAGCATGAAAGTAACTTGCATGCAAAACTTTAACCAAAATTTCTAAGTTAAAAAGGGCAATAATTTGTAACATATTCCATCAAGAGCTATCTACCATGAAAGTATGATACCCCTAAGTATATTTAAGATGTTTCAAATCAATCCCATGCCTGGATACTGAGATATTAGCATGAAAGTACCTTGCATGCAAAACTTTAACCAAAATTTTTAAGTTAAAAAGGGGCCATAATTTGTAACATATTCTATCAAGAGTTATCTACCATGAAAGTACGATACCCCTTAACATATTAAAGATGTTTAAAATCAATCGCATGCCTGGATACTGATATATAAGCATGAGAGTATCTTGCATGCAAAACTTTAACCAAAATTTCTTAGTTAAAAAGGGGCCATAATTTGTAATTTATTCCATCAAGAGTTATCTACTTTGGTTGTCTGATGCCCCTAAACATATTCATAAACTTTCAAGTCAATACCATGAATGCTTATTGAGATACAAACTAGATAGTAGCTTGTACGCAAAACTTCAATCAAATTTTCAATTGCATGCAAAACTTTAACCAAAATTTCTAAGTTAAAAAGGGGCCATAATTCATATCAAATTCAATCAAGAGTTATATCTACCTTGGCTGTCTGATGCCCCTGAACATATTTATAAACTTTCAAGTCAATACTATAAACGGTTACTGAGATATAAGGTTGATAGTAACTTGCACGCAAAACTTTAACCAAAAGCTGCAACACCAACGCCGACGCCAGGGTAACTACAATAGCTCTCATATTCTTCGAATAGTCGAGCTAAAAACAAATAGTTATAGCTTTTAAGGTAATAATCAATGTTAATTTAGTACTTGAACACTTTGTAAAACAGAAATTGAGGAATGCATTTCTATCTAATATAAGAATTTTAATACTACTTTAGTGTGGCATGATCCTGGATTTATTGACAGACCTCAAGTAAGACTGCCACCCTTCAAAACAGGCAGCAGACACTAAATTCAAAACTATATTCAAAGCATGTGTTGAACGAATGTTGGCAGGATTTACATGCTGAACTATAGCTACATGTTTTTCTGCAACTTTAGTTACTAGTGGAAATTTGCTCTTTGTTTCATGTTAAACCTGCTGGCATTCTCTCACTGCTTAAGTGCTTTGATTTATTTCATAATGATCCATTCATAAACTGCATAAGGAGGTCATGACCTTACTAAGCCGATGTACATAATCACATTGCATTGATTCGCTACTGAGCACTGAGTGATACAAAATGGTGAAAATGGCTATGGTAATTATGCAAATTAACAATGCCTGCTTTTGATTTACAGCAATATAAGACTGGCAGCTACTGCCAGTCTAAAAAAAAAAATACAGGGGGCACATATTGATCTTCATCCCTGACCTTTGACCTACCTTCTAGTAAGATCATCCACTCTGTCTGCCTGTGTCAAATTATGTTGGCTATCTGCTTCAATCTCCTTCTCCTCCTCATCATCACCATCCTCATCTGTTGCATCTATATCCTTCAACCTACTTCCTAACAATGCACCATTACCATTGGCTAATTTCTCATTTTCCTTTTCACCAACATCAGACTCTTTCAGTCATCCTCTTCCTTGTCAGGAGTCAGGGGACACTTTTCTGATTCTTCTGCAGTTTCATCCATGAGTATATTATACTGTCATATGTCACTGACTTTTTCTAGTAACTAACTGCTTTAATCTGAAATTCAAAAATGACAAAATGTATGCACCAAATATTTTTTTTTGTTTCTTACCAATATTTATATCAGTTCATGCAATGCTTAAAAAAAAAAATATGTATAACCAAGAGACAGTTTTGGTTGGTGCTGCTTTGATGACTGCATGGAAGATGATCCTATATTCCCTATATTCTCTGTGAATATGTCAGTAACCAACAGGGTTATCAATAGGCAATAGTCCTTGACAAAGGTTTGTCATAAAATTGGAATCCAGGCCAATAGTCATACAGGACAGAGTCCTTTCCAACAAATTAGAGTTACTCGATCTCAACCTACAAAAACCATCTCAGCCCTCCCTCATACAATCCAACTCCCACTACAAACAATCCAAGATAACCCATATCAGCAAAGTCTGAAATATCCCATATCGGGGGCCCCCTCCAAAAAATCTGAGATATCCAATATCAGCCCGTTACAAATTAACAATTAGAGATATTCAATCTCAACCTCATAGTCCGCACATATTTCAAAATATTCTATTTAATCGCCTCCTCACAGTGTACAAACAATTTCAGATATTCCATCTAAACCTCCAACAAACAATTTGAGATACTGGTAACACCTTAAAATCATAACACTAAATCTCAGCCTCCTACAAATGATACAAGCACTAAATCTCAGCCTCCTACAAATGATCCAAGACACTAATCTCAGCCTCCTACAAATGATCAAGCACTAATCTCAGCCTCCTACAAATGATCCAAGACACTAAATCTCAGCCTCCTACAAATGATCCAAGGCACTAAATCTCAGCCTCCTACAAATGATCCAAGGCACTAAATCTCAGCCTCCTACAAATGATCCAAGGCACTAAATCTCAGCCTCCTACAAATGATCCAAGGCACTAAATCTCAGCCTCCTACAAATGATACAAGACACTTAATCTCAGCCTCCTACAAATGATACAAGACACTTAATCTCAGCCTCCTACAAATGATCCAAGGCACTAAATCTCAGCCTCCTACAAATGATCCAAGGCACTAAATCTCAGCCTCCTACAAATGATACAAGACACTGAATCTCAGCCTGCAACAAATGATACAAGACACTAAATCCCAGCCTCCTACAAATGATACAAGACACTGAATCTCAGCCTCCTACAAATGATACAAGACACTTAATCTCAGCCTCCTACAAATGATACAAGACACTAAATCTCAGCCTCCTACAAATGATACAAGACACTTAATCTCAGCCTCCTACAAATGATACAAGACACTAAAACTCAGCCTCCTACAAATGACAAGACACTTAATCTCAGCCTCCTACAAATGATACAAGACACTTAATCTCAGCCTCCTACAAATGATACAAGACACTGAATCTCAGCCTCCTACAAATGATCAAGCACTAAAACTCAGCCTCCTACAAATGATACAAGACACTTAATCTCAGCCTCCTACAAATGATCCAAGACACTAAATCTCAGCCTCCTACAAATAATCAAGACACTAATCCAGCCTCCTACAAATGATACAAGACACTAAATCTCAGCCTCCTACAAATGATCCAAGGCACTAAATCTCAGCCTCCTACAAATGATACAAGACACTTAATCTCAGCCTCCTACAAATGATACAAGACACTAAATCTCAGCCTCCTACAAATGATCCAAGACACTAAATCTCAGCCTCCTACAAATGATACAAGACACTTAATCTCAGCCTCCTACAAATGATACAAGACACTTAATCACTTATTCTCAACCTCCTACAAATGATACAAGACACTTAATCTCAGCCTCCTACAAATGATCCAAGACACTAAAACTCAGCCTCCTACAAATGATCCAAGGCACTAAATCTCAGCCTCCTACAAATGATCCAAGACACTGAATCTCAGCCTCCTACAAATGATACAAGACACTGAATCTCAGCCTCCTACAAATGATACAAGACACTAAATCTCAGCCTCCTACAAATGATCAAGACACTAATCTCAGCCTCCTACAAATGATACAAGACACTAATCTCAGCCTCCTACAAATGATACAAGACACTAATCTCAGCCTCCTACAAATGATACAAGACACTAATCTCAGCCTCCTACAAATGATCAAGACACTAATCTCAGCCTCCTACAAATGATACAACAAATATGCCCTCCTACAAATGATACAAGACACTTAATCTCAGCCTCCTACAAATGATACAAGACACTTAATCTCAGCCTCCTACAAATGATACAAGACACTGAATCTCAGCCTCCTACAAATGATACAAGACACTTAATCTCAGCCTCCTACAAATGATACAAGACACTGAATTTTCAGCCTCCTACAAATGATACAAGACACTGAATCTCAGCCTCCTACAAATGATACAAGACACTTAATCTCAGCCTCCTACAAATGATACAAGACACTGAATCTCAGCCTCCTACAAATGATCCAAGCACTAAATCTCGCCTCCTACAAATGATCAAGACACTAAATCCAGCCTCCTACAAATGATCAAGACACTAAATCTCAGCCTCCTACAAATGATCCAAGACACTAAATCTCAGCCTCCTACAAATGATACAAGACACTTAATCTCAGCCTCCTACAAATGATACAAGACACTGAATCTCAGCCTCCTACAAATGATACAAGACACTTAATCTCAGCCTCCTACAAATGATACAAGACACTAAATCTCAGCCTCCTACAAATGATACAAGGCACTTAATCTCAGCCTCCTACAAATGATACAAGACACTGAATCTCAGCCTCCTACAAATGATACAAGCACTAAATCTCGCCTAAAAGAAACAAGAACTGAATTCAGCTCCTACAATGATCCAGACTTGTAACCAGCTCCTACAAATTATACCGAAACTAATCTCAGCCTCCTAAAATGTTACAAGACCACTAATCTCCGATGCCTCCTACAAATGATACAGTGACACAATCCAGCCTCCTACAAATGATACAAGACACTTGAATCCTCAGTTTCCATAAAATGATACAAGACCTTAATCCTCAGCCCTAAGAATGATACCATGCACTTAAAACTGAGCACCTACCAAATGATCAGACACTTAGAATCTCTTGCCTCTACAAATGATCACAAAGACACTAGAAATCTCAGCTCCTTCAATGATACAAGACACTGAATCTCAGCCTCCTACAAATGATACAAGACACTGAATCTCAGCCTCCTACAAATGATACAAGACACTAAATCCCAGCCTCCTACAAATGATACAAGACACTGAATCTCAGCCTCCTACAAATGATACAAGACACTGAATCTCAGCCTCCTACAAATGATACAAGACACTGAATCTCTGCCTCCTACAAATGATACAAGACACTAAATCCCAGCCTCCTACTAATGATACAAGACACTGAATCTCAGCCTCCTACAAATGATACAAGACACTAAATCCCAGCCTCCTACAAATGATACAAGACACTGAATCTCAGCCTCCTACAAATGATACAAGACACTGAATCTCAGCCTCCTACAAATGATACAAGACACTGAATCTCAGCCTCCTACAAATGATACAAGACACTAAATCCCAGCCTCCTACTAATGATACAATGCACTAAATCTTCGTAAAACGAGAACAACTGAAGTACTGGTATTTTCTGTCCTTATACTGTCTTGTAACCCAAGCTGCTTCGGACCACAGTTTACCGGTATAACTACGCACCTCTAAAATGTGTACATGTACCACCCATGCAATATCTTCCTGTTTGTTGGTTCTTTTTTGCAACTAGATTACATGTGTGTACACACTGCATGCTGAATATCATGAATATAAACTAGATTGATCCTGAGTATTCCAGATAAGGAATGAGGACACGATTAACCTTTTGACCTCAGCATGAAGATTTGTTTTGAAACATTAGCAATTATAAACAGAGAAGACCAAGATCAGACAGTTTCTTTTAGGGTGACATACCTCTCTTCTTGCTCATCCAATATTGTAGCTCATTTCTTATAAAGTCTGCGTGAAGCAAAGAAAGGTAATTGTTTCAAAATTACATCACTTAAAGTTCCAGTAAATTTATATTAATTTATCAAGTTAAATTTGTACATGAATATTCATGAATATGCAGTCCTCCTCATAATTAAGTCATTTAAAGTTCCAGTAAATAAACATTAATCTGTCAAGTTTATATATAAATATATAAATTTGTACATGAATATTCATGAATATGCTGTTCTCCCCAAATTTCAGCTAAAATCCATGTTTATTTTTAAGTTATCAATTAAAAAATGTTAGTTATTGGTGTGCTTGTTGAAAAACATGTTGACTTAAAAGATCATGATCATGCTTTGATATGCACTTGATGCAAAGGTAGTCACAGGTGCTCAAAGCATTATCAGGGTTATGATGTTGACTATCAAACAGATTTTTATTGCAATCGTATATATATATATCTGTCTATAATCCAGCACTTTTCAAAGTAAATTACTGACATATTTGGATACTGTACTGGACATATGGAGAAGTGAATTGATTTACTGATGAACCAATGAAAGGATACACTTGAAAACACTTGTTCAATAAGTGTATTACCATATTATTATTAATATGCCCAAATATTATTGTGTAGAATCTGGACTACATATACAATATTGTAAAAGTAAGCAGACGACACCCTCACATCACAAACCTCCTATATGAGCTGTCTCGCCAAAACATGTTTATGCCGATACACCCTTCATTAGGTAATCCATTCAGCATTGAAATGTCATCATGATCCTTCAAATGCTTAAAGCAACATCAGTGCAGATGCAAGCATCCACTGACCACAGGGACTTGCTCCCATACACACACACCACACACACACACTGTACATACACTATCAACAAGGGTGGACATCTTTTCAGGGGTCGACTCGCTTCAACTCCGTTTTTTCAAATCATTCAAATAAATCTATGAAGTTAACATACGGAATCACTCAAATATATATTTCTCTATCGAAATATACAAAATTGTCGTGAAAATAATCCTCCGTTGTATGTTTATTTGTTTGAAATATATGCGAATCCGAGAAAAGGACAACAACCTGGACCAGCAGCGCAGTACATTTCGGGATGATTCGGTTTTTTACGCTGCGAAATTGGTCAGCGATATTGCGATTATTTTCCAGCAATCTGTCAAACCGTTAAATTTAAATTATTAAAGGGCTGACTATTCGGGCGTTGAAAGAAAAAAAAAAACCCAGGCAGTATGGAGAAATCAGCTGTTTCTTGGTAATTTTCTTGTTGTAAAATAAATTATTTAAAGACTTAGATATAAATTCACTTGTCTGTGAGTGTGTGTGTTTTAAATTGAAATAAATATCACAGGGATTTGAAGTTCAGTAGAATTTAGTATTCCGTATATATAAGAAAAAATATGTTTTGTATGTATGGAGTACTATTATTTTCAGAATTTTATTTTAAATTACTGAACTTCAAATCCCTGTGATATATTGTTATTACAAATTGATAAATCAATATATTGTTATTAAATGTACATATATCTATCTATCATATGATATACCCAACGATGTTATGAATTGCTAACATAACCAAGCAAGAAATCATTCATCCATAACTACTGGTATAAACACTTCTACAGAGTGGGTGGGCAGGGTTAACCCTTTCCCTCATAGAGGAAACCATGAAAATACCTATGCAAACAACATAAAACCAGATCAGGTTTTATGCTGTTCGCTGCTCCTCAGTGGTCTGGAAATGAGGATTTTATAACTAAATTTGGTAAGGTTTAACTGTGGTTTTCTGCGGATCAGATGTGGTACCTATTGAGTGCGTCAAAATGAGTTTATATGAGGGGTTAATCTAACCACCTTTCTTTAACAAAACCTGCCTTGATGAAGCCATGTGGCCTAATACACTGGCATATATAATGATATGTAAAACGACAACGCGCGAAAATAGCATGCTCACTTGTAACACAAGAATTACTGATAGGTTTGACTCTACCATAAATAAATACATTTATTTGTACCTATCAACTCTGAACAGTTGAAGCTGCTTTAACCCTTTCCCTCATAGAGGATATCATGAAAAGACCTATGCGAACAGCATAAAACCAGATCAGCCTGCAAGTAACTCGCAGGCTGATCAGGTTTTATGCTGTTCGCTGCTCCTCAGTGGTCTGGTAATGAGGATTTTACAATTAAATTTGGTAAGGTTTAAGTTTGGCTTTCTGCAGATCAGGCTTTATTAGTACTATTGAGTGCATCAAAATGAGTCTATATGAGGGAAAGGGTTAATTATCAATTTGAATGTTTACTGAAGGTAACCTAATACCCTGTAATACTGCTATATGTATATCTATCAAAGTTCACACTATGGCAAGCTGTATCTACTTAACCCTTTCCCTAATAGCCAACATTGCATAACACATCCCCCCCCCCCCCCCCCCCCGGCTCCATACTGCTATCAGTGTACTGATAAGCTGCTAGCCATAGGTAACCCAGCTGAAGACCTAGTTCATATGCATATGGACTAATGGAGATACTGTCACTTTGCCACTACCTCAGTCTTCTTGTATTGTTTAAGCCTATTAAACACTGTTTTACCTTTATAATAGATCTTTGGTGTAAATAAAATGTTTGTAAAAAAGATCTATCTATTGATATATTTTTCATATTGATGAACTGAGACACAGAATCATTATATTAGATTATACCTAAAGAAATATATTTTTAATAACATCTGCGTAACACACAAAAAAAATGACCCCCCCCCCACAAAAAAAAAAATAAAAAATAAAACAAGTACAATATATAAATTTATTTCATTTAATTGAATGAAGAAATCATTGAATTAAATAATAGGTTACAAGGAGACTGATATCTGGTTTTTTGATCTGTTGGGAAAGGGGATATATGTTTGAAATTGTCGGACTTAGGAGATATATATTGTATATTAGATGACCAAATACTTATTCTGTAGCAACTTGTCGTCGGTGTTCTCATACAAACTAATTCAATTTTTTTTTCTGTTAACTTTTTAAAGACCCACGACTATATAGCCAAAGGCGGCTAGGCACTCTGTGAGGTCTTTTAATTTTGAATTTCAGATGAATTAAATTTTTGAAAGAAATTTTATATTAATTAATATATCCCTCTTTGCCAAAAATAGCCAAATACATGAGAAAAGGTCTTGGATATGTTCTAGTGTTGAATTTTGATAGCTTTTTAAGCTAGCAAGGATTAAGTCCTTGGAAAGGAAGCCAAAAATTTGAGAACTGAGATATCCGGGTGTACATTAATTTTTTTTTTGTCCCCATTTTGTCCAACAGGGCTCATGTTGGTTGGCGTTCAGTTTTAATACTTTATTTTGTCAGGCCAGTGGGACCTCCAACAGCAAAAGAGGGCTGTTTTTAGGGTAGGTTTACATTAAAGTTAGAGGATAGTATATAGTAAAGTAAGAGTTTGAGTACAGATTTATGCAGGACTATGTACACCCTTCTATCTCTACATCCGATTGCTAGAGAAGAAAAGAAAAAAGAAAGACATAAGAAAAAAATAAGAAGGGAATTTCCCGTTTTGAAATTGGATAGCTAAAATGCGCTAGCAAGGATAAAAATCCTTGGTAATATGTTTTGTCAAAGTGCCTAAAGATAAGTTCTAATTCAGAACTTTTTATATCGACACATTTATTTTATTATAAAGAACATTCCCTCTATATCAACCCAGCAATAAGACGACGACGAACTAATTCAAAATAATTTCAGATCGAATTTACACTTAGTTTTACCCATAATTGATTGATCTCCTACTGTGTTCGATGTGTTCGATTTTTTTTTATTTCCTGATTGGTTTCTCATCATCGCTTTCAAATAAAGCCGACTTTTCTTACAAATGAAGCCAACAATTTTATTACCCTGTCATTTTTGTTTAACTAATCAACAATTTCCGGTCTAACGTTGTAAACTGACTCCCATAGAATAATGACCCCCCAGTCATTAAATTATATAAAATAGTGACCCCTTTCTATAAAATACTGACACCCCTTATAAAATAATGACCCCCACAGAGTTTATCTATAAAATATTGACCCCACCTAACCTGTTACTAATATACTCTATATCAATTCAAGTCACTGTCGTGTTTCAATCGCTTATATTTGTTGCCGTTGTTGTTGCTGCTGCTGCGTCTACAGATGACACAACATGTTACAACACAAACAAACAAACTCAATGCGCCCAAAAAGTAAGTCAGGCCTTCACTATCGATGCCATCTCAAAGATGAAACTGGTTAGAATACAAACCTTTAGGCTTAACTGGTCATAATCTAAGAGATCGAGCATTTTTCATTCATAATCAAAGCTATCATTTTGTCCCAGTGCTAGAGGTAGATGGTGAAGAGTTCTCAAGAAAGCCATATAAACGAATTCGGAACCACATTTCAGAAAAGCATCACACACTAATAAACGCTGACCTATTAGATGCTGCTTTAGTGAATTACTATTAAAACGTGACAAAAGTGTAAGGACTGTACATGTGAGGGCTTTTACTAACATGCCCTATGATGTAGAGGGGTTGCGAGGGTTATCTGAGGAGGTAGATGCAAATATTTTCAATATTGTATGTGACTGGGGCGATGTCGAAAACAAGCTTAATTGATGTTGCGAAAAATGCACATAATGAATCAATGGAGAACTAAACAATTTATGCTGAATTTTGTTTAAAACAGCATCTTCGTTGTGCTTAAAAAAAGTTGTGTGAATTACTGCAAGATATAGCCTAATATCTAAACAGATGATGTGATGTGATGTTTTACCAAAGCAAACACCCAGGAACTTCCTGTTACAGTTGTACTCCATACAGTTTCAAATAAAAAGTTCTTTCGTTCTATAAATACAGCCTTTTTTTATGCATAAATCTCGCTCATAATAATTTTGGGGTCTTTTTTACCGAACATTAGCTTTTAGCCTTCATAATATTATGACCGGGGAGTCACTATTTTATATAATTTAATGACCAGGGGGGTCATTATTCTATGGGGGTCAGTTTACAACGTTACACCGGCACTGGGGACGCTTAGTTAAACCTCTGGACAACCATGACTTTCGCACGTGACTTATGATCTTTTTACAGACATTAGTAATTGTTTTAAAAATAGCACAAACAGACTAGATTTAAAACTCGAGAGACGCTGTGAACAACAGAACTTAACTTTTATGTCGATCTCCCCAAATTGAGAAACTCTCCTTTTAATTAGCCCCCTTTTCATTGTAAACCTTATTTATTTTATTGAAATTATGTTTAACTCAAATCAAACATATCTATTTAAAAGAAAAAGTTAATATACGCTCATAATTCAAATCATAATCGATCTTCCTCTGTGAATTGAATTCTCCTAACTTGCGACCTACGAAGACAATAGTAGGGTTAAATTAATGCAAATTTCTTGCTTATTTTTAAGAATAAACACTATCTTTTTTTCAATCATATAGTTTGCAATATGATTAAAGTTTTCAAAAAATTTTGGAAAAACATATAAAATTATATAGATATTTATCACTTAAAAATCAACTGCGTCCATATCATCTATATGAGGGAAGGGGTAATTGAGTCAAAATGCGTCTGCATAAGGCGACAGGTATATGCGTCAGAATGAGTCTACATGAGGGAATGAGTAGATGCGTCAGAATGAGTCTACATGAGGGAAAGGGTTAAGGAAATGTGAACCTTCCCTCTATTTACAAATTTAATTAATCAATTATCTGATTTCCAAATGGCCACCCAGGACTCATTATATTTGTTTGTTTGGGTGTAACATATTCCACTGACAGTATTTTAGTCATTTGAAAGGCTATAGACAAATGGCATGAGGCCACACACAGCCTCATTATCCTGACACCATGCCAACAAGTCTTGGAACTGCCCTTATGTGTTGTGAGCATATGGGAGTCAGATACGACATATTATGGATCAAACATACAACCTCCCAGTTATGCAGGCAATTACTTGGAGGTACATATACCACTACCAGTGCCATTTTCACAATTTTATTAATATTGTCACAGCTGAGGATCTAACTCACAACCTATTGGTCATGATGTGGACACTCTAACCACTCAGCCACTGTGATCAGTCCAGACTGGGATAATATGTGACCAAGGGTTTGACCTAGTTTACAAAATGGCATAAGACTTATTAAGAGCACTTCACATTGTTTTTGAGCAATAATTGACTTAAAAGTTTTCAATGGGAAATAAGCCATTAACATAAACCAAACAAAACAAAACAAGCCAAAACGTGTAAAAAAGGTCCATTGCAATCCCAATTTCCAAATACAGGATTGTCAATACTTATGCTATCTTTTGTAACACAGAAGTATACTGGGAGAAACAGGTCTTCTTTCCTTCGTTATCAGGCATTGCTTAAGGTGGTCTTACCCTCTGAAGATATCCCATCTTCTTAATAATGACCTGAGAAAGAAGGTGTATGGGATGGTGGTGGGGGGGGGGGGGGGAATTTGATTGGAGATTTAATGATAACAGTGTAAAACCCTCCCCATCCCTCACTCCAGAGGAAAAGACAAGATTTATTGACCATTTGAGTATGCCATTTACTTTCACTACTAATTGCATGAGTATCTGTGGAAATAATTGAGTAAATTTACAAAAGTTTAACTGTGTACAATGTCTTGAAAACAATTATGACTCTCAGCCTCACAGTAAGCATCTTTATCTACTAGTTTTAAAGAATCACAGTCATTTAGGTAGTTAAAAAAGTTTTCGGGAAAAAGGTAGTACTTTTGGGAAAAGTTGTCAGTTACTGGTTTGGAAAAACCACCTGTAAAAGGTGGTAAATTAACCTCTTCCCGCCCCCCAAAAAATACCACTGAGGTAACTTGTAAGCAAGCTATGGATGTAAGCAATTTATTTCAAAGTTTACATATCAAATTAATTGAATCTCCCATGAATTTACACACCTATAGGAAAACTGGGGTACCTTTCCCAAAAATTAGAATCCAGTCCTCCAAATCATGAGTTAGTGAGACCTAGACATCCAACCATTACATAACTAGGCGTAACTTATATATATATAATTGACAATACTTTTTCATTTCAGTCTGGGTCGAATTCAAAAATTAATGCTAATAATAAATTAGTGGTGAATATCATTATTCTCTTTAAAAAATACCTAAATATTTAATTTCTTAACAAATATTGTTAGTTTAAAAGGTAAAGATTAATTTCAGTTAAGTCATTTACTTGAACATTTTATAAAACAGGAATGGTGGAATGTGTGTCTACCTAGTTTAAGAATTTAAGTATTACTTAGCACAAAGTATTTTTGGTAGAATTTGAGCCTGGTATAAAACTTAAAACAACCACCAGCAAGAAAACACCTTCGAATTTGGAAATTAGTCCACTTATGGCCGATTCAGTACTGTCATACTGCCACACTTCTATACCTCATGTAAAGACCACCTAAATATAAAGACCACCTAATTATTAATTAAAACCACAGGGCCTTTTTCCCCTACTTCCTGTTAACTGAAATTTGATTATCAGACCACATGACCATCAAGACCAGTTGATGGTAGACACAATGGTGGTCTTATTACTGCAGATAATTAAGTGGCATGATACCTCACCCCTAGTCACCTGACCAAAGTCATGGCACTACTCTTATATATAAAACTAACAAAGCAATTGAGCTATTCAAGCAACAGTTTTAAAATTCACATGATATGATCTACCTGAGAATCAAACCCTGGTGACACTTGCAACACAGTAATTCTACTTACTGCCAACATTCAAAATGTTGAAAATGCCAAAAAGAAAGGGCAGAATGCTTTTACATCACTGTCATCTGAACCAGTCAATATCACTTAAATGATAGACTGTGACCTGTGGCAGACAATGATAAAAAAACAAGAAATGTTTGTGAAACATATATGCCCCCCTCATATGCCATAATATGTATATAGCTATATTACATGCAAGGAGTTTGCCTTCATAATGTTGGCTTGTCACAAAAAATTATCAAACTTCAAAAATTTGAGTAAAAATATAATGTGCTAAAATGTGGAACTAAACATTTACTGAAATAAAACCAGACACAATGAGATTTTGAGTTATTAGTCAGACAGTGCTTAAATCGTACAAAATATTTATAAGAATCCAACTTATTAATTTGAAAACAGGGTTTTCTACATTTATAAGCAACAACTACATGAGGTTAGGACCTTAAGAGTAAAAATAAAATAGACAAAGACTCGGACAAGGTCTGGTATTATACATACACAACATGTGACCTTGTGACCTTGACCTTTGAGGTAATGACACCAAAATTGATAGGGGTTATCTACTAATCATGAGCAACAACCACAAAAAGTTTGAGACTTAAAGGTCAAATAGAACTAAAGTTATCATTCGGACAAGGTCTGGTATTATACATACACAACATGTGACCTTGTGACCTTGACCTTTGAGGTAATGACACCAAAATCAATAGGGGTCATCTACTAATCATGAGCAACAACCACAAGCAGTTCGAGACTTAAAGGTCAAAAAGAACTTAAGTTATCACTCGGACAAGGTCTGGTATTATACATACACAACATGTGACCTTGTGACCTTGACCTTTGAGGTAATGACACCAAAATCAATAGGGGTCATCTACTAATCATGAGCAACAACCACATGAATTTTGAGACTTAAAGGTCAAATAGAACTAAAGTTATCACTCGGACAAGGTCTGGTCTACCGACAGACCGACGGACCGAAGGACATACGGATCGACCGACATGAGCAAAGCAATATACCCCCTCTTCTTCGAAGGGGGGCATAAAAATAATAATAATAATAATATAATAGACTTTTCTATTTTTGTCAGCTGACCATCAGTACACTTTCATATTTTGGGTGGGAATATAGGAATAGAAAAAAGAATTTTTCACTATTAATGACCAACAATAAGTAAGCTAGCTGTTACAATAGGGGCGGCCTAAAACTCATGACAGGGTCATGGTGGAACAAGAAAATTAAATACATGTATTTTCATTCACTTAATAAATGATATGTCTTCCTGTCTAAATAGAAATAAAAAATATATATTTACAAGAAAAAGAGAAAAAGAAATGGTGACAAATGGAGATATTGATATGTCATTGATATCTGTCTTTTATATAAATATATCCAAATTGGGGATACACATTAATAAGAATCAATAACAACACCACAATGATCAACATACCACCTTGAACAATGACTATGAATAACTGTACCAGAAACCCAGCTATATGCATATACATGAAAATTGAAGTAAGTTAAAATAAATTAGATAACATTAAACAAATAAGTCTATTTAGCTAAAATATTTTCAAACTCAGATTGCATCCAAATTACTAGTCCACATTTGTGTACACATAATTTGCACCTGGGTTTTCTTAAGTGGGCGCCCGCTTGCCCACGCCGGGTTAAAATCACTGAGGGCAAGCGATTTTTCAAAAAAGATAGCCCGAAGGGCAAGCTGATTTATGTAAATGAAATCTTTCGTTGTTTTTTTTTTCTACAGTATATCATGGGTGAAATGATTGCTAATTGTGTTTGATACATATTAACTGAAATTCAAGTTAATATTACACATATTTAGTTTTAAACATAATTAACAAACACCAACTAACCTTAAAGATCGGGCAACCTGTTTTCACTGTGGGCTAGTAGATATTCAAAGTTAACTTGCCTCCTGGACAAGTGAATGTCAAATCCTTAAGTAAACCCCTGATTTGTGATATTGTTCTACTTTCAATGTGGCGATATCCCCTACGGGACACAGAGGTGTGACAACCAGTACAAAAGTAGCATGTTGCGCTGAGCGGCTCATTGATGGGACTACAAATTATGAATCATAAGATATTTTACTAACACATCATCTATGATGGTCACCATGGGTAAAGATACAGTACATATAACCAAGAGTGTTCTTTGGAACACATGTGTCACCTGCTAAAGCATGACGGAAAGTGTGATGGACAAAGTGTGACAGAAAGATGTGTCACCTCTGCTTACAGCAGGTGAGACACAAATTGTCTGATCCCTCACATTATCTGCGGATTATCTATTTTCGTATCTTACAAGTCCTGTGTCTAACAACCATCTGTCGAGATTCAGATAATTAACATACATATACACACGTTCTGTAAAAGAACTCGTGTGCAAGGGACTAGCAGAGAATATATCTTCATCATAATTCTGTGAGTATCTTACACAAAATTTTGTGATGGATGATGTGCTGGTTCTGACAGTCATTTAATATATTTTCAGTGACTATAATTGACATCAATGATCAATCCGACTATCCCAGAGGCAGTATTTAAATTTTGCACATAGCTAAAAAACGTTTGAATTTTCATATTTTTAACTTATTCTCAGTATTTATTTCATTGATTGTGTAGTCAGGCAACCTTAAGCCTAAAACTTTCACTAATACTAAAATTCATACCTCTGTTTTGTTGTCACTCAGTGGAAAAATAGCCAAGTGGTATTGCAGATCACAGTATTGTCTCTATTTTTGCAGATATAAAGCCGCAGGAGATAAAACAACCTCCCAGACATGTTCCCCTCTACAAGAAAGCAGACTGGGATAGTTTTAAAAATTACATGGACCTGGTAAAAAATGATATTTTGAAACGCCAGAGGAAAAATTTTTAATTTTGGAAAAATTTATTCCCATAAAAAGAATAGGCAACAAGAGGTCACTTCCTGGATCACCCAGTTATAAAAAGGTTAATGAGAAAAAGAGATAAAATTTATTTCAGACTCAAGAAGGAAGGGAACAACAAGACGAGGGCGGCTTTTCTAAAAATGAAAAATCACATAAAAAAACAAATTAAACTGTCTTATAATAAATACATTGAATATATTTTAGGCCTGGAAGACAACATAGACGACAAAGAAAAGAACAGCTTTAATTCAAAAAAACTTTTCAGCCTTATCAAAAACGCCAAGCAGGATGCAACAGGCATTCCCCCACTATTTGACAAAATTTCAGGTTCCATCAAATCAGACAACAGTGAAAAAGCAGATATTTTGAACAGACAGTTTCAGTCAGTTTTCACTCAGATGACACCTATCTCACTTGCTCAATCTTGCTTCGCAGCTATTCGAAATATTAATACACAAGATTTTTCTTTTTACAGGAAGTACCCAATCATGCCTGAAATTACCATAAACATCAGTGGAGTGGAAAAACTTATATCAAATTTAAGACCAGATAAAGCTGCTGGACCAGACAACATCAAACCATTAATTTTAAAAAATCTTTGTCAACAAATCTCACCAATCTTGCTAATACTATTCCAAAAGTCTCTTGATACAGGTACCCTCCCCAAGGTATGGACATCTGCAAACGTGACCCCTCTATTCAAGAAAGGAAACAAAGAAGATCCAGCAAATTATAGACCAATATCTTTAACATGTATTCTTTGTAAGGTGCTTGAACATATTGTAGCTTCAAATTTAACAAAGCACTTCAATAAGCATAATATACTTTATGACTTACAGCATGGTTTCAGAGAAAAACGTTCCTGTGAAACACAACTCCTGCAACTTACTGACCAACTAGCGAGAAATCTTGTTAATGGACAACAGACTGATTTAGTTCTTTTAGATTTTAGTAAAGCTTTTGACAAGGTCAGCCACTTAAAGTTATTGTACAAATTACAGGAACATGGAGTCAATAATTCAACCCTGTTGTGGATAAAATCTTTTCTCATAGGCAGAACACAAAAAGTCGTTTTGGAGGGAGGATGCTCATCAGTAGTCCCAGTAACATCAGGAGTACCTCAGGGATCTGTACTTGGCCCACTTCTCTTTCTGTTATATATAAATGATCTTCCAGATACCATAACTTCTCAAGTTCGTTTATTTGCAGATGACACTGCCGTTTACCTAGCTATAAACAACAAGCAGGACTGTATTACACTTCAGAAAGACCTCGACAAGCTGGTGCAGTGGGAAAAGAAATGGGAAATGGAATTTAATCCCAGTAAATGCATTGTTTTAAATATTACTAAAAAGAAGAAAGCACTTTCCTTTGATTACAGATTACATGGACAAGCTTTAGAAACAGTGGATAATGCCAAATACTTAGGAGTTACAATATCAAAAGATCTCTCTTGGAATAAACATATTGACAACATTACTTCTTCTGCTAATAAAACTCTTGGTTTCCTCCACAGAAACATCCAGACAAAGAATAAGGAAGTTAGAGAAGCAGCTTACAAAGCATTGGTTAGACCTCAAGTAGAATATGCCTCTACAGTCTGGAGTCCTCATACACAGACATATATAGATAAAATAGAAAAAGTACAACGCAGAGCAGTCCGATGGGTTAATAATAACTATTCTTATTACGACAGTGTCACCAGCATGCAGAAGGAACTTGACTGGCAAACCCTTCAGTACAGACGTGATGTCACCAGACTTCTTATGTTTTACAAAATAGTAAATAACCTTGTTGCTGTCCCATTACCTGCATATCTTGAAAGACCAGCGAGGATATCCCGCCACTTACACTCTTTATCTTACAGGCAAATTCATACTCCAGCTAGCTACTTTAAATATTCCTTTTTTCCTTATACAGTGATACTTTGGAACAGCTTACCAGAAAATATAGTCTCACAAAATGATCTTTTAGCATTTAAACAAAAGCTCCTCTCATTTCAGATAGTAGACCGTCCCTGAATCAACAAAAAGATGTTTTTACCAGATCTTAAACCTAACATATTCACCTTTTTTTTCAGAAAATTTTCTCACCCTAACAA
>CM037793.1:22873184-22923184 GCA_021229015.1 Solen grandis
ATTTCATAATGAAAATGAATCATTAATGATTATGAAAAATAGTTCCAAATTGATTCAGAAATGTAATTCTGCGACTTTCTTAAGATATATTTAGTTTTTATACGCCGCCGGAGGCGGTCGTATATTGGCGTCATCTTCTCCGTCTGTCGGTCCGTCTGTACGTCCGTACGTCCGTACGTCCATATCTTGTGAACGCAACTCCTCCTACGTTTCTGAATGAATCTTTTCAAAACTTGGTCAATGTCATTACTATAATGGGTAGATGTGCATGAAGTGGCGATTTTCCGGTTCATTGATTTTTACAAGATTTGCGTCCCTTTGAAACTTAGTCTCTGTAGCTGAATGATATTGCAGCCTTGTGAACGCAACTCCTCCTACATTTCTGAATGAATCTTTTCAAAACTTGGTCAATATCATAACTATAATGGGTAGATGTGCATGAAGTGGCGATTTTCCGGTTCATTGATTTTTACAAGATTTGTGTCCCTTTGAAACTTAGTCTCTGTAGCTGAATGATATTGCAGCCTTGTGAACGCAACTCCTCCTACATTTCTGAATGAATCTTTTCAAAACTTGGTCATGTCATTACTATAATGGGTAGATGTTGAAACTTAGTCTCTGTAGCTGTTTGATATTGCAGCCTTGTGAACGCAACTCCTCCTACATTTCTGAATGAATCTTTTCAAAACTTGGTCAATATCATTACTATAATGGGTAGATGTGCATGAAGTGGTGATTTTCCGGTTCATTAATTTTTACAAGGTTTGTGTCCCTTGAAACTTAGTCTCTGTAGCTGAATGATATTGCAGCCTTGTGAACGTAACTCCTCCTACATTTTTTAATGGGTAGATGTGCATGAAGTGGTGATTTTCCGGTTCATTGATTTTTACAAGTTTGTGTCCCTTGAAACTTAGTCTCTGTAGCTGAATGATATTGCAGCCTTGTGAACGCAACTCCTCCTACATTTCTGAATGAATCTTTTCAAAACTTGGTCATGTCATTACTTTAATGGGTAATTGTGCATGAAGTGGCGATTTTATGGTTCATTGATTTTTACAAGATTTGTGTACCTTGAAACTTAGTCTCTGTAGCTGATTGATATTGCAGCCTTGTGAACGCAACTCCTCCTACATTTCTGACCTAATCTTTTCAAAACTTAGGCAATGTCATTACTATACTGGGTAGATATGCACAAAGCAGGGGCTTTGATGTTCATCAATATTTGCAATAGTTATGCCTTTCTAAACATGGTCTCTTTAAAACACAACTCAAGTTTCTAAACAGGTAAAAGTGCATAAGGCAAGGATTTTCTGGTACAGTGATTTTTGCAAGAGTTATGGGGAGAAAGAAAAAAGGATTCAAATTGATACTGCTATTTGACCTACTGTCATATTGGAAGCATTTTTAGGGTTCTATCTCTGTTCAGCTAAATTAATTGGTCTTACAGACTTCATTATGAGGTTATGCTTACAAAAATGTTAAAAGCAATAATTAAAAGACCCCTCATGGTCTTTATATTTTGTGGCGGCGTATATTGTGGCATCACTGGCACTCTTGTCAATGAAAGAAAAAACTTTTTAAAAAAAATCAGTACCTTCAGTGACTATAGATTGTGCCTATACATTGTATATACAAACTATATCTAAGCTTAATATTAAGGCATTAAAATGGAAATGCATAGTGGAATCATAGGAATTATACAGTCTTTCAATTGACCGACAACTCAAACTCATATGATTTTTAGCTGGTCTGATTTTTAAAGAAAAAAAGTCATAGTATTGTTTATAATTTTGGCTAACAAAACGGTACAAGCCTTTTTTTTTTAATTGCATTTATACAATTATACAGTCTTTCAATTGACTGACAACTCAAACTCATATGATTTTTAGCTGGTCTGATTTTTAAAGAAAAAAAGTCATAGTATTGTTTATAATTTTGGCTAACAAAACGGTACAAGCCTTTTTTTTTTAATTGCATTTATACAATTATGGTACTTAGAAACCTCTGAGCTTCAAAAACTAATAACCCCTGGGCAACATTTTCCAACTGTAAAATTTAATTGAACAATCTGAACAATTTCAAGAAATATGTGCTCTCTCAAGTATTTTGTGGCAGTTTTAACCTGTTACTTCATGTAGACTCATTTTGATGTATTGGCAAATGGAGCAGACACAAATCAAACTGCTCTTACGGGCAGTTATCTGATCAGGGTCTGCTCTGTTTGCTTATAGTATCAGTACTGTAGAAAATTCTAATTTTTCAATGACCATTTAAACTTCAGTATATTAATATTCATCAAGACATAAATTTGAACGTGAATATTCATGAGTTAATTGGGTGATTGTCGGTTGATTGACACCATTGAGGTCCTTCAGGCTTATGATTATTTTGTTTCTTTTGTGACCAGGTATCATCGTTGGAGCTGAAACTGGACCACATGGTGGTGGAGAACGGAGAGAACTTCTCAGTTGGAGAGCGGCAGCTGATCTGTATGGCACGGGCCCTGCTGCGCCACAGCAAGGTCAGTGAAATTTATATTCTATTCACTTTATGAAACAAATTCTCTCAAAATTTGGATCACCCGCATGTGATAGCATTTGTGGTGATCCTTGTTGGGGGAACGTGAAACCTAGAAAAAACCTGCTTACCATTTTCTTCCTCACATATGGGACTGTGAATTAAACCCAGGACGCATTGATGAGAAGTAAAAAGCATCAGAAATTGTCATCCAGACAAGATCTGGGTTGAATTACAACAAAATTTCTTAGATCTAAGTAAAACTTAATACTTAAGAATGAATTTCATTAGTCTTGTTTTTCTAATAAAACTACCCTTATATTTTATTTCATAACAAATATTTTTAGTTATTTAGGTAATAATTAATTTCGGCTTAGTCATGTACTTGACTATTTTATAAAGTAGGTATGGTGGAATATGTTTCTACCTTGTTTAAGAATTTAAGTATATCTTATTGCTAAGTATTGTTGATGGAATTTGAGCCAGTATAGGTAGACCAATCACATTAGGGTGTCTGAATAGCATAATAAGTTAACACACTGGCTTTTTGCCAATGCAGCCCCAATTAAACACACTGGCTTTTTGCCAATGCAGCCCCAAATACACTGGCCTTTTGCCCCAAACACACTGGCTTTTTGCCAGTGCAGCCCCAATTAAACACACTGGCTTTTTGCCAATGCAGCCCCAAATACACTAGCTTTTTGCCCCAAACACACTGGCTTTTTGCCAGTGCAACCCCAATTAAACACACTGGCTTTTTGCCAGTGCAACCCCAGTTTGATCCTAGGTCGGTCTAATGGAAGGAGTAGCCCATTTGGACACATGGGTTTTCTCCTGGTTTTCTGCTTTCTTCCAGCATCAAAGAAGTCTTGTCCTACACTTACATCAGATGGTAAGTATTAATCATCTTTAATGTTATTCATGCCATCAGATTCTACTTCTGGACGAGGCAACAGCATCCATCGACACAGAGACAGATGCGCTGGTTCAGCAGACTATCAAGGATGCGTTTGCTGACTGCACTATGTTGATCATCGCCCACCGCCTCAACACAGTGCTCTCCTGTAACAGGATACTGGTTATGGAGGAGGGAAAGGTAGGGCTACTCAATGCTAAATATTTACAAAGAGTCATACTTGATGACTTTAGAGGGGACTAGCTACTGCATCTTAGATTTTTCAAGAGTCTTGCACCTTAAAGTCTTTAGTTATGGTCTGTAATTTTTTAGATTGTCTTAAAGACCAGAAGTGCTCAGGTTTCAACATAGGGCCTTTTACTTCTAGGAACAAGAGTACAATCAGATTTCGCAAAAACTCAAAACAGTTTTTTGTATGGGGAAAAAATGTTGAAATGGTAAAAGAGAAAAAACATCTTGGTACTGTATGTGACTGCAATTTTGAGGGTTTTGAGTTTAAAACATGGTTTTAGAGTGACACTGTGGTGGAGAATTATGAAAAAACAATTTTCATGGCATAAAGTACTGGGGAAATTTTTTCTATGAAGTTTAAAGACTTTTGCTGTATAGAACAAGGCAACGGAATTGTGCATGTCTTGATGCAATGAAAAAGCTTTCAACATTATCTTTGACATTGTTTTATTGGTTAATCCCATGGAAAGAGTCAGGATTTATGACCACCAATATCACACCACTTATTGTGAACACTTAGACTAGATGTTGCAGAAAATTATTAGATGAATATTTGTTTTAGAGCTTGTAACATGATATTGGCCAGTTTTGATGTATCTCTACCCTTGAGCACTTGCTGTCCTCCAACACCTATAACTAACTGTGCATCACTATATGACTGATATACTGCAGTGATGGTAATCTCCAGCATAGCTCTCTATAATTTCTTAGTAAATTCAATAATTATACCACCCTTTTCAGCTAAATTGTTCTTATTTTCTTGACTGTTGTGTGATATGATTTATAATGACTGTCCATCTGTTGACAGGTTGTGGAGTATGGGAAGCCTACTGATCTGCTGTCCAGTCCACACTCCAAGTTCAAGGCCATGTTTGATGCCTCAGAGAAACATCCTGACCATGTTTGATAGGACATGCTCAACAAACAGTGAATGTGTCTCAATCTGTGTGGTAGCACTTGTTAAACATTCAGCTGATAGAACACCTAATATAGAGCTGAAATGCATCAAAATATGTGTTAGGGCTCATGTAAGAAACAGTTGATATGTCTCAAACGGTGTGAAACATACATCAGATATGAACCCAGATGTATGACAGTGGATTGGATTTGCCTCAAGCCATGAAACAATGTGATAAAATAACTCTAAGCAATGGATCATGTTATGAAGTTGTAAAAGTGTGCAATGCTGGTTTTGAATTTGGGTTGGTTTTTTTTGGTAATGGCATAGTTGCAAAGCTACCAGGTCAAATTTGGTTGTTTCTATAGTGCTTTACACAGTGGTTAGCATTTCTATAAAGTTGGTTTAGACAGGGTATTGTAGTGATGTAAGTTATGGTTAGCATTTTGGTTTAGATTGAATGGTTATCAAGTTAGGTTTGACTGATTTTTGTTTAAACAGTGTTAAGCAATTTTGAAAAGTTGGAAAGACGGGTTTGGTTTGATATGGTATTGTAGCAGTTAAAACAGTAATTAACAATGCTGTCAAGTTGGTTTGCAATAGAGTATTTTGGCAGTTATAATGGTGATAAGCAATGCTATCTTGTTGATTTGTATAGGGTATTGTAGTGGTTAAAACATTGGTTAGTATGCTGTCTTGATGGTTTGGGTAAGGTTTGTTGCAGTTTAAACAGTGTCCAACATTTATGCAATCAGTTAGTTTTTGAAAGCTAATTTTAGCAGTTAATACATTGGTTAGCAACACTATCTACTTGGTTTGGATAGAACATTGTACCAGATATACAAGTGGGTTAGCAATACTATCAAGTTTGTATTTGGCAAAATGTATTAATCAAGTAGCAAATATTATGAATATACTCTTAAAAAAATCTTAGGAGAATGTACTGTCTGGTTACATCAAAATTAATAGCTAAACATGTATAAGAACAACATACAAATTTGAATCATTACATCATGGGAGTAAGTTGGTGGTTGTTTTTTTTTGTGCAGTTTATTTGTTGATGTAAAAGTTCTTTGAGCTGTTACAATAATTATATTGGGAATTTTATGAACAATGAAACGTGTTTTTGTTACACTTGCCAAAATGAGGTCACACACTCGTTAGGGCAACATACAAGACGTGATATATACTTGTAATTTAAGGGTTAGTTATGACACTGTAGAATTCAAAGATTCACATATAGGTTGTTGTGATTTGATTGGGACCACTTTGGACATACTAATGATTGCAAAGTTTAAATGCATTTCCAAGCTTTGTATAAAGGTTGGACCAATAAGCTGAGTTTTTTCAGTCAGTTGATTTATTGATTGATCTGATTGAATGATAGCAAATCAAGTTATTTTAACTGAACCCCATTGTTTTTTTATTTATTTTCCTTTTATTTTTTGATAATTTTAAGCAGAGTGTAGAATTTATAGGACTTTTTAACACCATTTTAGTCTGTAGGTTTATATAAATATACTGGTAGCTATTTATGTATTTTGATATTGTCCACTGTTCTATTTTACAGAAAGTATTTTCAGGTTGTTTTTCCAATCTTTTTTTTAGAACTAGAACAGCCTTGTACATTATCATTATTTATTATTATTTTCATGTAATTAAACTGTAAATTGAAGTGATTAGCTTTAAAATAATTAAATTGGACTGATTATCTGAATTCATGGTGTTCTGATCAGGATAAACATTTATGTTCTTCAAGTTTATGTTTAAGTTGTCATCATTTTTTCCAATATTCATGAAAAAGAATGTGTTTAGTCAACTATTTGCTTAAATTGCATTGCAATTGCTGCTTCGTTGAATTTGGTTTTGACCATTATAGCTGAGTTTTGATTTATCAATGACCTACATTGTATGTTTGTCTATTTAAATCATTTTATTGAAACTTTCATGAGAAGTCTAAATGTTTTCAAAATTTTAATTGATTTCCAAATTTTGACCCAAGTCATTTAAAGTCATGTGATAAAAAGAATATCACATGAGTTGTCATATAATATAAAATTTTATTAAACTCGTCCAAGAAAATGGTCAAAAGCTTGCCAGAGGCTCGCTTTTAACCATTTTCTTGAAATCGTTTAATCATGCCAATTTTCTGCATTATTAACCAACTTGATAAGATACTGTTCATTATGTATGTTTACCCACACAAAATAAAGAGAGAACTTATTAAATGGAAATCAAGTATATTGTTCGTCTTATTTTGCAAAAGATCAGTATCTTGTAAAGCATGGAAAAAACACCGAAAAAACTCTGTATTCATATGATTTAGAAAAATTCTTCACAAGTTGATTGCATTTTTTTTATTTAAAAATTATTTATTTACGTAAAATTAAGAGAAATGACCCCTTCTTATTTTGCAAATTTTTGCATTTTAAAACAGGTATGTAGCTTCATTAACGGAGCTGTTTGATCAGTGTCTCCCCTGTTTACCATACAATATTATAGCTCAGGTTCTAAAGTCTGGTAGGCAAAGAGACATTCCTTGCTTCATTTACCATTTAAAGTACAATAACTTAATATTCATCAAGTCATACATTTGTACATAAATATTCATGAGATAAAGGATCATTGATTATATGGGTATTGTATATAGCTTGATGAGGTAAATTGTTCTTCTGATATTTCTAAACACACATCATTTGAATAATTTGCTTGATCTAGTGTAAACAAATATTGACCACCTTCTTGTACTACACACACGTTATTTGTTAGTTTCAAGTTTATTTTTAATCAGTTTATGATATGGAGCTCCAAGTCTTTTTTATTTGTTGATTTATTCATTTGACATAGTATTGTGATATTATTTTCATATCCCCCAGCCAAGTATTTTTCTATGAACTTGTATATTTTTCTTTTCAAATCCCAGGTTTACAACCCGCTGCCTTCTGTAATGTTCCACTAAAATTATATGTAAATCAATTTTTTTTATCTCCTCCAGTTATTGCTTTACATTTAATTTCTTTTGTTATTCTTTATATATCTTTGTAGTTAGTTATTTCTTAACTTGTGAACTGTGACAGAGATAAAGATGTCTTCCTTCCTGTCCAGTCTGTGTAATCTCAAGACCACAAATTCAACTCACTGGCACAAGATCCACACAATGGATGGTTCCGCAAGTTGTATTAATTCCTCCCCCTATTGATAATTTGACAGTTTCTTTTCATACCTAGGTCAAGTGCTCACAAACAGTATCACAAACAAAAAGCACATGTTCCTTTGTGTAAAGTAGGTCAAACGTTCACCATGTGTTTCACACTTACACCTTGTGACTTAACATGTATAAGGAATTGTGTTTATAGAAGAACAGGAGTGATGAGTGCAAAAAAAATAAAAAAAAATGTCATACTTAATAACTGTGACTCGGACTTATTCCAATGAAATTTGACTCACACAGTTTAATTTGGCAGTTCTGTAGCCAGTGATGCAGCTATAAATAAGTTGAACATGCAAAAATTCCGCAATGTCACATATTTGGGTTGGGTGAAAATCAAGATACTGTGTAAATGAATTTGAATACATCTTTTAATACTAAAAAAGTATGTAGGATATTGGGCCAGAAAAGAACTAATAAGGAACAGTTGCTATGGGTTTTACATGAATATATATATTCGATATTTACAGAAAATGAATTGGGTAGAAATGTTACCATAAACAAAACTGGATCAGTATGACCCAGATACAAAACTGGATCAGTATGACCCAGATACAATACTGGATCAGTATGAGACTATGACCCGGATACAAAACTGGATCAGTATGACCCAGATACAATAATGGATCAGTATGAGACTATGACCCAGATACAAAACTGGATCAGTATGACCCAGATACAATAATGGATCAGTATGAGACTATGACCCAGATACAAAACTGGATCAGTATGACCCAGATACAATAATGGATCAGTATGAGACTATGACCCAGATACAAAACTGGATCAGTATGACCCAGATACAATACTGGATCAGTATGAGACTATGACCCAGATACAAAACTGGATCGGTATGACCCAGATACAATACTGGATCAGTATGACCCAGATACAAAATTTGATCAGTATGAGACTATGACCCAGATACAAAACTTGATCGGTATGACTCAGATGCAAAACTTGATCGGTATGACCCAGATACAAAACTGGATTAGTATGACCCAGATACAAATTTGGAACAGTTTGACCAGCCCCTGAATGCACCTCATAAGCCTTATTTAAAGGGATGTATCTTTATAACTGTGTAAGAAAGATTAATATTTAATGTCTTATATACATTACATTATACTTTATAATTACATTCCCTCACACAAGTATGAAAAACTAACCTTTTTTATCTTTCCTTGTAATCATGTAAACATTCTACTTCTCATTATCACTCTTAGAAAGTCTTTTGCATTTATTTATTGTTTTTCATTATATTGCATGGGTATAAATCACATGTAGTGAAATCTCTACCAATCAAAGTATTTTTAATTCTATCTGATCATCATTGAAATATGATCATGGTCCTTCAAATGCTTAAAAACTTAAGTGCAGATGCATGAATGAATTGCCTTGGAGTTGTAGGCCCTCTTGCTCTTATTCTATAAAAGCTTGCATTTACAATAGAATGTCCAGGATTACTTGATGGACCATAATCACAATTTAATGATGAATGACCTTAACCCTTTCCCTCATAGAAGAAGCCATGAAAAGATCTATGCGAACAGCATAAAACCAGATCAGCCTGCGAGTAACTCGCAGGCTGATCAGGTTTTATGCTGTTCGCTGCTCCTCAGTGGTCTGGAAATGAGGATTTTGTATTTAAATTTGGTAAGGTTTAACTATGGTTTTCTGCAGATCAGGCTTTATGTGATACCTATTGAGTGTGTCAAAATGAGTCTATATGAGGGAAAGGGTTAAAATAGTTATTGAATGTTTCCATTAAATAAACCATAGATCTTACACAAATTTCAAAAATGTAAGATTTAACCTGTGTGTAAGTATTTTGTAAGTGTATTCATCAACGTTAGAGATAGTTCCAATTTCAGTTTGTTGTTGTATAGATTGGATGTATTATACACAGACCTCAGCAGCTAAGTTGGTTTGTCTTATTACTTATTTAATTAAATTGTTGATTGATTTTTTGTTTCAGAGGGAATTCTAGATTTTTGTAAGTCTGTAGGGCTAATATAATTTGTGACCCCTGAATTAGAGTAATCTAGTTTTATCAGGTTTAGGTAGAGATAAAAATCAAATAAACAAATGAAGCTGTCATAAGGGAGATAGTGTTAACATCCACTGTAACTACAGACTGTTTAACATGCTGGTGGTGGGTGGAGGATATCATATTTTCATCTAGAAAGGAATGTACATTTTAAACAGCCCTCAAATAAGCCTCCCCTCCTTTGTAACAAATGACAAGGTTACTGGTATAATTGTTATAAATTCCTTATTATAAATGTATTTACTTTTTTGCCAATTAGCAAACATTGCTGTACAATTTATTCTAATCTATCAAAACTGTTCCTTGGTTGGAACAGTTAAGCCATGAAAAATCCTTGTCAATCACTTTTATTAAATTATAGTGTAATTTGAAATATATAACTTCTAGTATATAGCTGATTTTTTGTATTTATTTTTTTTGTACAGGAAGACCTCATAGCATGGACATATTTTATTTCACTTTTATACAATAAAATGGGATCAGACCACGGATTCAGAACTTGTATTCAAACTTGATTCTCATTTTTGACCGAATGATGGCTATGCTTTTATGCCATTTAGACTGTACATGATTACAGTAAAAAAGAGAGAAAAAAAATAAAATAATAAGAATACGTGTTAAAAACTATATTTTTGTTATCAAATAATAATTTTTTGTAAGATATATATTTATAATAAAATAGTAATTGTATTATTTTGTCATCAAATAATAAAAGATTTCATTTTTATATCTCCGCTCTTTAAAGAGTGTGGGCAGTACAAGTCACATACTGTCCTTCACTAACATTGCATGAAATAAAGGTGGGATTTTGTGGCATTTTTTCACTTTTAGTGTTTTGTAAGTCTATGCCAATTTTAGGTAACATATATGGACAATGTTTAACTGATTGTCATAATGTGTGAACAGGTATAAATATGCATACATCTTTAATTTGGTTTTGTTTGTATATGCATTACAAAACATGTTCAGAGCACAATATATGTAAGGGTTTGTATATGTTTTGAAGCAGGGCAATATTTAAGACCTTTTTTCTTCTGTTTACAATCAAATAACGGTAAAATTTTACAAACAACATTATTATTCAACATTGTTGTTTTTGTTTAAAGATATCTTGTATATATTTTATTGATTGTTCATATTTTTTATTAAAGAAAATAAAGTATACATTACTAAATCTGTTGTTTTTTTCTTTCATCTCTGACTCTTAAAGACCCAGTATGCATTAGCAACACGGCAAGCACAAGCCTTTAAAATACTGTTAATTGCTTGAAACAGCTAAAAAACTATTATTTTACCCCATTAATGTCCCATTAATTCTTGATATGCTCTATTTAACAGAAGCCATTTTAATGGGATACACTTTTAAATACCATGAATATATCCCCTTATTGGCCACAATTAGGGCCAAAAACATACTTAAAAAGGAAAATGTAATCCCTGAAAAATTAATGGCCATAAATAAGTTTTTCATAGTTTGTATCGTTTAATAGCTTTTTATGCTCACCGAAGGTGACGCATATAGTCGCCGCTTCGTCCGTTCGTCCGTCTGTCCGTCCGTCACACTTTCCTTGTCCGGACTATTTCTCAGGAACAAACGGCTTGAATTCAACGAAACTTTATGGGAAGCTTTATTACCAAGAAGAGATGCGCATATCGTCAGCATGACCCAATTCCTAAATTTTTCAAAGAGTTAAGGCCCCTTGACTTTTTGGCCTAAAGTACATATTGCATGATTCTTGTCCGAGCTATTTCTCAGGAACTAATGGCTTGAATTCAATGAAACTTTATGGGAAGCTTTATACCAAGAGAGATCGCATATCGTCGCTGACCCGATTCCTAAATTTTTCAAAGAGTTAAGGCCCATTGACTTTTTGGCCTATAGTACATATTGCATGATTCTTGTCCGGGCTATTTCTCAGGAACTAATGGCTTGAATTCAACAAAACTTTATGGGAAGCTTTATCACCAAGAGTAGATACGCATATCGTCGGCGTGACCTGGTTCCTCAATTCTTCACAGAGTTATGGCCCCTACTACCATGTTGTTGACTAATATTCATGTCATTTGCCTAATTTAACAGGAGATATCATTTAAACAAAACCCCACAAAATTCAATATGCTAGTAATGTCAATCATAATCATGTCAGCTAATTGTTTAGGTAATTTTACACTATTTAAAATATCCAGTCATATGTCAAGAGTGTTGGTTAACCTCTTTGATATGAGCACACATTGAAATGTATGACTTAATTTTTAGTAGTATAAAAACTTTAAAAAAATCAATGAAAGATCTGATGAGTAACACGTATTATCATATTAAATAGTAAACTGTTACTAAGTCTCCAAATTAGAGTTGGTAAAACATCTCGTCTGATGAGGAGAATAGATATGATTTAGGAATAGGGATTTCAACATATCCTCCCACCCATTGACCAAGGCCTTATTTGTAACAATGACGTTCTTCGGGGAGCATCTGTCAGTTCTACTGACTTTCTTGTTTTTTGTTTTTTTACTGGTAATTAATTTTCGTACATATTAAAGTAAATTGATATACATATATGTTAATTATTGGCATGGCAATGTCACATATTTTAGAATAAAACCCATTTGCAAGCAGATTTAATCACATGTTCTATAAAAACCCATTAAATTCCTAGGTGAGGTGAATTTAATTGTCATAAAATTTCGGGACATGTGCACATACATGAAATATACTTATTAAGTAACAAAAGTTGCCTCCCCTGTTTGTAATGGGGTAAATGAAGATATATGTCAGCCCGACCAGTCAAATGCCAGCCTGACATAGTTCTTCATTTGAAGTATGTCATTAGGAATTTTTTTTTAAAGGGGGGGGGGGGATTTAAGAGTTGCATTACGAATTATTTCAAAAGGAAAGGAAGATGGACAAAAAAGAAAACTAGAATGCATCACTGAGGTATGTAGATAGTTATTTAATATTATCTATAAAATACATTTGGACTTTTGAGAAAAAGTATGATTAAAGGGAAAATTATGAATAGACATAAACTAGATTCTTCTGTTAATACAAATTAAAATTGCTTAGGTGTTTACATTTTCCCAAATACGTACTTTACGGTTTACGGCACATGATCTCAATGTTTTACTCCTGTTTTATTTCTGGAAATCACCTTGGCTTATGTGTACTGTATATATAACTTATGTCCAGACATTTGTTTTTTATGCCCCCACAAAAAATGGGTTGGGGGCATATAGATTTGCCTTTGTCCGTACGTACGTCCGTGTCACTTTGTGACACGCATAACTCCGAAAGTATTTGTCTACAGACTTGATACTTCATGGATATATTATTTACGACATGAACTTGCGCATCTGGGTATTTTCATCGAACCACCATTGAAGTTGACAGAGATATGGGCCTTTGTTTTTGAAAGATATGGAATTTTATGTTTGTGACGCACATAACTCTGAAATTATTTGTACTACAGACTTGAATCTTCATGGATATATTAATCAGGACATGGACTTGTTCACCTGGGTATTTTTATTGAACCTTCGTTAAAGTTGAAAAGAGTTATGGGCCTTTGTTTTTGAAAAAAATATGGAATTTTATGCTAGTGACCTTCTCAGACGCAAAGTACTAGTTCGATTTAGAAATCGTCAAAAGATATAAGTCATAAGAACTTGTTTCCCAACTGACGTAAAATAAAGAAACACACACAAAAAAAACAATAAAATAAAAAAAACAACCAACTATGAAATGTAACTAGCTGCCATTTAAACTATAATTGTATTTTTATTCCCTTAACTTTCTTTATTTTATTGTCACATTGTTTTATTGCCTTGAGTTTTAATGTCAGCACTGGCTGTTTATTGCTTATTTTTATGGTACTTAGCATTCATATCAGTAGTTTGTAATTGTGCTTCGTTTACATATTCATTCATTTTCTTTTTAAACTCATTCTAATGAATTCTCATAAAATGAACCTGAATAATAATTCTGTCATTTAGTGACAAAAAAGAGTGTTCGGAAGTAATTACTCAAGGCAATCATCTCCGGATATCTGAACGGCACCTTTTTTACAATCGATATTAAGATTTGTGTTGCATTAATTTCAGTTAAGTTTTAAATTTAATTACCTCGGCAGGGTTACTCGGATTTTTCATGAAAGGTAGCTTTTGGTGTGTGTGGTTTGCGTTGGTCGCATGCATCTGTTCTCGCGGGATATTCCTCCACCTGTAATAAGCTGGCGTCTTTTTATGACTGAAATTGTAAACACCAGTACATTATTAACAGTGATAAAAAAATAAAAGGACGTTTCAGTGGGTTACCACTGGTTTTAAATTTGGTAAAAAGGTGTGTGTGTTTTTTTTTTTTAAATTTTCCATTTGTTCTTAGCAGAATGTTAAAGGAAACCACAATATTCTCAAAATTCTTGTATTGAAAACGTTATAAAATGTATATTTACCAAATGTTGAGGGCCGGAAAAAATCACAATTTAGATTTTATGCCAATTTGTCATGAAGAAAAATATAACTAAATTAAATTTCATAGCGTTTGGGTAGTTTCTGAATAGATAAAATGGCAATATTTGCTCGTGGTGTATTTTCCATGCATATTTGACAGTATTTCATCATGTAACTTATAAATCTCTTTATATATAACAAATTATGATGAAAAAATATTCTGAAAGTATCTTTTTGGCCGTTAGGCCGTTTATTTTCACCCTTACTTCCTGTGAAACACACAGTAATGAAGCGGAATAAAATAAGGCTTTTCATTGGTTATTATATACTTTGCTAAATTCCCATTGGTCATTGTAAAATTAGTCAAAAGAAACGAAAGGAGTTGCGGAAACCAGTTCTTTAGATCTCTGTTTGTTTTAAATGATGAAGTTTTCTTCCCCTGCGAACGATTTGTCCCGAATAGTAAGACACTGCACCTTTTTAAGATAAACTGAAAGAGTAGAACGTTAAAAAAGGAAACACATAGATTTCGGAATTGATTGTTCGACCCTGACAGATCTAATATTAAAAAAACACACAAAAAAAACCACAAAAAAAACGTAACATCCGGTTTCGTTTTGTAGCCCGCGTTAATGCGCAGATGTTTTAAGGCAGTAAGTGTCTACCAAGATTGTACAAATTATTTGGATCTGTGGTATTTCAAAGAGCTGCACTGACACAGGAATTACACAACTCCAACAACAAAATCTATTAAATGTTAAACCATTCAGGCACTAATCATCAAGCTGGTTACCACGGCCGAGTATCTTTTTTAAAGATATTTCTTGTTTGATATGTTATTAAAGTATCAATTATGCAGTCTTTCCAGTTTTTTAATGCTTTGATTTTTTCAACATATTTTAGCTTCTACCCGGATGCCTCCGTGCATTCGGGGTCTTCCTCCACCTGTAATTAGCTGGACGTCGCTATATGACTGAAATACTGTGGAAGCGTCATATTTTAGCAAACAGATGTGTTTTACCATAAAGCTAAATCTCAATAACGAGCATGTTGACCCCTATTTTTAATGCATATATATTTTAGTTATAGTCCTCTAAAGTACTTAATTGCAAAATTAAAAAATTATATGTCCATTACATAAAAAAATAAAATAAATAAATAAACGCTGAAACGCCTTAAAACAGAGAAAGGCAACTCCTGTAAAAGTATATGAGAAAAGATTTGTTCAGGTAGACAGTGGATAATTGAAATTTGCAAACTTTCAAAAAAGTCATAAAAGAAAATGTTATAAAAAATAATTTAATCTTTAAAGTAGAATTAACTTTCACATACCTTCAACAGAGAAAACGTGACTTTGCGAGATTTGTATGATATGCTGCATGCATAGTGAGTATTCACACAGACAGAATATTTGTATAGGGGGTTCACATGTGCAGACACAAAATCAAATTTGTTTTACAACATCGTTTGCTTTCTTAAAATGTCCTCAAAGGAGCTTCCTGGCAGACTTTGCATATCTCGTCCGTAATCCTGGGTAACGCCAGGCAATATTTCTGTATTAACAAGGGAAACTGTAGCCAATCACCTTACATGGAGCAAAAAGTCTAGACTTAGAAATCAAATAAAGAAAACTTAGAAATCAAATAAAGGAATCATATACATAAAGAGATATTACTTGGATGAACATTTCTCTAAATGTTTTCTGTGTGTGATAGAGTTCTCTATGAGATTCTTAAAACTGGTTCGGATTTCAGTCACTAAGTGCTTCGTAATTTTTTAAAAGCGAATTTCATAATTATTGTTTTCTAATTAAAAAAAAATCACAAACAAACAGATATTTCCTTTCTAAACAGATTGTGTCAGTTATTAAGGTTTTATTAAAGCCAACTTAGTCAAATTGAATATTTTGTGGAACAGGAATGGCGGAGCGTGATTCTATCAAATCTTAAGAATTTTAGTATTACATAGCGCAAAGTATTGTTGGTGGAATTCAAGCCTGAAGCTATTGAAAAAGTTTGACCCCTCTCCAAACTTGAGTTCAGGACTCAATTTCTTGCAAATACTCAAGTACGATCCTAGGGCAAATCTCAAATATCAAACACGATCTGTATTGAATTTAAGACCGATTTTGATTTCCTGGTTCTATATTCTGCAAGTATCTTAAGTCAAAACTTTAAGTCTCATTCCAAAAATGAAACCTTCCTACAGTCATGATTCAAAACAACATTTTCATGATTAAGCCATTCTATTGTTATTTCAAGGTATATGCATTTGATATTTATATAGACCCAGAGTTACCTCTCTTGCAGGGGCCGCCGTGGCCGAGCGGTTACAGTCGTGGACTACAAATCTCTCAGCCCCTCACCGCTTTGAGTTCGAATCCCGGTAGGGACTTCGGATTTTTCATGTGAGGAAGCCTTCCAGCTGGCTTGCGGTAGGTCGGTGGTTCTACCCGGGTACCTCTGTGTACTCGGGGTCTTCCTTCACCTGTAATTAGCTGGACGTCGCTATATGATTGAAATACTATCGCAGCGACGGTAAACTCCAATACAATAACAGCAATCTCTCTTGCAGGTTTAGAGATAATTTTAAGAAGCAGTAATTAGTGCATTACCATTTTTTATTTTGGACAATGAGAACGGTTTATTTTGAAAATTATTATTTGTTCGAGAATGTTTTATCAGGTATGTTTTGTATATATACATTTCAAACAGCTATAGCTCGCGTTTTAATATGGTATATTTCTATATTGGTCCTCTTTTCGATTATTATAATTATAATTGTGTCGTAAGAATGTCTATATTAAATGATGGGCCTCTCCTGAACTTCAGCCTACCAAGGTTGCTTTTTCATGAACGATTAAACGAGAATGTTAGTAATTTTGTATACTGTGATAAAGAAATAAAAGGATAAAAAGTTGTTATTATGCACATTATAACAACTGCCTTCTGTATACCTATATATCAAAAACTAATAATAAAAGGCATCAACTCGATGAAAAAATAGGCACATGGGTTCCCTGTGAGAAATACATGGATAAAAGAAATGAGACAATGAAATAAAAGATAGTATAGTATGAAATAAATAAGATTTTTAATAATTTAATTGATAAAGGTATGGTTGGAATAGAATATCAGAATCAATATACAGTATTATCAGTCTAGGTGAGACCAATCCCCTTATATGCAGTGTCTTAAAAGCAGTGCTATATGTTTGATTCACCAAACTGTAAATGTCAGCAACATGTCCCATGTCTTACAACAATGCAAGAAAATGTACCGTTTTTATCATTTGTCTTTGTGGTGAGATATTAATGTTAAACCAGTGACGTCTTTCACAAGACCGGTAGAAATTGAAAAGTTAGCTGCATATTGTACATAGGCATTGTCAAAGGAGTGAGTTATTATCGCTTTTATTATTGACGAATATTCATGTTAGAATCAATTTTACGTAAGCAAGAAAATTGTCAAAGCCTTCATGATAGCTGTTAATTTAACACAGACCATCGACTTATTTAAATCGTGACAGTTGTGGGGAAGAAAATTGTGAACAAAGATCGACTGTGGTTATATAAAGGAAAGCTTTTTTGCAAGGAAATTGCGAGTTGAAAGAAGAAAACCCATGTTTTGATAGAAATTATAATATTGGTATAAGTAATTACAAACTGCTTCGTAAGTTCTTCTTGGTATGAATTTAAACCAGGGTTCAAATCAAACGTTTCAGGAATGAGCTATTCTATCGTTATTTCAATGCATTCCATTGGCATCTAAGATATAATTATAGAGAGTCAAATCAGAAATCATTGCTATCTATCTGATCGATTGGATGCTTACTTTACACAAAACCATAATAATCCCTTCTGTGGCAAATTTAACCGCTTCATGTTTCAAATTATCATTTCATAATAAGCAGAGCCAGTTTGCGACTTGATTATTGGAGTTTACCGTCGCTTCGACAGTATTTCAGTCATATAGCGACGTCCAGCTAATTACAGGTGGAGGAAGACCCCGAATGCACGGAGGCATCCGGGTAGAACCAGCGACCTACCGCAAGTCAGCTGGAAGGCTTCCTGACATGAAAATCCGAATGACGCTGCCGGGATTCGAACCCACGCGGTGAGGGGTTGAGTGAGTGTTAAAGTCAGCGACTTTACCCTCTCTGCCACGGAGGCCCCTGTCAAGTTTATTATTAAAAGTGTGTCATTTGACGTCATGGCGGAGCATAAGCTATCATAAAAGCTTTTGTTTGAATTGGGAAAGTCATTACCCGAAAGAAAGATATAGTTGGAAATAGGACAGACTGAACGTGGTGTTCCTCAACCTCTTGCATTTCTGTTGCACGGGCTATTTTTAGTGATCCCCTTCTTCTTCTTCTCCTTTTTCAAAAAAAAAAGAAAAAAAAGAAAAAAAAAAGTTATAATAATATAAAATAAAGTTCCAATGTGCTGTGTTGTTTTCCACATCTTATTCAATTTTAGTGTTTTAAGATTTAAACAATTTTAGCAAGCTATAGTGTGCAACTTTTATTACAAAGAGTTTCGTGGATATATGTGCAGTAGGTGGGTACAGCAGCAAATGAAATGTGTTTGACGAAGTTGAATTCAAAAAAAGATTCGTGCCTAGATCTATGTAACGTCATGTCTATGACGTCACCATGCTCCGATGAAAGATTGATCATGTAAATTAAACGGGTCTTAAAATTGAAACTATATTGGCGTCATTAAGTAAATATACATGTATATACATACAGAAATAAAGTTTAGTCTGTATTTGAGATTAAAAACAACCTATTAGAATCGTGACTTTGTGATGTATATAATTATCAATGTGGCTAAATATCGATTGTGGTTAGTTTGTTGCCTTTGCATAACATTAAAACGAGTAAGTTAATGAAACAATTTTCAGTGAGGAAACATCACAAAAGTAAATTCATGTTATAATTTCGATTGGATTGGTGATGTTGACATTAGCAATGATACTTGTGTTTATGTACTTCTTTGTCATTGCTCAACAATCGCAAACTCTACTTAGATAAAAAGTATAACGTACATTTTATCTAATCACTCACCACGATCCTGTGTCTGATCAGTATTTTACCAAAGTTTAGACCTATCTTAAGATATATCGTATATGAACTTAGCATCATGAAACCCTCAAGAGTGATTGCATCGAATCATTCTACCAAGAAACTATTTATAATGACAGCAGTCAAATTAACGACATTATAGTAACTCTAATAACATGAAGAACTCCCCCGGCTCTCTCGAGTCGTGGCCACCTAGAATATTGGAAACCAGATTAGGCATATAAAATAAATGACAAATGTCAGATAAAAGCCTTGGCATGATATCAGGTAATACTGTATGAAGTATGTTATCACGTCACCCATTCCTAACTATAAGGATTTGAGATGACCTTAAACAGAATGATCATTTCATATTACAATTACAGACGTCCTGGGTAGTTTTACATTTAAATTTAACCCATAACATCTTTTGTTTCTTAAGGATAACTTCTAGGTTGTTGCGATAATAACCGGGACAACACAGATGTACACGTACGTCATGAAGTTCATGTTTTGTTCATTAAAGGATTTGTTCATTATACAAACTGTTATTTCGATCATAAAATAAATCCCAATAACGGGTGAATGTCTTCCCAATAAGTGCTGTTATATGAGCAGTCTAAGTTCATTAACACAGTTTTAATGATAGCAATAATCAGATTTGCTATTGTAGTTTTATTTATAAAATTTACGTTCATTTTCATTGCGTTTTCTTAATAAAACAAAATACTGAGTAACTGTGATATCATTATATTTCGTGGGGGACTATTTTTAGATTTTGTGGAGGGTTTAATCCACGGTTATTGATCGCCACGAAAACTTTTTTATTTACCTCATGTTTTCTATAAAACACGAAATTCCTACAAGTTCACAATCAACGACATTTGGTGTCAACGATAAGTAATGATTTAATAGAGATTTCGGTTTAACTTTGGGAACTTGCATACGAGATGAAATTTTTTCTTTCTTTTTTTCCTTTAGATGTAAATTATTTCACAGTGTTGCATCTTTTTATCGATTTTACACATGCTCAATTATATTTTTAATCCGTTTAAGTCAAATAGGTAAACGTATATTTCACTATAAGCCGGATTAAAATAGTCAATGTGTAGACGTAAATCGATAAGAATGATATCACATCGTATTAATGACGCTTCCTGTCGACATATCAAAGAAAAGAGAGTATAAAGAAAGGGATAGAACGGAAAAAACAACAACAGAATAACATGAAATGAAAAGAGCTTTTGTTTATTTCTTTAATGATTTTTTTTTTCCAGGTGTAATAATATGAGGTACTATGTTCTCACTCAGCCAGCACACACACACACACACACACACACACACACACACACACACTCTAAAAAAACAACAACAAACAAACAACATTCTAACAAGTGCAGTCAACACATATTCTCAATGTAAGGATAAGGTAGCTAAAAAAAAATTAACTGATTATAATAGGGATGATTCTCATATCAACACAGCGAGCCAGACCGTCACACTGGAGACTTTGATTGTTATATCCCAATTACCGATTGGTATATCCCATTTACCGTCCTATATTCCGCAACAGCTATCTTGGAGGTCATTGGACGTTAAAGTATCGAATTCGACAAGAAAGGCAAAGTTTGCCGCTTGCCGGCATATTCGACATTTTGATTTGCTATGTTCCCTTTTCAGCAGCAGTTTTCTTGAAAAGAATAATAGAATCAAGAGACTAGTCCTCAAAACCTATGAAACAATTTTCGGAGGATTTGATCGATCCTTATGCATTGATACACATGTCGTTATATTTAAGTTAAATTCCAAACATCTTGCTTTATGTTTGATACATCTAATTGCATAATACCACAAACATGATCTATGTGCAATGGCATGTGTTGCCTTGATATGTCGATTTTCCGTCAGTCGTGATTTTCTGGGAAACCATTATTATGCTAAAATAAATTCTGCACCAGGCTGATTACGTGACTTTTGCCAAAATTTTCAGTCGGTTAGGTTAAACATAATTATAAAGGAAATTCATTCATATTATTTTGTCATTTATCCATTCTTTGCAGGTGCGATATTATTTATAGAAACTCAAAAGTTCTAATTACAAACAAATCATGAAAAATTGATATGTTATTTTGACAATGTTCTATCGGAAAAGAAAAGTACTGTACATACAAAAGGTTGGATTTGACTTGATAACGTATAAGGGATGTCATTGATTTCTTCTTGAAAAATATAAAATCTAAAAGAAGTTCAGTCATTGTCAACTAGCTGTATGTAAGACAACGGTCTTCCAGCTAGCATTGGAGACATATTGCAGACATAATACTCTTTAATTACGGTTTAATCAACGTGAAAATGACTTAAGGATGCTGGCTGTCATTTCTTTTCTAGAATAGTGAGGGATTAATTACTTTAGATCTTCCTCTATGGTAACAAACGCGTCAATTTCATGTATTTAAATTAATTCAGGATGCAGAGGTTTGTGAAATGTTTCATGGAAGACTTTTTATTACGGATGCCGTTACAACTGAGGACATGGTAAAGCAACAAAATTAGTCCAATTGAATTTTTTTATTTATTCGCTACAAACCCCTCATTATGTTTTCATCTATGTGGTTGTAGAGAGCATATGTAGGAACATAAGTTCAACTGGCTGGTTCTCAAATGTATACTTCAAGGCAAGATTACCCGTGCAAATACACATTAAACAAACACGAATGGAGAGATTAAGTCAGACACCTATAGATTCTGTTTCATGTCCAGTATGTCAAGTATTTATTGGGCGATGTTTAAACCTCTATATGAGTATGCTGTAGGCCTTAAAGCCATGGTCCCTGACCAAAGCAACATTACGCTTTTGGTAACTTTTAATCAACAAACCAAAGAACATTCACTCTCTTGGTTGTGATTGAATACATCGGTGCTATTAAGATCAAAGATTGACACACAACAGCTTTACATTTGTATAAATAAAAAGATGAGATTTTATCAAAAACAGACGGAAGTAAAAGCAAAATGATGTCTTTCACAGAAGTGAACTTGAGTTAAGGGGCATTCAAAGGACATCTTTCCAATATCGAAGTGCACGGTTTGACCTCATTTAATGGCTTGTCATCAGTGTTCTTCAATAGGTTTGTCGAAAAGATGACAAGTAATTAATTTGACAGAAGACATGTCCGTTTCTTAAGTTGAAAGTTTCACAGTCAATGCAGGGAAAGTTTATATTGGATGGCACTTATATCATGTACATTATTAAGTATCTAACACATATGAACATTAGCTGAATTAGGGTGATGAATGTTCCTATCAGAGAGGCAGTTCAAACTAAGTTCATTGGATGCATACTCATTAAATAAGTCGTAAAATATTATGCTTGTAAAACCAAAGTATAAATAGGCATATCAAAACCATAAGGTTCTCAAATAAATTTAACAATTTGAATTATCAGCGACATTTGATGTCAACGAAAATTAATGATTTTACAGTAGTTTTCTGTTTATCTTGGGGAACCTTATAATATGACACCTTTTATTGTTTTTAGTCTGCTCATTGCATAAATGAATAAATAATTATTTGACTAAGCCGGGTTAAAAAAAAGAGGGTCAAGATAGCCCTGTGTCACTCACCCGAGTAAGACTGCTAGGCATGATAACCAAAAAAAATGTGACATCTTAAATGTTTTGCAATGTTTAACATGGTGACCTAGATTATGATCCTACCTGAATTAACACTCATTTTCATGCAGACAACATCCTTATCAAGTCTAATTAAGATTAGGGCAAAAATGTAGTCTCTACAATGTTCACAAAGTTGTTTCTATGATCTGACCTCGTGACCTACTTTTGGACCCCATGTGACTCAGTTTTGAAATCATCCCAGATTTCAAGTAGAAAAACATTCTGATCAAGTTCTATGAAGATAGAGCCATCATAAGCTCTTTTAAGGTTTGACCTGGTGACCTATTTTTTGACACCACATGAACCAATCTTGAAGTCATACAAGATATCATTAAGGCAAACATTCAGATTATGTTACATGAAGGTTAGTCCAAAATTGTGGCCTCTACAGATCTGCTTTGATGATCTACTTTTTGACCCCAAGTGACCCCTTTTCTAACTCAACCAAGATTTGATGTAAACAAACTTTCAGACCAAAAACCATGAAAATTGAGCAAACTATTTGGTTTCTAGATTGTTCAGAAGATTACATTTATATCATCTTCCCTGGTGACCTACTTTTTACCCCATGTACCTGAGTTTTGAACTCATCAGAGATTTCATATTAACTAACATTTTTAACAAGTAACATGAAGGTTGGGCCAAAAATGTGTCTTCTATATAGCTCACAAGGTTATTCCAAAATTTGCCCTGGTGACCTACTTTTTGACCCCAGGTGATCTATTTTCGAACTCGTGCAATATTCAATGTAAACTAACATTCTGACAAAATTCAGTGAAAATTGAGCCAAAAATGTGGTCCCTAGAGTGATCAAAACATTATTCTAAGATTTGACATTATGACCTTCTTTTTGACCCCATGTGCCCCAGCTTTTACAGCTTTGACCTCGTCCGAGATTTCATGTAAACAAACATTTTGACCGAGATACATGAAGGTAAGGCCAAAAATGTTGCTTCTAGAGTGGTTACAAGGTTTTACTTAGATTTGCCATGGTGACCTTTTAGACCCTATGTGACCCATATTCGAACTCATCCGAGATTTTATGTAGATAAACATTCTGACCAAGTTCTATGAAAGTTGGGCCAAAACTGTGGCCTCTAAGGTGTTCACAGTGAGATGATGACCGAGATTTTGACCCCATATGACCCAGTTTCAAATTCATGATATCATGTAGACAAACATTCTGACCAAATCTCATTAAGGTATGACCGAAACTATGACCTCTAATGTGTTCACAAGGTTTTTCTAAGATTTGACATTGTGACCTAGTTTTTGACTCCACGTGACCCAATTTCGAACTCATCCGAGATATCATAGACAAACATCCTGACCAAATTCTATGAAGATTGGGTTATAACTGTGGCCTCTAGAGTGTTCACAAGGTTTTTCTAAAATTTTCTAAAATTTGACCTTATGACCTAGTTTTTGATCAAACTCAATTGAGATATCATGTAGACAAAAATTTGACAATGTTTCATGAAGAGTGGACCAAAACTGTGGCATCTAGAGGAAAAAATAATATGAAATGAAAAGAACATTTGTTTATTCATTGTAAAGTCAAATTTAATTTCTATTGTAATCATATAAGGTATTTTATTCTCACCCGTAACTCCGCCAGTCGTGGCTGATGACTTGATTATTATAAGAATGGTTATCATTTCAACACTGCGAATCAGGCCGTCACACAGGAGGATTTTGTAACATTCCAATCAGCGTCATATAACCCGCAACTGCTTACGGACAGGTCATTGAACGCTTCAGTATGTAATTCGACAAGAAATGCAAATTTTGCCGGCATATCCGACCTTTTGTTTTTCCAGGTCCTACTTTCAGCAACAGCTGACTTAAAAAGAATTAAATGACGGAACATGTAAACGTATCCAAGTAATTAACGACAGAGGTTTTGGATGATCGATATGAAGTTTTACCAATCTCGTTATTTATAGATTTGTTACGTCTTGCTTTATGTTAGATACATCTGATTGTATATAATCGCAAAAATGATCAAAACACGGAATTCTCTGGGGAACCAATATTATGCTTAAAATTGATGTACAAGACTGGCTAAAAAAGCATGGTGAGGTATACATTAATTTAAAACAAGCATGGCGAGATATTTTTTTTTTACATTTTCAGAAAGCCTTTTTTTTTCTCCAGAAAATTGAATCTGAAAAACTAAAAGAAATCTGTCTGTTGAAATTTTTATCAAGAAAAATATATATAAAAATTCAAAGCTTTTGGTTATTTTTTGTATATATTTTGGTCCAGACACAATGACTATTTTTGCTCGTATTTTCCATGTACGTTTGACAATATTTTCACCTGTAACTAATAAAATATACAAGTTATAAATTATGATAAAATATTAGCTAAATCTTTAAAACGAGCATGGTGACCCCGTATTTTTAATTCATAAAAAATTTATTTGCCTAAAATAATATTCTTATGCAGACAAAACATAAAGAAACGACTGACATACAAAGCTTTATATAAACACACATATTTAAAGAAAATATACATTTGCGCTTAAGAATTGATAAAGGGAAACTATTGATTTCTTCTGAAATAAACAAAATCTGAATGAAGTTCAGTCATTGTCCCCAAGCTATATTTAAAACGATCTGTCTGATAGCATTATCTGCACATGTATTGAATAAGACGCTTGGTTAACGTTTTAATCAACATGAATGAGAACTAAAGTTGCTGACTGTCGTTGATTAGATAATGGGGGATCAGTAATACCACTAGATACTCGAAAGTATTATTTGATAACATACTCGTATCATATGATGCCTGAACACTAAATATTATTTTAAACATACTCGTATCATATGATGCCTAAACACAAAGTATTAGCTGATAACATAGTCGTATCATATGATGCCTGACCACTAAGTATCAGTTGATAACATACTCGTATCATATGATACCTGACCACTAAGTATTAGTTGATAACATACTCGTATCATATGATGCCTGAACACTGATTCAGTAATCAACTGTTGTGACATGTTTCAAGGGAGCCTGTGCTAATATTACGGTTTCGGATATTTTCACAACAAAGGATATTTAAAAAAAAATATGATAGATTTGTTCAATGAATTCTTTATCATTATTTCACTACAAATCCCTAATTATGGTTTCATTTCTGTGGTTGTGCTATCTATGACAAGCTTAAGTGAATTAATCTATGTGACCTAAGCATTTAAATCCGTAGCACATATTTGTATTTGCGACAAATTGTCCATACACAAAGACTAATATGATTGGCCAGAGCATAGCATGTCATGTAACATCTCATGAACATATCACAGTAATTGGTTTATGTAAGTGATTGAAACATATTTGTTAGGGAATTTAATTCGAAATTCCAAGGCACCTGTCAAGAAAGATTAGTATACGTTACAAAGAAATGCCCAGCTGACGAAAGAGAAATGCTTATCTTCAACGGACACGTGTGTAACTCAAATACAACAAAACACCATTAAGTATGCCTTTGTAGTGGAAACTTTTTAAATGAACTCGATAAAAGTTTATTTTTAAGTTATAGTATTTTAATAAAAAAGATCAATACATGTTGGTTTTTATCTAAAGGACTTGACTATTTTTGTTGTCGCTTCTACAGTATTTCAGTCATATAGCGACGTCCAGCTTATTGCAGGTGGAGGGAGACCCCGAATGCACAGAGGCATCCGGGTAGAACCACCGACCTAACGCAAGCCAGCTGGAAAGCTTCCTCACATGAAAATCCGAATGACGCTGCCGAGATTCGAACCCCGCGGTGAGGGGTTGTGTGAGTGATAAAGTCTGCGACATTACCTTCTCGGCCACTCCCCCCCTTTTTATCTAAAGGATATGTCAAAATGTCATTGTTTGGCTGTTTATCAATGACACATAGAACTAATCATTCTTAAGATATGATGTTTCAAGATGACAAACGTATAAATACATTTACATGCATACAATACACAAGATGGCTTCATAACACCTGTAATACATAAATGGTTGATAAGATTTTTTTTCCAAAAACTCAACTTCTTTATCGCTAACTACGGAGGTGTATAGAAAATTATCATATCATATTATGAAAAATATACCATCATATTTTATGGGGAATATTCCAACTTGGCAATTTACTTTTCAAAATGTTGCTTAAAAGACCAAAGTGAAAATTAAGACTAATATAATTACAAAATAGTTCATGTTAGTCAACTGACCGCTTTAAATGTTCGTAACGTTATCTTTAAAATATAGTGGCAAATAATTGAAATATAATGAGCTCGAATATGTGTCACCCACAATAGCTGAAACGTAGTGTTACATCTTTTCAGGAATCCATCTTGCGCGCCTTAACGCCTCATCAATTTCATTATTTATTGTTTTGTTGGTGCTGAAGGAATTTTACAATAAGTACGGAATCATAATATGCAGAAATATGGTAGCATATTATTACTGAACAGATCTTAACATCCTAACGGTCTAACGACCGGCTTATAAGGCTCGTCTTGGGACTACAATACGACTACCACTAAATTCAATATTATCGCTAAAATGGTCGATTAGAAACAGTATTAGTTATGTGTTTGTAACTGCAGTTAGTAGAATGCTATAATTTCTTCCTAAGATATATGAAATTAGGTAAAAATCCGTAATTTTCTTCAGATAGAATAATTTTCAGGCACACTGGCGAAATGGTTCAAGATAAGAAGCTTAGTTTGCTATTAGATCTACGTGTTTGTCAATGAATGGTGGATAAGCATTTCAATAATTATACTGGAAACGTCACTCGGTCTGCAGTTGATACGATACCTTTCAAAAACTTGGGACACTATAAGTTATAAAGCATAATAGGAAACTGGTGTAAGTAGAATTTTATATGTTATTTCTTGCTTTTGGTGCATACACTTGAGAACATAGATTCTTTACCCCAAATAGGAAATTAAAGAAAACTAGAACTATAGCTAGAAGTAAACTGTACAGTTGTAGCTATTACGTTTTCAATTTTTATTCTAGAAAATATGTGTTTTCAGAAGTAAAAATGGAGTTTTCTACTTCACGCGTTGAAGTTGATGCAATATAACAAAACAGAAAAGCAAATACAAAAAATATCAAATAATCAAATATCATGTCCTTGTTTCTTTTAAACGGAGACTTAATGTACACAAAAATATATTGTATAAGATATGTGCATTGGATGTCTTTATTACTTTTTCTTTCTCCAAAAATCGTAATCATGATTTAATCTTTGAGTATTTTTGTCAGCCAAAATGAAAAATGATTGATATCTGCTGGTGGAAGAAAGTATCAATTATAATTCAATAATTCAAGATTATTAAGCGAAGTAATAAAACATATTATTTCCATTCCGGTTGACAATAATCAAACAAAAGATTTTTGAAAACTTGTCATTTCCTAAATACTTCTTTTGTCTAACCGCATTTGTCATTTTTGCCATTGACTTGATATGCTGTAATGGAAATAAATAGGGACGACTTTGCAAGAATTCGCCTGGTTATCAACGGAGACAAATTTTGTTTTGTTGTAAATTCATTTTTTTTTTCATTTGAGGCAAACATTGAAGTGAATAGAGCTTCCTTTACCTTTGCTACAGTATCATTTACGCATAAATAAGAAAAGAAAAAACAGGAGATATTTATTGATTTACATTTATTTTGTTAACTGATCTCATGTTTTTCATGCGTGGTCTAAGAAAACAATTTGTTGTTCGGTATAAAAATAGCAAAATTTTCAGGATTGTTGGAGTGGAAAATGTTACTTTAATTCCTTGCTGTTTTGAGTTTTTCCGTTATTCCTTATTGTGTATATATGTATATCCCCTCTAAAAAGGTAGTGTAAATGCTAGGCTGTAGACGATTTAATTTTCTCCGATGGATATTTGTCTTTTCTTTACCAAAAGCTTGAAATAAAATGCCATGTACCTCTCATATACACATATAAGTCTTTTCATTATTATTGATATATTTTATTTTCTTTCCAAAATAAACACCTATATACATATTCATTTTAAAGATGTTGCTTTTTATTCCAAACAACTTTTTGTTATTATGTTTTTGTACTTCTGGCTTCTCCGATATGCGTCGTCGCAATTGTCGTTGATACATATTCTTGCTGTATGGTTCAAATAGCATTTGACTTTATTCTAAATACATGCTTCATTTTTACTACTACCCCATTAATGAAAGTATCCTAGCAGATATATGTGGTACAATAAAAAAAATTCTCATTTTGGTTATTAAGTTTTTATATCGGCTATTGTTTCATTAAAATGAATAATAATAATAATAATAATGGATGTAAATTGCGTTTATAGAAAGTCTTTCATTATAAATCGTTACTTACAGAATAGGAAATAATCCATGTATCATTCTTTTGGAAAAAAAATGTATTCACTGGCTTATTCGAACGTCCATCTTATTACACGTTGTAAACAACTATCATGTTTTAAAATTTATTCAAGTTCCCACCAACAGTATTTCAGGCACTTGGAACATAAATGTAGTCCAAACACTATACGATATTACGCCGTAAAAACTTTCAATATCTACTAGATATCCTGATGGGAAATAACATGGCTTTCAAAACATAACATCACGAATTAAATTGATGATGTCCGGGTGGGCTTCGGGCGTCCGTTCCGGTTGACTCTTTTTAAATCCGCTATAACTTCTATGTCCTTCATTGTTTTGCTTCAATATTTGTACAGTTGCTTAAGTGGGTGAATCTTTACATTATGAAGTTGACCTTTTGACCTTAACCCTTGACCTACTATTGATGAAAAAAGCGACTTCTGGACAGCTTTACCTTTTAGTTAATTTGCTATTACTTCTATGTGCTTCATCCGATTGCTTCAATATATGGACAGTTGCTTCAGTGGTTGGACATCTTCATTATGCAGTTGACTTTGATATCGACATTTGACTTACTTTTTATGTCACAAAACATCCAAAACCTGACCATAATACAATCAGCTCTTGTTAATGATTGTCTTATTAAAATATAAGCATATCTATCTAAATTAATACTAAATATTCATTTTATTCAGACTTGGAATTGACCTTAACATGTGGTTAGCGCCAAGCAAAAAACAACTTTGGTATGCGGGGATCAAGTCCACGGGCAGACACATTAGTCACTAAATCACTGGGAACGGTGCAATTTACTGATGCAAAACATGCATGCCATTTTACATATCTGATGGCATATTTGTTCGTTGAAGAAAAGAAAATGCATTTCGGAAAGGTTCAACACTGTGCAGTAATTTCATGCGTGGTTAAAGAAAAATATCATTTTACGTGATGGAGGTATGACAGATAATACATATTTTCTATGAAGACACATGAAAGAAGTTACCATTTAAAAGTCATCAGTATCTTTCTTTCTCTCTCTATCTCTCTCTTCTTGAATGTCAAGTAGATAACATAACGTCAATTTATCAATGTCATTTTAGTCCATCTCAGTCCACTTGACATAATGTACTTTAAACACGCAGAAATATTAAATCGAAATGCAAATGATATCTTACCTTATACGTCGAAAGCCAGACAAACCTTCCATCCATATTTCTCAGGTTTCATTTAAAAGCATTGAACAAATAACGATATGTCTTTCTTAGAGGAATATAGAAATACATGTATATTAAATTCCTTTATCAACATACATATATCTAAATGATTCTCCTGAATTGTCCCATTTATAATGATGTCAAGTAAAACCTGTGAGATAAATTAATAAGAATGTGTGTCCATGGGGATTTTTCAAAAGTTTCCATTGCAATATGATATTATATCTACGGGAAAAATCTATTGAGACATGAAGATCATAGACGATCGAAGAGAGCGTATGCTTTTATTGTCGTTAATGTCTAAAGAAATGTTTCAATAGATTCTCTCCGACTTAGAAGTTAACGTTAATATGTGAAACACTTGATTTTATCAAATCAAATATATCGATCTATTTTGTATATTGTAAATAATAAAAAAATAAATAAAAAGGTGTTCTGTTGAAATAAATCAAGAGGATTAAATGTAAACAGTACATGGTCATTAAAAAAAGTAAATACAGAACCGAAAAACTAATATGATATATGTATTTATTTACATATATAAATGCGTCTTATAAAACTTATAAAACATGAATGATAATGTATTATAAGATTCAGTTAAATACAAGTGCTGATTTGATGCAATACTATTAAACACATCTGAAACAGATATATAAGGATCGTCTTTTAAGAATTTTATGTCCAAATACTTACGCCTATAAGTATTCAAGATATATATCATATATTCAAACCATTTTCTTTTCATAAAAAGTCATTGATAAGTCTGGTTATAAACAAGGTTTGAACACTAACCCAAGCCTCTGATCCCGGATGTCTGAACTAAATGTTCATTATTATGTAACTGCACATAATTATATTCTTTTATCATATAGAGAGAATACAGATTAACGAAATGTAAACGACACAGTCGTATAAACCTAAAATCGATTTGATAAGACTGTCTGACGATACATATACAAACCGTTTCACCAGAGAATCAACAATACTTGGTATAATTTGGTGATTTAAATTGACCAATAAGTGACTGGGAAAAAATCTCATATATATATATATTCCATTTAACAATGTGTTAAATTAAACACCATCATGTAAATAATGTATTCTAGAAGTACTCATTGATTTATGTAGGTTAACGTCTTATTTCGGAGAGGAATGGTTCATAAAACATTATCAACAGCTGAAGGGTTTTCACTAGTAATCCTTATTGAAGTTTATCTTTCAATTACGTATTAACCATGCAAATGTTACTAATTGTACTTTATTTTGACTATGATTTCTCTCAAACATGAGCATAAACTATCTAATTTTAGCCTACACATGGCATGAGTCATTAGGACAATTTATGTTTTTTTGTTTGTTTTTTTTAAATTCTAAAACTTCATTGTAAAGTATGAAAACGTTTCTCAATTTTCTTTTCATTAAATAAAGAACATCTATCATTTCACTCTAACTTCAAGGTAAGCACAACATGCATATTTTGTTCGCTTTGGAATTAAACTGGCTCAAAACAATAATCTTTAGTGTCATAAAATTCTTTTAAAAGTCATAAACTTCTGTATTTTGCATACTAGAAGTATATATCAATGAGATGGCCAGAAATCGAGCTGGATATCCAGGATTAGCTTGGATAAACGAAAGCACGCTATGACGTCATTAATTAGGACAATGGCCTATTGATTAGGGTATGACATAATCGCGACCTCACTCCTTTAACGAGGTCACGTGACATTCTTGATAAACCGCAATATTTATTTTTAATTGTCTCCCTAAACAATGAATAATAATGACCTATTGTTTCGGGTATGATAATCCCAGACCCCACCCCTTAAACGTGTCTATCGTTTTCGAGGATGAGTAAACTGCAATATTTATTCTTTTATAATATCGTATTGTTATTCGGGACAATGAATCAACTACATCATTAACCGCAAAAACGCGACTGAAACAATGAAATCGGACTGCAGCCCCAACTGCTCCCTTAAACGAAGTCACGTGACTCCTACCCCACCCCTTTAACGAGGTCGGGCGGCTATTGTTTTCGAGAATAGTAAACCGCAATATTTATTCGTATATAATATCGTATTGTTATTCGGGACAATTAATAAACTACGTCATCGATTTCGTTATTGTCGCAGAAGCATGGAATGAGCGACGTTAAATAATGAGTATTGTCTCTTCGAATAATAACGTATTTACTTTCTGAACAATCAAACAACGCTATCTGGAATACCTCGCGCTATATAACGGACACATTCCCACGAGAGAAGATTTCTTCATCATTAATTAGCGGTAACTGACCACTTAAACATTTCTGTAAACACAATCTTCCCCTGTAACACCCGTATCGATCGGCTATCACCTATTTTTGACAAAAGGGTTTAAGAATGACGGACTGGTGGAATGTAAACAACCATCTCACCCGTCCTCGAACGTATAACTCTGCGTTTACTAAACCGAACATTTTAATATTTCTATGCGTTTTTATGCTATTTTTTCTATAATTTCTCTCTTTCTCGCCATATTTCTCCGTAATACGCGTGTCAATGTGTATGTTTTGACAATCGGTGTGAAACAATTTTCACCTTTTTATGTCTTATCTGTATAATCACAATCAGCAGAAACACATGTAGCAATATTTGATCCGCGGCTACTACGCTAAGTTATTTACCTTGTCCGTGTTAGCAATGGAGATTTTTATTATTTAATCTATTTATTTATTAATTTATTTATTTATTTACAACAAATACGTAACGCATATATTGCGCGCGTAGACTATCGTTTCGAGTTTTTGTTTTATAATTTGTAAGTGTCTGGCGTGGTTCATTGATACATATTGTTTTGTTTTAACATGTTCTATTACTTACTATAAACATATATTTACAACAAATTAAAGTTACCTCAGTTATAAAGCAAATGGTTATGGCTACAATATCTAATAACTTGCCTACAGCAAATATTGACATAAGGCATTATGAATCCTACCGCAGACTGAAGTCACTTGTCCCCGGAAGTATAATGCTTATTTTCTGTATTGTATTTGCGTTTACGAAATAAACCGAACATTTTAATCTCTCTATGCGTTTTTATTTTGTTTGCTTATTTATTTATTTTTTCCCTAAAGCGCGTGTTTTGTCTGCGTGTATGTTTTGACAATCGGTGTGAAATGATTCTCAGCTTTATTTGCCTAATCTCTATAATCACAATCAGCAGACACACCAGTAGCGGTATTTGATCTGCGGCGAGTTAATCCGGCTTAGTCTAGCGACGATAAACGCGTATATGCGGTTTGTCATAAGGCGAGATAGTCGCTTTTGGCATTTTCCTTTACTACGTTTTTCACTTTCTCCGTGTAAGTAATCGAGAAATTCATTTATTTATTTATTTTTTATTTATTTATTTATAAAACAACGCATATGTTACATTGGTTATTTATTCCTGTTTAACAAATTTTTTATTTATTGTAGAAATAGTTGTTGTTGTAATAATGAAATTCGTTTTAGTTGTAATAATAATATTGATTATATATTCGGTGTTTAACAGGAGTAATAGTAGTTATAGAAATGGTGATATTATTAATACGTTTGAATGAATCGGGACCTTGTACACTTGCTTTTACATAGTAGTAGTAGTAGTTGTTGTTGTTTTTGTAGTAATGTTGATATAAATGTGTTGGAATAAATCGTTTTAAGAAGTTCTATAACGCAAACCTATATCAAAAGTTGGATTAGGTTTGCAAACGAACTGGGGAAATATAAATTACAAGGTATGACGCAATAAGAAACATAAACTTATTTTGTTTTATAAAACACATGGCATGTGGTAAGACGTCTGAGAAATACATTCTTCTAATGAGTTTAGAAAAGTATTCGATTACAGTTGCTTGATATTTTGCAACTGGTTTATCTAAGCCTGTAAGACAACACGTCTATAAATTAAACTTGGTAAAGGTTTTGTCTATTGCTTTGTTAGTTATTTTGCACAAGACAAATCTGAAACATACGATATTTGAAATTTAAGTCAGACAAAACAACAATTGTATGTGATATTAACGTTTTCTGTTAGATTTACCTATGATAAAGTGGTGAAAATACAAAATGATTATTGTGCAATAAAGGAAGTTTTTATTATCATTTAAGCATGATACTTATTTTCACAAACATGTACATACATGTATGAGAATAAAATAAGAAATCCAAATATGTAAGGGAAAACAAACGTTAATCCACACAATAACGGCTACACATGTTAATCTTTGACATATATAATCACACATACATTTTGATTTATATTCATACATGCACAAAAACACATACTTTGATATATACATTATGATTACATTAAAACTCTATGAGTTCTCCGTTTGTCTTAGACACTAACACCAAAAACCTGATGCTGTTAACGTGTTAGACAACGAAGACATTAATGACATGAAGGGGGGTTAAACGTCAATGAATTAGTAAGTTTGTAGATGAAACTGGTTCACAGACAATATTGACTCATTATTCATTTCTATTGACTGTAACCTAGATATACATTAGATGTTCTGACAGAGGAAACAAAAATCACCCCATAACATAACAGTTGCTATCATCATCGCAGTGTTCCGAAAATGGGATGGAAGTCATATTAATCAATGCTACATTGGTACAGATGAAATTTAAGAAGCTCATTCCCTACAAATATTTCATCATGCAATCGACTTTTTCTTAGGTAGGTAAATAAGAGAAGTATACCTCAAGGCAAAATAACTTGTGTTCAGAATATTTTTCAAATTTTTCATGTCCACGTATATGTAAGGGATTACATACCAAGTTAAAATGTTAATATGAGCATGTTTGTGAACCTAAAAGTCATGGTTCATTACCAAAGCAACATTGTGCTGTTGGTGACATTTAATCAATAAATCCGTAAAAAACATGGCCGCCAGGGGCGGGGCTAATTTGCCTTAAATGTACATAGTGAAAATTTAAACGACATCTCCTCTGGAACGGTTTGACAGAATTTGATTAAACTTGGCAGGGATTACTCTTGGGTAAACCTTCACAAAAGTTGCTAAAATAAACTTGATCCATGTATAACCCTGGTTGCAATGGCAACGGAAAGAAATAAATTATGAAAACTTTAAAAATCATCTCCTTCAAAACTACTTGCCCGATTTCAAAACGTTTTAGTACAAATGTTTCTTAAGTAACCCTATACTCAGGTGAGCGTCCCAAGGCCTCTATTGCGCTCTTGTTTGACAGACACCCGATTAACATTTGTAGACATAAAAATCAAAATTTTGTCGGAATCAGACTGTTATAAATACAGAAGATAATGTCACTGAAACAAAGGAACTTAAACTATGGAGCATTTTAAGGAAACGGTTTCAGACTGACAGAAAAGAGATTGAAGTGCACTGTTTGACTCCTTGTTTCTACGATAGGTTGCTAAAAACATGCAAGTGCGTGAACGTATATTTGAATAAGTCGTGCTCTGATGTATTCACTATAGGAAACATATTGCATTGACATAAGATCTGATGACATGACGGTTGAATACTGATAGAAACAAAACGTCCGTTTCTGAAGTGGGTTGTTTCAAAATCAAGACATAAACAGTTTATGCAGGGCATAAGGTATATATTTTACGATTTATGAGATTCTGTAGCGGATGAAATTATTTATATGTTGATTAAGTTATCATGTCTGCTAAAACAAACCATTACACTCTACGACCATGTTAAGTGTAGATTGTAATGGTTTGTTTTATTCATTTCCAAAATATAGCATATGCGAAATGTTACATAGGTTTGTTACTTTAAATCAAAGGCACTATTTACACTTTCAAGATTTTAAATACTTGTCTTGTTCCGAGTAAATGAAAGATCAATATTATATTCTTTAGTTTTAGTATTTGAAAGTAGATTTTTGTATTAATCGTTTTAACAATTGCATGGGATTATTGCAACATTGATAAATATTTGTCATTACGAGTTTGTTCATTCATACACATTTGCCGGTAAATGGAAAGTGTGTGCAATTTTTACGTAGCAATTAAAAGGTTAACATTAACTTTTGGAATATATTGACTGATCATATTGATGGTACTAGTTTTCTTTATTTATTACCGTTAATGTGAAAAGCAGAAACGCGGGAGACTTTTGTACGAGAAATTGTTTCTTAATGCACGTGTCTCTCAGATTCTATAAGTAGTTGGCATGTAAAAATGGCATGAGTGTATGTGAGTGTAATGCATTTGCATAGCCTCATTTTATTTACATGTTTAAATAAGTAAATATTAATGAATGATAAATGGTGTCAGGCATAAAAGTAACTGATATAAAACGGACAGGAGTTTACCTAGCAAATGGAAAACTTATGTTAAGACAAAAATGGCAATAAATTTAAACAAACTATAAATGCATAATGCGTATGTTTAGAAATAAGAGGGTATCGTGTCAGAAACTAATTTGGGAGAATAAAATAGAAAAGTGATAAATGCATGGAATTGTAGGTATTTACCATTTTACAGGAAAACAACTATCACAATTACACTGCTGTTACCATTTATTATTCAGTTTATATCCTTAGCAAAGTATGTATTTGAAGTTATCATATTTAAGTTCATATTGCCGAATAAAATATAATAAATAGATGGGATTTGAAATTTATTAGGATACATACATGCAAATACCGGTTATGATATATTTTCTTTGAAAAATAAGTGATTATATTAACTTAAATATCAAGATAACTCTTACTGAAAGATTACCCCTTGTATTATCTTGAATCAATTTGACCAATAGCTTGATGTTTTTTTTAATGAACTTAGAATAAATAAAGCATTTTCCAAATACTAAAATACCACTTTTCCATTCTGCTATAAAGCTTTGGAATATCATACCGCGTTAAACAAAATTATGGTCCCAAGTGCACCAAACTTATGTAATTATTTTAAAAAGAAACATATAAGGGAACAAATGTATTAGAGAGATCATTTATTTTGAATTATATATTAGACTAAAACACTATATTTGTTGATGACATCGAACAATCGATAAGAATGAAGTTTTATTTAACAATTTAAAAGCAAAGTCAGTTATGTCATTCGACTTCTTAACATAAAAGCCGCATCTACAATTAAAATTAAAATTACAAATAAATATTATACTCTTAAAATTTTCGTTAAAATATATTGCAAGAAATGTTATTATATTAAATGGAAAAAAATATATTCAGAACACAAAATGCTAAAAATTCTTTATCACTGGATATTAAAGTGATTTCAGAGGGTATTTATATATTAATATTATTCCCTGTTAACTAACGTAGACTATTTATACACCATTTTGAACAAGCAACTACACAAACTTATTTCATATACATCAACAGAAGTTGATATGGTTTGTATACCTTTATCTGCTTGCTAAAAATAAACAAGAACAGTGTTCGTTTGTTAACTTGAATACTTACTCCTAAGTCATAAGTGAAAGACGTTTAATTTCTCTTTTTAATCAAAATAACGATATACCTTTCATTTACATAAAGGCTGTTGAAAAAATATGTCTAATAGAAAACAATTTGAGAATTTGTCGTCATGGCGTCGTCGTTGTGAAAAACTTTTAACCTTTGCAATAACTTCTAAATCCTTTAAAGTTTATATCACAAACTTTGCATACTTGTTCGCTATCATTAGGGCTAAAAACATATCCAGGGACATCATTCTTAGGTCTTTTTCCGCCCCATATATATAACATATTTTTTCTTGTCGGACTTGATTTTAAATGATTATCATATTATATAATTTCATTTGTTTAACCACATTTAAGAAATCAAATGAAATCGTTATATACAAATGTCTACAGCAATGCTTCTATTATTTTGCATGTCTTTTAAGCCTCTACGTCAAAGAGTATTCAGTTTGTTTATATTTCAGTCGAAAACTACTGTAATACGACATTTTGCTTTCCTTTTTCTCCACGGCTTGATGTCATTAAGTGAAACGGAATAGTCAGTCGGAGATTTCCATCGATGTTTACACTTCAGATGATGACATGAAATTTTCACAATCGCAAAGTTCCTCGCAACAAATATGTGATAAAAACGTCTCTCGGGAATGTCTCCGTTAAAATGACACATGGACATTCATAATGATCGTTGTAAAACTCGAACAAGTGTTTAAAATAATCTCCTTCACGAGTTTGTTTTTTGTTTGATGGATTTAACGTCCCACAGACAGTATTCCAGTCATTTGCAGACGATGTCTACTTGAGACAGATATAGTGCTGCCACACTGCAGTATCACGCCTTAGACATGTGGCATGATACCACACCCGGTAACATAATCCTGAAACCGGACCAACCAGTCCTGCAACTACCTTTATATGCTGAGCGCCAAGCAAGGGAGCTATAACAGTACCATTTTTTACGACTTTGGTATGTCGCGGCCGGGGATCGAACCCACGACCTCCCGCTCTCGAGGCAGACGTTCTAAACACTCGGTCACCGGGGACGGTTTTCTTCACAAGTAAATACTATTGTGGTCGATTTTATTATCCAAATAATCCATTCGTTTGCACTGTAAAGTCTAGTTTATCTCAGTCAGCAATCATAGTATGAAACGTATATTATTTCATAAGTATATGCAATTTTCCTTACATATAGTGGTAGGTAGGTTAAATAAGCATATGTGTTAAAAGGCCGATTGGAAGAATATACGAACGTCCCCGTCGATAACCCAAGACATGTACACATCCAGTAAAATAGCAAATATTTCAAGCATAATGTATAATAATAAGCATAATAATAACAGCACGAGCATAATATTCAGTACCTATATGAAGACTTACTTGAGTTATGTTATATTCCTTAAGCAGTAAATCTATCCCGCAGCTGCAGTATGTAAAACCAATAATCTCTCGTTTCTCCATTGGCTCCATGTTCTGTTTCGCTGTAGATGTAGATCAGTTGTAACATTTCTAAATGCTCTTTAATAGTTTTTTTTTCAGTAATGATGTGTAAAAAAACCTGCGATGCTTCTTCTTTTGTGAAGAGAATGTGTCCTTATTCTATTTCCATTGTAGAAAAAAATATTCCATTGCAATCATGTAGTAGAGAAAATATACTAAGAAACAACTTGGCATGAAAATTAGAAACGATAAACACAATTACTTTTAAAGTATTAGCAAGAAAATGTCTTTTAAACATTATGATACAAATGTATGATAAAATGACATAAGTTTATTTACATGACTTTCCTTTTCTGTTAATAATCAGATTGTACATTACATGAAATTTTCCAGACATTTTGTTTTGAAATTTAAGAGTTAAAAAACTAGATTTAGCCGCTTTGTTGATAAGACCTACCTTATTTCAATTATAGTTCACGGGATTCTCTCTTACTCTATTTCATTTTGCGTCGAACAGAGGAATGTGTCATTTCGTTATTATTTGACCATATACTTTGGAAAAAAAAAACATGATGTAAAAGATACCCCAACTCTTATGACCAACCCTAAAGTCTATCGACTGACTCAAGTATTCTTATTCTTACTTGTGTAATCTATTTGTAGAATTTTTTTAAATTGTGCATGTATTGTGCAGCATTAAGTTTTTCTATATCATATTTATTTCTACCACGTGTAAATCATGTTTAAAAAATATTTCTGTGCATGCAACCTTTACATGCTTTAGGTTCGTCTCTCAACAGATTTAGATCTCACATCTTTTCATCCAATACATTTTTATAATCTATATTTTTATGATATTCTCACTGAATAGTTCAAAACGGGTTTTTCATCCCCGCATAAATTCCTGTCCTATCACTCTGTATTTACATATTACGGCATACATCACATCATGTCTACGATTGCTTTCGACGCCTTGAATTAGAAATAAAACATAATACCCTACAGTAGAATGTTTTCCTGTTGATAAAATATTTATGTAATGCTTTTCGATAGAGTATAGGGAAATATCAGTGGATTATATCCCGATAATTTCACTGTTTTGAACAGTGCAATCATCAGGAAAACAGTGAAATTATCAGAAACTGGAACCCGACCTTACATAATAAACTGATCAGAGCGTCATTTGTTTACTTGTTTGTTTTATTTACGCAAGAAATGACGCCACAAATAACGTCACTCACGCGGGGTAATCCCGCTAATATTTACGTCTTTTGTGAATAGCGTAGCTAATTTCTGGCCTTTAACGCTTTAATAATGCATTAACGCATTAAATAAAAAGAAAAAATGCTTTGGTGAAAGGTCTATGTATAATTTCAATCCCTAACGTAAAAAGATGCATTTTCAATCGTGGCTTCGCCACTCGTAAAAACATCACTTTTTATGTTCACTTAGTGAACTTATTAAGCGATCTTTCATCAAAACAAACAGTTATCCTCTTTATCATGGGTTTACATAACATATCGACACGATATTTGGGGAAATCCATCTTTGTCTAGATACTTGAAGACCTCCTTGCCATGCCATTACATCATACATACATATCATTATTCGAGATTTTTAGAATTTCTTGACATCTTTCTTCGAATTGTTAGGAGTGCAGGACTATGTATGTGCGCATGGTGTTCATATGCTCATGCCTTTGTTATAAACTAAACCGCGATGGATAATTTACATTTCTAGAAGCGGAATATATCTATCAAGAAGCGCTCAATGCACTGAGAGAGTACTTGTATAATTTAGATGAAATAGCTATAATTCTATAGCACTTGGATCAATGTTAATTAAACTTCCTAGTGTAGGAGAATGGGTTAATACTAGTTTATACTTCCGAGCTTACTTCGTTCAGAATTAGTCAGAGTCCTGAAAAGAAATGGCACATTATCTTTGAAATAGTTTCCTGGTAGGAATGTTGCTGGACCAAGATCTAATTTGGCTTTTTTCCTCGATTGTTTCAGGATATCGTCGATTGTTTCAGATGCCTGTACATGACAGCAATTGACCCTTTGTAAGACAAAATGAATCATTTTTACATGTAAATGTATATACAAGACTTTTTTTTAACAATGCATGTGTTCTATACGCAAAGTTAATTTCTATATTTTGAAATTGTCAATAGACAAGTTTGTACTCTACTGTGCACATGGTTTCCTAGTCTGATCGTCCTGCAGGCAACCAAACGTCTCGAATACACGTGTCTAACTTATTCATTTACTAAACAGTCAAAATTAATTATTAGAACTGTCTTAACATGTTTATGAATAAAATATATGTTCCGTTATCAGCATCGTTTAATCATTAAAAAGTTAATAAGATAAACTCGATCCATTTTAATTTGGGAATTATCCCCAAAATCCCTCATTTTGGGAAGGAAAATTTCCATTATACGGCTATTTTTTAAGTATAAAAGCCGACATTTACATTCTTTGGGGATACAAAAAGGAAGGCAACTCGAATTGAATCAGTTATACACATATATTACTACATTCTGTAGATAACTATAAGTATAAAACAATAAATATTCAAAGCTAAGGTAAAAATTCTTACCCTGCCCTGAACCATGATTCAAGATGAAGGTAACAATTTTTACCCTGCCCTGAACCATGATTCAAGATGAAGGAAAAATTATTTACCCTGCCCTAACCAGATAAGTGAAGGTAACTGTCCAAACCCATGATTCAATATGAAGGTAAAAAATTTACCCTGCCCTGAACCAAAATTCAAGATGAAGGTAAAAATGTTTACCCTGCCAAACCAATGATTCAAGATGAAGGTAAAAAAATTTACCCTGCCCAAACCAATGATTCAATGTGAAGGTAAAAATTTTTACCCTGCCCTCAACCAAGATTCTGGATGAAGGTAAAAAGAAGGTAAATTTTTTACCCTGTCCAATCCAATGATTCAATATGAAGGTAATTTTTTTACCCTGCCCTGAACCAAGATTCAAGATGAAGGTAAAATTTTACCCTGTCCAAACCCATGATTCAATATAGAGGTAAAATTTATTACCCTGCCCTGAACCAAGATTCATGATGAAAGTAAAGATTTTTACCCTGCCCTGAGCCAAGCTTCAAGGTGAAGATAAAAATGTTTACCCTGCCCAAACCAATGATTCAATGTGAAGGTAAAATTTTTTTACCCTGCCCTGAACCAAGATTCAATGAAGGTAAAAATTTTTACCCTGCCTAAACCATGAATCAAATTGAGGGTAAAACCTTTTACCCTGCTCTGAAAAATAGTTCAAGGTGACGATATTTAGTAAAAATTTTACCATGCTTGAACCATTATTCAAAGTGAAGGTAAAAAAATTTACCCAATCCATACCCATGGTGCACAATAAATGTAAAATATTTTACCTAGTCCTGAACAAAGATTCAATGTGGAAGTAATAAAATAGATGAAACGTTCTATATGTTCTTTGGTTGTCAATTCACAAGAATTGCTACGGTAAACTCGATTCATTTAGACTTTGCTTTATCTTTAAGATTATTCTCCTCTGAGACAAAAGATCAGAATTTAATTTCATTTGGCACAAATGGTCACCTCATGGTCCTCTACCATAATTGCTTACATGAAGTTGATCCCTGGAAAAGTGAGGTCACAGGGGGTCGGTATATAGAAAATTAAAAAAAAATGAAAACAAAATTAAGAATTATTTTTCATTTCCGTAAATTCTCATGCTCATGACACTTTGATTAGGTTTATGGTACACCGAAACTCCGATGGGAGTTCTATGGCTACCCCACAACCACCCACCCAACCAAGCAAACCAATCAATTATGTCACAGAAGCTGAAATTAAGGCAACATATTTTTCTTTGTAAGTTTCCTTGTGTTTCCATCGTCTGTGTGTCTGACAGCTTAATCTGAAATATCAAATATAAATATGTACCGGTATATACACATTTGAAAGCGGAAATTGTAATAATAGAGTGTAAAAATGGCATTAATTAGTTACTCTCCGTCTCTGGTGTTTCAAGGGTCATTACTATACATTAATTAGTCTGATATCAAATATAACCAATAATTTGTTGATCAACATATTCAAATATTTAATAAAATCAAGGTCATCTCTATGTACCGGGACTTGCATATGCTTGTAGGAATGTAGTGATTGGCCTGTAGAAGCGGTTTCAACAGCCATGCTGCTGGGCTAGCTCTTAAAGAGGATGGTGTGTCTACTAACCCAAGACTCTACGACAGCGGCCACTTACCCCCCCCCCTTTAATTCTTTACTAACTACAGGATAAAGTTTTTATGCCACCGACAGTATTATAAATGTCATTAAGTAAAGTGTGACTCTTGTAACGAATGGTGTGAAAATTTACTAAACTTGAAACATTATTCAGAAACGGATCTGTAGTGAATTTTAACATTGAAAGCAATATGTGCACATTTTCCTATAAGGTATAGAATTAACATTAGATATCAAAATGAATGACAACTCATTGTTAAGATATTTAAGTTAGTGCAGGAATTCGATAGCCTCTACTATCAATCAGGATCAAATTAGTCTAAAAAATGGCAACAGGAAATGTTACATTAGATTTTGCTGGAAAATAGTGTTTTCCTCTAAAATGTTTAGAAATTAGAAAGCTGCTCTTCGTTTTATCCTCTTGAAAATAGTAAATCATTCACTTACAAAACAAAATTTACTAACTAGTTTTAGTAGCAGCAGTGTAGCCTACATGTGCTACAAATGATTCCAATCATATTTTAAATAAAGAAGTTGGTATGATATTTTTGGATTGATTTAAATTCTATTAATTCTATTAATATAGGAATATCAATATATATTATTTTCAAGATCATTTCGGATCCAGGATTATTGGGGACGCATGCAGCGAACCAAAGTGACCGAGTGGTTAGAGCGTCCGCCTCGGGAATGGGATGTCGTGGGTTCGATCCCCGATCACGATACACCAAATCATTATGCAGGTACATTTTGTCTCTAGTTTCAAAACGACCATAATAAACTTACAATTTTTTTTAAAAATTGAATACACCTTTTTAAAAATATTTAGATCACGTATTCGTGTATGTGTACATTTTCTTGTTGACAGAATATAAATAAATAATCGAAAATTTTAAACGTAAACTGTACCACTCATTTATCTTATAAGAAAAGATGATGATATCAACATACGAAAATCAATTTCCGAACGAACGCCGTCTTTGATGTTTAATGGCGCTGGAACGTTTGGCTGAACTCATTCTTCTATTCAGCAAGAAACGTATTACCTTCAGTCCCCCCTTCCCTCCATCAATTTAAGAAACCTGTGGGGGAAAAGAAAGAGATAAAATGCCGATTGAATTGCAATACAAAATTTGTATAGCATTTGTTTTAAGTAAGCCTATAGCTGGCCACTCACTTTGCCACGTGAAAGTAAAAAGCATGCTGATTCCATCATCAAAGTTGTGCTGTATTACGTGCTACTCATATTTAATACATGTAAATGGAATAATTTTCTATAAGCACTGGATATTATTATTATCAATGTTATTATTTATACGTGCTGTTTCAAGAAATTGGCCCAATGTCCTTATAATAGCCAGACGTGACATCACATGCTATGGCATCTATACATTCATCACCATTTGAATATTTACAAAAAAAGGAATCAGTATACACAAAATGTGAGACATGATATACTTTTTCAGAGGAGTAAGTCATTGATATGCTACTGATAAATTTCATTTAACTATATTTATGCTCACCGAAGGTGACGCATATAGTCGCCGCTTCGTCCGTCCGTCCGTCCGTTCGTCCGTCACACTTTCCTTGTCCGGACTATTTCTCAGGAACTAACGGCTTGAATTCAACGAAACTTTATGGGAAGCTTTATAACCAAGAGGAGATGCGCATATCGTCAGCATGACCCGATTCCTAAATTTTTCACAGAGTTATGGCCCATTGACTTTTCGGCCTATAGTACATATTGCATGATTCTTGTCCGGGCTATTTCTCAGGAACTAATGGCTTGAATTCAACGAAACTTTATGGGAAGCTTTATTACCAAGAGGAGATGCGCATATCGTCAGCATGATCCGATTCCTAAATTTTTCACAGAGTTAAGGCCCCTTGACTTTTTGGCCTATAGTTCATATTGCATGATTCTTGTCCGGGCTATTTCTCAGGAACTAATGGCTTGAATTCAAGACACTTTATGGGAACAAGAGGAGTTACGCATACGTCGGCGGACCTGGTTCCCAATTTTTCACAGATTGCATGATTCTTGTCCGGGCTATTTCTCAGGAACTAATGGCTTGAATTCAACGAAACTTTATGGGAAGCTTTATTACCAAGAGTAGATACGCATATCGTCGACGTGACCTGGTTCCTCAATTTTTAAGAGAGTTACGGCCCCTACAACCATGTTGTTGACTAATATTCATGTCATTTGCCTAATTTAACAGGAGATATCATTTAAACAAAACCCCACAAAATTCAATATGCTAGTAATGTCAATCATAATCATGTCAGCTAATTGTTGTTTAGGCCATTATACACTATTTCAAATATCCAGTCATATGTCAAGAGTGTTGGTTAACCTCTTTGATATGAGCACACATTGAAATGTATGACTTAATTTTTAGTAGTACAAAAACTTTAAAAAAATCAATGAAAGATCTGATGAGTAACACGTATTATCATATTAAATAGTAAACTGTTACTAAGTCTCCAAATTAGAGTTGGTAAAACATCTCATCTGATGAGGAGAATAGATATGATTTAGGAATGGGGATTTCAACATATCCTCCCACCCATTGACCAAGGCCTTATTTGTAACAATGACGTTCTTCGGGGAGCATCTGTCAGTTCTACTGACTTTCTTGTTTATAATTGCTGATATACTTAAACATTATCTGATTGTTCTTAATTGAAAAGAAAAATCAGCGATTTACATCACGAAGAGTATCTAATGCATCTTCGTGGCAATAGAAAAAAAGAAATTTAGCAACATTATTGATAAGTCGTACGGAAGATGAACTCGTTATGAATATAATCTTGTAATGATTTGGCAACTGGAAGTAATTTCTTGGTAAAAAAAAATCCTAAGCTCACTATATTTTTACACCTCATAAACGAACAGAATATTTACCATTATGTGTCTCTGGCAACCTGAATCTCTATGCCTTGTCACGAATGCTGATTTTGGCCTAGATGGCACTTCTTCAAAATTTACAACCTAATCCTCTCCACCAAAACACCAACACATTGTTAATAGATTTGCACTTGTGCATAGGCCTTACTGACACGCTTCCTGACCAATCAAATTACGTCCTAGCGGTCACCAATCAAATCTTTGACTGTGGGGTGATAACAGAGGTCCGACGGGGAAATCAGCCGAACTGTCGATCGCTGGGCTTGCCCAATTAACAGGGAATCCTTTGCACATTTATAACGCTAATTATGAAAGGAGAAGAATTAAAATACGGGTATTTCTTAACTGTAGAAGTTTTTCCATCCGATGAATTTCGAGATCGTTGTTCTGTTTACTACCCCTTGATCATCTTGACCATAGATTAACAAAATATAGCAGGGTAAGTATCAAATTAGTAAATGTATGGAATACGCAATAATTTCTAAAGTAATTCCTTACTTACATATAATCTTGTCTTTGAAGTACGACTGTGCGTATCTTTCTTATTTATATTGTTATATCAAATCTGTACAAATGGTTCAAATTATGAAATTAAGCAACAGTTTAAATAAAAGACATAATTATTAAAATATTTATTATATCGTTGTATATGTTGTTGGGAAAGTGAGAAAACACCGATTCATTACACTGGTTCAAATAATATAGTTGTCTATTTTAGTATAGGATAAAACTTTAAAAGGCGTGAAAACTTTCTCTCCTGGTTTATTATGTATCACAAAAACAGAATGCAGTGTTTGTGTTGTTTTTTTCAATTTGTTACATGTATTTTATTTGCTTATTTGATTCGGTGTTTTTATGTTTCCCTGCCATGGGATGAAATTAATTGGCATTTATATTAGAGATGTGAGGGAAGCAAAGAAATTAGTCGTATAAATGATCGCAGGTCGTGGTTATAATAATGGAAGAAAAATATCACCAGCCGAAAATTTGAAAGAAAACAAAATGCAAGCCTATGACACTCATTTATTAAAATTGAAGAGGATGTTTCTACAAATTCACCGAACATTTGAACTGACACCAAAAACTTCTCCGAACACAATACATTCAGCTGGTTTCTGAAATTAAGTGTTAGATTCGTGTACGTTTCTCTCAGGCGTAGGCACTCGGCACACTTCGTGGTCCTACGATCCGTGATTGATACAAAAATTACGTAACATAATTATTTTACCCTGTTCTGACGGGATGTGGTCCCTATAATTACAGTACTTAATTATCCTGTGTACACAAAATGTAACTTGGCATAGGTGTGATCTCAACTGTTTGCTAATGAGATGAGCCACAACCAGATGCATCATAACTTTAAATACCCGTATGTTTATGGCATATATGGCGATAATAAACAAAATGATGATGATGATGATTAGACGCGAAGGCTCAAATTGACTTGCTATAATCCATAATACATAAAGTTGCCGGTATTGGAGCCAATGGAGGGATACCCACTTGTAGAAAGCAATGTTCATCTCTGTCCCAGACTTTATTACAAACATGACAACTTTTATTTTTTCATTTGGGTAACATGAAGCATAATTAAATGGACGTGTGTATACGTATATGCATATGTTTGATTGTTTACTGGGTATAACGTCTTGCCTACAATAACTCAGTCATTTGGAGACTATATCTACTTGTGACAGATATAGTGCTGCCACACTGCAGTATCACGCCATAGACATGTGAGATGATACCACACCCAGTCACATTTTCCTGACACCGGGCCAACCAGTCCTGGAACTACACTTATACGCTAAGAGCTTTACCGGTAACAATTCTTATGACTTTAGTATGTCGGGGCCGGGGATCGAAAACACTCTAACAACCACCGGTATATTTTCACACTCTCTTTTTTACATGAACTTAGTTTAGATAATATTTCAATTTTATTTTATTTATCTATGAGTTTATGTGTATGTATACACGTATTTATTGTGAAAAAAATTTAACATCATCTTGCCTTTAACTTCCATTATAACTTGACTATTTGAGTTTACTGTCGCTTCGACAGTATTTCAGTCATATAGCGACGTCCAGCTAATTACAGGTGACGGAACCCTGAAGGCACGGAGGCATCCGGGTAGAACCATCGACCTACCGCAAGCCAACTGGAAGGCTTCCTCACATGAAAATCAGAATGACCCTGCCGGGCTTCGAACTCACGGGGTGAGGGGATGCGTGAGTGTTAAAGTCAGCGACTTTACCTTCTCGGCCACGAAAGCCCCATTTCCATTATGATTTAGGCACGAGAAAAAAAATATCTTCAACTTGTATCATGGTGCAGGGTAGGGTAAAATGTTTTACCTTCACCTTGAATCATTGGTTTGGGCAAGGTAAAAATTTTTACCTTACCTTGAATCATGGTTCAGGACAGGGACAAATTTTTACCTTCACCTTCAGTCATGGTTCTGGGCAGGGTAAAAATGTTTACCTTCATATTGAATCATGGGTTTGGACAGGGTAAAAAAATTTACCTACATCTTGAATCTTGGTTCAGGGCAGGGTAAAAAAATGTTACCTTCATATTGAATCATGGGTTTGGACAGGGTAAAATTTTTACCTTCACCTCGATTCTTGGTTCATGCAGGGTAAATATTTTTACCATCCAATTCAATTCAATAGTTTATTTGCTAATTAGCCACCGGCCCTTGCAAAAACAACAACAAAAAAAAAAAACCATACATACAATGTGTACATAAGAAAATGACAAAATAAATGCAATTATTCATATAGATCTAAGAATGTCATTGAACAACAAATATATAACCAAGTACATGTGTTAATACATCCACTAAATATAACATTGACTGACCATTACTATTGTTATAATTCTTTGCGTTTTTGAAAACTGTAAAACAGATACATGGCAACATTTTAAATCACAAATTCTCTACTATCAGATAAAATGTTGTAGAATTTATCAACAGTTGGATGATGGTGATACATATAAGGAAGATATTTCTGTCTCAGCTCATTATGAATTGGACAACTAAATAAAAAGTGAAACTCTGTTTCTAAAACATCTTTACAAAAAGGACAAAATCTATATTCCCTATCAATATTTAATTAACGACCTTTTTCTATTTGTAAATGGTGAGCAGATATCCTGAAACAAACATATGCATTTCTGAACTTACGTACATTAAGAAAATCCAAATAATTTTCAAAATGTATTGTAGGGCTGACAATTCTCTAAGGTAGAATAAATACCAAACAACTTTTCTTTAAAATTATATTTAATATAAAAATATATACAAGGAGAATATTAGCAAAAAAATAAAGAATATGAAAAAAAAAAACTGCCGGCT